>MQTX01000086.1:1101013-1217573 GCA_009735665.1 Angiostrongylus cantonensis | reverse complement strand
TAAGTCTTATTTTTCGTGTACGAGATTTTCCTTCGTTAATATTGGATTGCTTTCAGAAATGTTGTACGTTATTCACTGTTCTCTTGATGAGCAAACACGAGGTTGTTAATCTACTCTTTAATTACAAACAAGGTGACGTCCCAGGCGGATTTCGTCTTCTTCATAATCTGAATGGTTTAGTTGACTGCAGTCTATCCAGCCAAACACCTCCATAACCAAACAGAGAAAACGCTAATCATAGTTTTCTTTTCAGTTTGGTTTTCGTTGCTTGAGACAACCAATAGGTCCTCTACTTAATTTTTGCTCTTTAAACTGTAGTTAAATTTTAATATTCTTAGATAATAATATTGATGTATGTTTATTCCCACGTGCGAACAAATCGGTCTCGTTTCGTGCCAACCAAGTCTACACCCCTTCTTAGTCCTTAAACTGGTAGCGGATTGGTCTGGGTAAGCTCCCTCCTATAGACACGAGCATTCGAATGCCTGTATTGAAGACTTGGAAAAACTCTACCAGAGCTATCCGAAGATTCTAAAGAGAGTAGATACGACCAACGATATTTCTGAAGAAGATGATGTTTTTAAGACTCTCAGACTCAGACGATCTCACGTGCAAATCCGAAGGCTTCCGTGGAAGACGGATGCGAGACAACGAACCAAGTGAGGGGACTGTTGAGATCTGTACTGTGTGCTATGACGGTTTATACAAACAAATAAATAGTAAATTCTCGTCTTCGCACTATTGTTCGCCGTTTTTTTTTCTGCATAGCTACTTGCTGTTTTAAAAAAAAAAAAACTACTTGGCAAGATTACAGTCACTGCTTCACAATCGACGTCTTCAGGGCCTTAACATTAGAAGGCAAGTGTTAGCAGTTAGTTAATTTAATGTTAAGCTGTGTTTATGTGCTAAACTGTTATAATTATATAACTGCATATGTCGTCACATATAGGCGTGGCACAGTGGTTAGATTGCTATGGAATACACCTAAGGTCGGCCATCGGTTCGACTCCGCACCCTGGGCTCAACAAAGTTCTTCATTCTTTCGAAGCTTACTATTTTGGTACAAGACATGTCTAGGATGATTAAAAAAACACTTATGTGATACATTGTTAACCAACCGTAAGTCAGTATGCGTCAGATATGCATTCAACAATACCTACGATGCTTGATGAAGATAGATGTGTATGGATGTCAAACAACGATTCACAGCAGGTGGTCAGGTTTCGCATTTGCGTCATCCAAGCTAGGGAAGAGATTTCAGATGTTTCCATCCGGGAACTCGGCTAAGAGCTAATCCTTGTCAAGAATCATCACCGCTAGAGGGAACCTAGGCACAAGGTGGGCAAGCTTCGTTTCATCTGTGAAAAACTGCCTATGGTGACTATTTAAGGTGTAAACCTGAGGCCCTTTTGGGAGAACTACAGCATGAAATAGATCAGTAAAATATCAGTTAGGAAGTATCTAGTTATTATTCATTTTTTTTAGCTCATGACATCATATTGCTCAGAATACGAGCCATATATGGCTCACATGTGGAATGTTGTTGCTGGATGTATGTGTATGTTCATTCATAGGTATATGTTGTTGCATTGTTGCATTACCTTTGTTTTCTGACTAATTATTAAAAAACAAGCTCTCGGTGTTGATCAATCCCTGAGGGATGCGCAATGCCTTCGACTTCATTAAGTATCGTTGGAGGTGATTGAATGCATTTCGCTGGCCTTTACAATGACTCGCGGTGGCCGGCCGATGTATCGAGAAAATGCTGCTATCCTCCCAGACAAGTCTGGTACCAATTTGCCGACCCCGGAGGGATGGAAGGCTTGGTGGGCCATGGGCGCATTCCACGTGCACGTCGCAGTGGCGCCTCCAACCACTGCGCCACACGCGCCCCTACTGATTATAAGGGTTTTCAAAAATAGAACTTCATAACAAAGTAAATTCCAAAGAAAAAAATTATTGCTATCGTTAACACACGTTAGCATATTTTTTAAATAACCTGTGAAATAGTCATCCTGAGATTATTTAATGTCTAAAAATCAATAAATAGCAAGTTTTTTGTCGAAGTCGATCGTCTTGACGAACTGTCAAAAGGGATTTTGCTATGGAGCGCAATTAACAGCCGAGAAATAAAAAACGTCGCATTGTTCGTCATAAACTTCGAACAGGACATCAACATCAACACGCAGACCTTTAAGATGTTCTTTTTTTTCATTTTAGCCAAAAATGGGAGTAAATGTACTGAGGATCTCGTCCGCTGACGTGTTCATCGACTGGCCCATGATCGTGACGTGTCGTTCGCCTACTGTAGCGTCGTCGCTAAGTGAATGCCATACACAGCCGGAAATAAAGCTGTCATGTCATTATGTATTCGTTCTTTGATGAGCTCTCTGTTCTTTTCCCGTGCACACGTTGGTTGCTGTTCGAAACATGTTTCTTACAAGCGCCCTTTTCGTGTGAGAGGGGTGAGAAGAGAGGTAATGAACCAAGATGTTTTTGCTTCTTGGCTTTCGATACCATTCGATACGATTCCATTCGATTCTATCACCATACCTTCTTGTATTGTTGAGCCAAGACGAGGTTGATAAACAACTTTATACAGTTAATGTTTCGACGTCGCCGTCTTCTTCAGAGCCGATGATTCGAGTCGATAGTCCTACAGTCATCTCTCCTATCAAGTGTCTTTGTCGTCGTATCGAGGCGAGTCTTCCTCAGTGGCGCATAGGTAGAATGAACGAAGCTCACCCGGTGATGCCTTTTTATGCAAGATTATTAATGATACTGATTTCCTGTTGATAATTTGTTTTTTTTTTCAGACAGCCCGTCGCGCACAGCTGTCGGTATCGTTATCTGCTAGCAAAGTGCGTAGCGTTATTTAAAAAACCGACCGACATTTAACGCCTGCACTAATAATCAGTACCATAATGCTTCATTCGAGCGGTGCTATAATGAAGAAGATTCGACTCGATACAACGACGAAGATACCACATTGCAAGGACGAACGATTGTGGACCATCGTCTCGAATCATTGGCTCCGATGCAAACGAAGGGGTCGAAACACTGGCCGAATAGACCTTTTTTTTTGTTCAACCTCTTGTTAGCTTAATAATCCAAGATCGATTATTAATGCCGAGGTTAAATGATGGTTGCTTTTTAAAACATTATTGCGCTCTACTATCACATTTCCACGATTTCAGCTAGCAAGTGATGAGAAAGTGAACGAAATTCGTGAGCTTCGTCCCTAAGTGTGAGGTGAAGAAGAAAGTGCTAAAATCTAACGCCAAGAACTGAAGTGGCCAAGAGAGTGACATTTTCTACCTGGGATCGTACTTGGTAATGGTGTTTATTGCACTAGTAGAGACTATTGTAAAATGAAAAGTAAAATATTTGTGTAGCGCCTTAGCGTAGATCGTAATTGGTAAAGTAATGGTTTGTGGCAGCTGGTAGAAGTTTCCTTAAAACATTTAACTGGTTTAGAACCTGTTAAGGTGAAAACTTAAGGAAGGCTATGCAAGAGAAAACCATTATTCATGATGATAGTCTTTTCCTGCGACATATCAGTGCGTGTACTCCACGGTACCAATGCTGCGAACATGTGTGGAACCTAACAAAACGAACGAAAACCGTTTTTTCTGCCATGCCATTCTTTTTTTTCGCATTCCACTCGCAGTTAAATAATGCAATCTGAATTTGGCCCTGTAATCGATCCACGTTGATGTGTGCTGCAACGCCACTAGCGTTAACCGTAGCCATTTTTTAGACCTGATTCGACCAGTTATGTGTCGAAAATGAAACAGTGACGAAAAGCCGTGTCAAATTTGGCCTGTTCATGGTTAATATTTGTAGCTGGAAACTGACCATATCAATTCATTGGTCGAAGCTGTCTCGCTAAGAAATTCCGCAATGTCATCGCCCTACAGTATGTGCGTGGCTACAAGTGGTTATCCAGCAGTTTTTCGGTGAAGACAGTTTGTCAATAAAAAAACGTCCAAATCCAGACATGCCGTTTTTTAGTGTTCTGAAACTAAATGATACAAATAAATAGAATGCACAAAAAAAAACCCCACCTGAGATTACAACCCAATCATCATCATATGCATTGGTTTCAACGCACGCATTGCCTCGAACGATTCGCACACGCGAAATTTCAACCATTCCATCCACGTTCGTTGTGAAATGCATTAATCGAAATAAAAATGGTTAAAATATATAGATATTCCCTAAAAAAGCACAGCCCTATTTTCCAAAATTTTAACCCTTTCCTTGAAATACCATTTTTCATTAAATATCTTTAGATTGGAAACACTTGGAATAAAAGTATTATTTTAAAGAATTACGGTATATCTGGAGTTATCGGATGGAATCACCTCTATTATAAGTATATCAGTTTCTAAAGTCTTCAAATACTTCAGTTTTCGACAGTGATCGACAAATTATTGCAATTACCGCACCGTGTACCGTATGGTATGTCAACAGCCCCTGAAATAGAGTCAAACCAGTAAAACTCACTCATCACACTCTTAAATCCTTAGCAACGCTTATCGTGGTTTCTTGGAGTCCCGAGGTCAGTATAACCGAAGCCGTTCTCTGATCGTCGCCATTGCAGGCAGTTGCCGTCCTTGTGGATCAGAAGGAGATTTGCCACCATGGGACTAGTTTGACACCACAACGGTGGGGGTTATTGGTATTGGTTTGCTCTTAGTTGGGTTTAGGCCGAATGTAACGGATGGAAACGTCGGACTCACTCTCAGTCTGAGAGCTCCACCTGACGGGATGAATCCCCAGCTGCACATCACAGCCCGATATCCAGTAACGCTTCTCAGCCAAGACGATGCGGTAAACAGTTGAAAGGGGTGACATCGCTGGAATAAAATTTACAACGTCCTTGTGGATCAGAAGGAGATTTGCCACCATGGGACTAGTTTGACACCACAACGGTGGGGGTTATTGGTATTGGTTTGCTCTTAGTTGGGTTTAGGCCGAATGTAACGGATGGAAACGTCGGACTCACTCTCAGTCTGAGAGCTCCACCTGACGGGATGAATCCCCAGCTGCACATCGCAGCCCGATACCCAGTAACGCTTCTCAGCCAAGACGATGCGGTAAACAGTTGAGAGGGATGACATCGCTGGAATAAAATTTACAACTTTGTACGACCTAGATACTAATAATCATCTATTATAGCGTAATAGTTTTGCTATTAGAAATCAGTGAAACAGGAAAACTTTTCTCTAGACTCGAAAAAAACCCTAAATTCGTGATGCCTTGGAACAACTTTTTTAGGACTGCTAGCAAATGTAGCCGACCAATCTCTTTTGTTGGAAACGTGTACTCTTAGGTGAGTCTCCGGAAGAAAATGTCAAATTCGCAAGCCGTGTAGCCCGGGTGGACTTTGCGCTGTGAGTCGTTGTGCGCCATTGAGAAGCGCTAAACCTGGCTAATGTCATACGTTTATGAGATCTACGGCTATTTATTTGTTAAAATTTAGCACGTAGGTGCCCATCTAAGCATGATTACCAAAACTTATTACAGCCCGTATAATAACGGGCTGTGGCTGACGTCGATGGTATCACAGTGCTCTCAGTTGCTCTATGTGCCTTTTTAACGTCTTAACATGAAACCGCAAACATCATCTACACAAAAAAAAGGAGTGAAACAATATGCGTAGTTACACCCTGTGGTGTCTTTAACACGTCCTATTTCGATGTTTAAGTTGAAAAACAACAGTCTCAGACCAGGTTCTTCTGTCTGTTTGCTGGGAGCAGGATTCGCATTTGAAATTCGTTTTTGCGCCTCATTCTTGCCGTTACCGTTCCCCCTACATTTTGCAATGATTAAATTGATGACGCGTTCTGCTGGTCGTCGATTGTGGTGGGATAGGCAGGATGACGGGTTGCCTTATGACCACTGGTGTGGTTTGATCGCTGTCCAGATACGAAGAGTCCTTGAACAAATGCTTCAAAGGCCGTTGAAATTCACATCAATTAGAGAGTAGATCCAGTTTCGAATCGACAAACGTTCTGCAGAACACGACGTGGCCGACTTTATCATACAAGGGTTTTCTTTCGTTAACACTTTTTTCTCCTAATTATACGTTCGATAATGTTTTTAAAAAAAAAGAACAATCGCTATAGCGCGCATCAGGTTCTTCTGTCTGTTTGCTGGGAGCAGGATTCGCATTTGAAATTCGTTTTTGCGCCTCATTCTTGCCGTTACCGTTCCCCCTACATTTTGCAATGATTAAATTGATGACGCGTTCTGCTGGTCGTCGATTGTGGTGGGATAGGCAGGATGACGGGTTGCCTTATGACCACTGGTGTGGTTTGATCGCTGTCCAGATACGAAGAGTCCTTGAACAAATGCTTCAAAGGCCGTTGAAATTCACATCAATTAGAGAGTAGATCCAGTTTCGAATCGACAAACGTTCTGCAGAACACGACGTGGCCGACTTTATCATACAAGGGTTTTCTTTCGTTAACACTTTTTTCTCCTAATTATACGTTCGATAATGTTTTTAAAAAAAAGAACAATCGCTATAGCGCTCATCGTTTTCCATGAAATTCCGAGGAAAAATAAGCCTAAACGAAAGCGAGTTCCCAGAAGTGCGTTCTGCCTGACTGACTTAACTCTCAGAAGTGCGTACTGAAACAAAAAGAAGAAATAAACGAAGTAAGAGTGAAAGAATTTGAAGCAGTTGAAAAGGCGCGAAAATCGTGCTCCGAAACATAAATCTCCTTCCGGAAATAAAGATTTGTTCAGACTATGTTCTGGACTAAGTGTTTTACAGGGTACGTGGACTGGTCAAGAATTCAAACCACTTTGTAAAACAAAGAAGGAAAACAGAAAGCAGTTATCTTCAATAAAATCAAATGGACATTCAGAACTTAAAGTGATAGATGCTCTTCTAGAAGCAGTCAAAATAGTGAAAAATCAACGCAGGCTACTAAATAATCCTTGACGCGATCAGGTTTTCCCGAAGTGATTCTCGTGTCTCTTTAAAATCTCTCCCTCATCTGCAATATTCTGCTGGAAATCCTGTCAAATCTGAAAATTCTTATAGTCACTTGAACCCCTTCCCTCCAATTTAGTATATCATACGGTCTCGCAGCAATTAAAGTGTTAAAGTGACAGATCAATTTGCATATCTTATATATGCGTAGAGCACCACTGAGTTCATTTCAGTAGGAATGCCTTGATATTGTAGACGGTTACGTTCGTATCAGAACACCAGGAAACGAACTTGTCGTGAATGAAACTACTGTTAGAGTGGAATTTCAAGTTAAAAGATCAATCATGTTTAGTCTGATTTTCGTAGCACATCCCACGAGCGTCACGGAAGCGTTCAGATATGCTTGATTGGCGATAAAATTTCGTTGAAACGGTTCCTGTGAGTGTGACGGGTAGTTTTTTCTGTAGAACGAAAATGACACCTGCATAGTTTTTAACTGTGTTACCTTACCAACATCATTCTTAGATTGCCCGTGCATATCTGAATGAAAAACTTCATAGGTTTTGAATTTTGAAACGGATTACTGTAGATATTTGCTCACTTGCAGTTGCACCTTTTCAAGCCGCATGCTCAGATATTATTTGGTATATTCCATATATATGGGATGTGGAAGGCTATTTGGTTAAAGGTAGTTACTAACCTCGATCTAAGCGTCAAACGGCTATCCCTCCGTGGTCCACAAATTGCTACCAGACGTGGGATAAGAAAAACAGTATCCACCTAACACGTCAATACGTCTCCGCAGGTCGTTGTATAGGCCAAAAATATAATGATCAGTCACCGTTACGCTGCTTAATCGACTTTTTTGGACGATATGGATGCTGCCTAGGTGAGAACTAAAGATAAAAATAAGTATCTGCCCAGTTGATTGCGCAGGTTAATTGATATTTGGTGATGTTGTTCCAAATGAGAACGATAAGTATGCGTTAGCGAACCACATAGTTAACGATTCTGGAGATACCAAACTAGAAAGGATAAGGAAAAATTCGTGGTGATAGACCATCCAGCCCAAATTTGTTGCAAACAAGCCAGACTTGTCGAGTTATTGGTAAATCGAAATCGGTCTGGATGGTGATCGAAATGCTCCCGTTGTCTCTAGTTTAACCTAAACAACTCTAAAGCTTCTTTTTTTTTAAAGTGAACTATATGTTTTAAATGAATGACCACTGGTTGACCAGAAGAGCTTTGCCGTCACTGTCAAAAGGGTTTAACCACTCGTAGTGTCATCCTAACCACCCTCTCCAATACCCCGGATTTTCTCGTATCTCGCAGACCCCCACCCCGTATGGGGGCGGCGCTATCCGGGCGGCGCCTAGAAAAGGCTTCAACCTGCGGCATATCGCCAACATTCGAGCCTAAATCATCTTCATTCGTACAACCACCTAAGCCAATGCTTCGTCTATCTGTATTACTACACGTCATCGGACTTACATTGGCTTGTATGGGTGAGAGCTTTATACGTTTAGACTTCGCATTTTCGTCGGGATTGTGATTCCTGTTTGGCTAAATTCATTAGTAATTTTACTGCTAACATTAGGTTATCTCCATCGTAAGAGCTTAGTAGCAGAATCTGAGAGGTTTTGGGTTTCCTCGCTGTCTTATGCAAGATCTGATCTCTTCGAAGAACTAACCATATTCTGATCATCGTTTTCCTTAAAGAAACTCCAGAAAATATTAACTGTAGCATTTCTTAATCAAAACTGTTTTGTTTAACACTGTAAGACAATCTGTCGTCATAGACGACTTGAAGTTATCAGAGATGATAATTAGATACCGATTTGACGTGTTTTGGGAAGTTTTCAATTAACGTTGATGCTAAAAATACAGTTCGTAATACGTGAAAAACTTTGATGCTGTGAAAAGAATAGACAGTGAAAAATGGGTAATTAAACGTCTTTTTGTTCTCGATTCTATTACTATGATAATTCTCCGTGATACATATCTAGGTGGCGCTGGTCCGGCTCTTTGTTGTTCCGTAGCACCGCTTTGTCCTGCTGGTCCACATTGTGGTTCCCCTCCGAGGTGGGCAAAATTTCATGTATTTACTTACATTTATTGACATAGTATAGTTATGGAAACTATTGTTGACTATATAGACCAAGCAATTCACGAAATTAACTGATTCTAATTCCAATACAAGATTTTTCCTTGTAGCCTGCGAAGGCATAACCATTATACCGTCCTGTTTAATATTTGCTGGCATAATTATCAAAGTATTTTGGGAACTATGGGATAGATTCTTCTGTAGTTCCTTTAGTTTCCCGTACAGTTTTAAGTCAAGAAGTGTTACAGTAGAGTATTGAAAAACGAAAAAAGATCACCTTTCCTAATCTACATAGTTACTACTCTTCGTTCACTCTTTTCTCAATCCTGTTGTCGCCCCCTACACCTTTAGTCAGGCCTCATCAACATCTGAAGCTGTTCGATCAGCTCAATCAAACAGCTCTAACCTTCGAACACGAACAGCGTTCGTTTATTTATGCAGCGTTTGTTTTTCATGCGTTACTCGTGGTTTACGGCTGACTTATACGAAACGTAATGTGTATCAGAAGGATGCGTACTTTTCAAAGGAACCGACACACATGCACGAATCTCCTTCTTCCTGCCCTTTTTTTCTTAGCACCAGCTTTGATTTAATCATTTCCTGCACTTTTGTTTTTCTAATACTTTCGATGACATCGTGCTATCAGATTGAACGAATCACCGGAACTCCCATTCAAATAAGGTGCTAAAGCGATTGAACGAGGTAGTTGAGAAAAGATGGTTCGTCTATTAGAAGCTGCTCGAACACGTAAAGCTGGTCCTTACCTGGGATATAGCTAGCGACCGAAAGAGTATTTGTGACTTAGGGTCAGTTCGTTAAAAAACGATATATCCTGGTAAACAAGTAGAGTTGAATTTCCATTCAACGGCAAGAAAATAGGTTAGGAAATTCAGCACATCGATTTGCTGTTAGGAAAAATGTTGTTTTTTCAATCTGCTATACTACGGACGAGATTTCCTTCGTTTCTTATGCAGTGCTCCAAACCAAGAACAATTCTTTCGAAAGCGGTGGCTGTCAT
This sequence comes from Angiostrongylus cantonensis, assembly GCA_009735665.1. Classification (NCBI taxonomy): domain Eukaryota; kingdom Metazoa; phylum Nematoda; class Chromadorea; order Rhabditida; family Metastrongylidae; genus Angiostrongylus; species Angiostrongylus cantonensis. The sequence goes on along the minus strand of MQTX01000086.1, from coordinate 1,207,502 downwards.
TGCATGAAAAAGTGATAACGATCGACGCCATGACTGCAACAACAAACTAGATATTCAAGCAAGCACTTAGATGGTAAACGTTCCGTAATTTGTCGTGAAGAGGCAATTCGAAACAAAGACGCAACGTTTCGTTTGACCCCATTTTACACTCAAATTTCGGTATTCTTTGACGTAGTGGGAGTATCTGGTAGCGTTTGACTGAATCCTCCCAATAGGTATCTCTTACTCACCGATAAGAGTATCTGACAAGAAGAAATGAACCCAGTACGACGACAGTCTCTCTAGGGCAACTGACTGTACTAGACTGAAAGCATAGCGGTTTGCTATTCAGCTCCTTTACTGGTCTTTGAGTTTTTTAGCGAATCGCAAAAAGAAATCCGTAACCAGCTTCTCCGCTGGCTCACCCCTGCGTTGGTATGCAAAGAGCGAAACGAGAAACTTCATTGAAAACACTAGGTTAATGAGTTCAATAGGTTTTTTCGTGGTGTGCGCCTCGTTTCTGCTCCAGAATCGCCCGCCGCAATGTTGCTCTAATTTATTGCTAATATTTCACTAAACGAATGCCGTTCGTGTTTTTTCTTTTCTTCGTCACCCACGTGTTATATCCTCCTCAGATTCGCGCTGTTAAATCCGGTTCAAATGTGTTCGGCTGCGATGAGTATTTCTTAAAAGGCCAATCTCTCTACTACAGGTGCCCGAAGGAAATGCTGGTCGTTTCTGAGTGAATTTCCTAGGTGACGTCGGCTTTTAAATGTAAGGATAATTTTCCCGAATTCATCAAATTCAACGTATATGGCTAGCTTTTTTCAGTGGACATGTGATCAGATAGCTACAGTAGTATTACTCTAGCGCGTTATTTTGTCATCATTGAACCCACCTTTTCGATGTGGCTTCCATGGAAATGTGATCTCTTCCACTGTTTCTTTTCTTAAAAGCGCCCATTATCTCTGTATTTGTTTCGTCATGAACACCTTGATAACGATTCATTTACTTAATAAAATCTGGCGCACTTTCGCCTTACATTACTCGTTGATCTGACCACGTGTGACAGACGGAGGGAAAAGGAAAGAAGAGAAGAGGGAGATACACTGGAACCAATGATCACACCAAGGCACATAAGTATCCCTAGTTTAGGGACTCTGAGAGCTCTCATAGTGGCTGTTTCATCTAAGGTGAAGTTTATTAAAAGTATGTTAGCATATTTTATGCTAAACAGCATCATTTTAGTTCACTCTGGTCAAACAAAGTCGTCTAAATCAGCACCGTACTCGTATTCAGTCGTGTTGTTTTGGGTGGATGTAGTACTGCAATGAATGTCGTCTTACGGAGTAATGGCTTCGTTGACGGAATTCATCGCGGTCGCGATTAAAAACAATTAATTGCTACCACTTTCACCTAACATCTATCGTGGTCATTCTATCGCTAGCTCAGTGCGCTGTGCTGATGTCGCATGAACTTCCTGCCGAAAAGATGTTTTCCAGTTGCTCATAAGATGCGTTTATTTGAAATAATGTTGTAATGTCGTCTCGACATAGAACCTGCTTCATTACGAATTCGATGCGTAAGACGATCCAATACGATACCTTGCTGGATGCAATCCGAACGCGAGTGTGCATTTTGATGCAGCTCGACTAAAAACTTGATGGTGACAATTAGCGCCGATGATCGGCATTTCTTATAGCAACTGACCGTGAACGGAATGGTAAGTCATTGTTCCCTATAACAACATCCCATGACACGGATTAGATGTGATCTAACATTCAGCGATTGCCCACGAAGAAAACGTAACCTTTCCATAGATGGCAGTTGAAGCTATGAATTACAATGTAATGCTGCGCATGGAAAAGGTTCTGTGTACAATTTGTTCTATAAACCAACATCATCTGCATCACCTTTACTCCAGTTTGCCATCGAGTGATTAAAACTGACTCCAGCAGAGCAACTGTTTATCTCCATGGTACGCTTGAGGAGACCAATGAGTTGTAGCTGAGCGAGGGAAAGGATGAGTTCAAAAATAGCATCTTTTATATTGACCGTATCTAGCGGTAGGAGGCGCGCTGTTAGTTTACAGTGCTTTGCCAGGGGCGCTAACTATACTTTTTCTTACACGACCGGTATTTCACATCTAATCTGCGGATCACAGCACTTCCATTATTCGGCCCATTTTTTCGCATAAATCATCCACGATGGTCTTTCAACTTTTTACGTTTGGCTTCGGCTGCTGCTTAGGAATCTTCTTTTCATTTTGAATGCCGCTGAATGCTCATCGACTCATCTCTACTTGGAGTGCTGACATAGCAGAGTTAAAGCTTTCCTATTTAGATTGCAAAGAAAGGACTTTTCTCAGAGAAGTCTATTAATTTCTAGTCTATTATGAGTATTAATTTTCCAAACCCTACGGGATGAGAGGCTTGATGAGCCCGGACCACCAGGATCGAACGAGCGCCACACTTGTGGTGATCGGCAGCGGTACCATCGTGCAGCACTCACTCTTAGGTGTACTTACCCTTTATTATTCTAATTGAACGTCGAAAGTCGGCGAGTGTCGACCTCCTCCACTCTTTCAATGCAAATGAGCACATTTCAAATTTTATTTTAAATGTTCAGATGTTAAATGCCTGAGTTTTATGTTTAAATCCTAGTGTCTTCTATAAAGAATTCCACTTTCGAATGTCCAACCATATGAAAGGCTCACAGTACGGCGGACTATGTCATCGACCTCACCAAGTGTTTCTCATGATTTGGAAGGCCTCGTTCATGGTTCGATTGAAATTTTGGGCGCTTGTAGAGCAACTAAACCTATAAAAGAGACTACCATTGTATACAAACTACAAAGCTCTAAGCCCATCAAATTCTATTATTATTAATGTGCCGAGAAGAAGAAGTGAGATGAATTCGAAAGCTTTAATCTAGTTGACATTCCTTCTATGAGCAGTTGACGTAACCAAAGAATTCCCTTCTGGTGATGAAGAAATTGATCAGAGCTTGTGAATTTGGTCATAACGGGCTTCGAATGAAGCAATGTCCTTGATCAACAGTGATTAATCGGCCCGTTAAATGCACTGATAAGAGAAATTACCTGGGGAATCGAAATCGCTTTCCCCAGCAACCCCTCCTTTATTTTGATCATGTGCTCATCTTATAAACACCTTTTAAACTTCTATGGAATAGGCAAATGTGTGACAATTTGGATGCTTTTTGATGCTCACATCTACTATTCCAAGTGACGTCCGGATAGGACGTGATTGACGACAGTTCACTATTGTGATTTTTAACTTTTGAGCACGTAATTCAACATTTTCTAGCCTTGGTCCTCAACATCAGCCGTTCGCTCCTCCACCACCTCAGTATGCGCCTCCAGCACCACCTCCGCCACCTCCACCTCAATATGTGCCACCACCACCGCCACCACCACCACCTCCACCACGACCACCACTGGTTCGTTGTTCGTTAGCCTGAATGATTATCATTTATTCACAAAACATATGTATATTATGTTATACATTAATTCTGAATTGCAGTTGAAAGAATAAAAGCGTGAAATCTGGTTTTCTTCTTAAGGAATTCTTTTGTATTGTCTAAAAAAATGTCCCAGACCACTAGTGTTGTATTTCAAAAGCACAATTCTGAAGTATTAGCTTATCCATCAGAGCATTACATGTTATATTTTCGCTAACTGCTATGGCTAAACCTTACACGGTTGCAGTCAATCGTCCTATTAATAATGATCACAGTAACTACACACCTGTAGGATCTGCTACCCATTGATCACCAATGCTCTTCCAATCATTTTCAAATTTTCGATAATTTTTTTTAATTTCTTAAAATTTTTGAATTTTCTTTCAGCTAAGTTCTTTTTTATTTTTTTCACTCCTTCAAGTCTTTTTTTTTTGAAACGTATGCACTAGATAAAGTTGATGTGGCGAAAGCCGATTATTAGCGCTGAGTAGTAATTTAATTTGAGTGTTCTGGCATACTTGGAGAATAAACTGATCATGATTTTAGGCTCCGTATGGTGTGCCCTACCAAACTGGACCCGTTCTTGGAGGAAAAGCTCCCATCTATCAGCCTGGGCCAGCTTTTGGAGGCACCTTCCCAGCAGGACCACCCATTATCAAGGGAGCCTACCAAGCCGGCCCACCTGTGATTGCACCGCCACCAAGACCACCACCGTATCATAAGCCTTTGAATAGTGGCGATATTGGAGGCGCTCCGCATCAACAAGGTCTACTAGAAGGTCCTGAGCCTGCACCAAAACACGTAGAACCTGGCTACATTAAGCAGCTTTCGGTAAGAAAACGTTTTTAAAAAATGGAATTGCCATAAATTGAAGTACTTGTTGTTGTGATTCTTTGCCACTTTACAACCAGTATTGCATGAAGAACTTAAACGATATTTAGGAGGTAGTATACCCTGTTTGGCAAGAGATGAGTAGACGAATTAGAGCAAGCCGACCTTTATTACGGAAATCCTAACTCGCTTTTGACTTCATCGAAATAGCCCATGTCGATTAGTAAAGATTTCATATAGCAGTTCAACACAGGGTATTCCTCCTGAGCAATCTCCTCTGGAGTCTACAGATTTCTTACTGCCAGAAACATCAACGACATATGTGGACATTAATACTTCAAAGCGTACGTTTCAACTTCTCGATTGATAACAAACAAATTAAACTTCCGCACTGTTTTTTAGCGGAGTCCACTTACGATGACATAGTCGAAGAGCAACAAGCTCTAGGAGAAACGCTCAAGAATGGTGTAAGTTCAGTCAGACTTATATATTTATTATAAAAATCACATGTACGATGGCGCGTGTGGCGCAGTGGTTGGAGGCGCCACTGCGACACGCACATGGAATCGGTCCCTGTGCCCATGGTCCATCTCTCCGGGGTCGGCAAATTGGTACCGGACTCGTCTGGGAGGATAGCAGCACTGGCACGATACATCGGCAGGGCACCGCGAGTCCTTGTAAAGGCCCGATATAAATTCAATCACCTCCAACGATACTTAATGAAGTCGAATGCATGGCGCATCCCTCAGGGGTTGATCAACGCCGAGAGCTTTATCCTTTATCCTTTAAGAATCACATACTGCTGTCGTCATTTATAATCTTGTTAACATGAAACAACCTTCTACTATTCACTGATTATGTGTGCTAGATGCTCATGTTATAACAACAGTCAACACTATATGACAAAATCGCATCCCTCAGGGGTTGATCAACGCCGAGAGCTTTATCCTTTATCCTTTAAGAATCACATACTGCTGTCGTCATTTATAATCTTGTTAACATGAAACAACCTTCTACTATTCACTGATTATGTGTGCTAGATGCTCATGTTATAACAACAGTCAACACCATATAACAAAACAAGTTGGCTACAAATCAATAGTTAATAAATAGATAGGTGTTTTAGAAGACTACTACTCTGCCAGCGAGTGACGCTGATTATACGAGTGAAGAGAGCGATGGAGGCAACTGTGAAGACGCAGAGCTAAAGGCTATTGTCGAATCAGCGTTGCTCTCCGTGAAGGTAGGAAGTGAATGGTCTTCGAGTAGTAGCGTAGTCGTGCTTAACATTACAAGCGCGTTTCCACCAAAGCAAGAGGCATGAAGTAGAAAAACATAATCGTATTTCGTAGAGTATTCACAAGACACATTTCTGGAATTTCACTGGAACAAAGGTATCCGTCAGTCTACTTGGCGCGTAACGTTCTTTAAGGATCCATAGGATTTGAAAATTATTTGATCTTATTGTGAATTGTTGATAAATGTCGACGTTTCAGGATAACCTGGATGCAGCTCGAAAAATTGAGGCTGATGCATCGGCAAAGTTCGGAGGTCGGTTCAACGCCATTGTTTCTGACGCTGAATTTGCGTACGTGAACTGGTACGGTAAACGAAATTGTCAGCTGCGTGCTGGTAATCGTCACACGCTTACCTGGGAGGACTGAGCCAGCCAACGATCGCCCATACTTCGCTGTTTGCTCGTCGTGCTTGTCGTGTTCGCCTGTGCTCGCACATTTTCCGGCACTTCAGCGCCATATTAGAAATTGTTTATAAACATCATTCACGTTGTTAGGGTGACCTGCGATGATCGTTTGCCTCAATTTAGTGCTCACTTCAGATCTTTCAAAGTTCAGACATCTTCCTATTCATGCTCTATTTAGTATAGTGCGTATAGACTGTTTATCATTATTATCATCTCCGTTATTGTTCACTGACATTCATTTGAATCATCGACATGCATCTGATCCAAAACACCAAAAGTTTCTATGCCGCCATCGGAGGTTGTTGCCAGAAATACCGGTGTCTTTCATCAGATATGATGTACCTGTACATTGTGACGAGAGTTGATAAAGTTATTTATTTTTATCCATGATTGTATGCTATCGTAGTCAAACCATCATTATACATTGCTGCGGACACCAACAACAATCGCGCTGTTAACTTTTTATTTACTTTTTTAAAAATTTTTTTATTTACCCCTTATTGTTATTATTCGCGGCAGGGTATGATCTGAAATCAAACCACTATTAGGATGGGATATTTGCGAAACTTGGACTTAAGGCCAAGTGGAGCCTACGATTACCCTTTCCAGCGTCTCACCTGTTGTTACGCAGGACACCATTGGTGCCCTCGTTTCGTACTTCTCTCAGCCAGTTTTCTACCTAAGATTATCTTAGCCTCACAGAAAACAACAGTCATCTTGAATAACAGGAGAAGAACCCTTTTTTGGGCAGAATTAAAGAGCGATTTTGATGCGAATTAGCTTCAGTGCCGTGAAAAAATGTAGCTCAATGCGGTGTAGATATATTGGCTTCGGATTTCTGCAGGTCCTTTAAATAAATCCGCATATCAGAGATTTTCTAGGCTGAGGAACTTGGCCAGAGTGATCTGGACTACAGAGGCATTGCACAGTTAAAACATGATTTTTAATTTTATTATTTTTTTTAGTAACTGCGTTCATTCATATTTATTTTTTTTAAAGCTGTCTTAAAATTCAAACACGCTTGCCGACAGGGTCCCGATCATTCATCAAAAAGTGACCAGGCGGGGTCTCCGATCTAGCTCGGGTGGAGAAAAATCGTATTATTGAAACGGTTCCTTTAATTATTGCTGACGTTTACAAATATGGACCAAGGAATTCTTTGAGAAATTTAGCGATTTCTATGAAAGCACATCGTTGACTCTCCAGAAATAAAAATGATCTTAAGCTTAATTTCCTAACTCATTTTGTTTGAGATAACTTGGTCTCGTAATATCAGAATAACTCATTACTCATAAGTTCACCACAATAGGATCGGCTTGCCTATAGGAGGCTCGGTCGACTAGCGGTAGAGACCGTTGTTATCCAGGAGAAGTCCTGGTCTCAAATACTTCTATTTAGCAGAGATAGTGACTGATCGGTGGTGAAGGCTTAGGAACACCTCAGCATGGCTATCGCGCTGTTCCACTGAAAACTACGCTCAACTATCATTCAAAATCTCCAAAACTGACTTCCGTTGAACCTCGGGAAGAATAGTCAATAATTTTCTACGTGATTCAGCTCACATGAAATGTATTGGTATAAATAACTTTTATACGACAAACGATTTGGCGCCTTTCTCTTCTGCGGAGCCCCATTGATCGGAATCGATGGTCCAAAGCTAGTCGTTGTCGCGATATTGGTGTTCGTAGTCATATCGAATCGGATCCAGTACAGCGATAAGTGCTCGAATGCGGAACTACGCTATGTGCCTATCCAGTGCTACAGGACGCATTGCCCGCCAAAGAGCAGATCGTATTGGATGGACAATTGACCAATATCCGTCCTGTACAGAAGGTCACCGCTAGATAAAGTTCCACATGATAGCGGTGCCCTTTCTACTGGGTTCGAATAGATCCAACAGCGAATATTAATATCGCGAGAACGACCAGCTTAGGGCCATCGATCTTATCAACGATACTCTGAGGAAGGCGACGGTGAGCGCGCCGAAACGTTAGCCCTGTAAACGTTTTGTGCTAACCTCGCCTTAGTTGCATCGTTTAAAATGTCAGTGAGGAGATAAGATGATAGGTCGTCCATACAGGAATTCGACAATCTCTATACTTGGTATCAAAACAATGGTGGAGGTTCTGGAACCTCACAACATGAGGAGAAGAGTCGCGAAAGATCTCTCTTAATTCCAATTTTAATGCATTAAGTCTTAAACTTTTCGCAAATCAGGATCCAGATAAACACGATATTCTTTGCTCGGAGGCGAAATTGAATGCGGTACAGAATTCAGTTCTCTTTGAGGATGTTTTAAAACCAATCCAGTCGGAAATGATTCGAGGTTTCGTCGAGCGTGTTCTACCACTTGACTGGGATCCGGTTGTTGTTCACTTTCTGGAGCAAAGGCCTCTCAAGGCCCACTAGCCGCTTCTACCGGATTCTTGAACTAGTGAAGTCGCTTTCGTTAAAGATTAACAGTTGAACAAGACATCTGAGATGGTAAGCACTAAGTGATGCATTGCCTGACTTCGCCCATATCATTACAAAAACAGGAACAATCAACTTCCATGTCCTAAAACATTGAACATAAACTTATAATATGAAGAAAAGCATAAATCTCTCATGTTGTTACGAGAAGGTCCTAAGGTTTTTCACCAAAAATATCCTGTCAACAGCGACCCGCAACACTTCCAATATGCGGCTATCTCGGCTTCTCCAGTCTTACACTATAGTGGAACTTCGGTATCTACTTGGAGAAAATGGAAATGTTTACACCATTAAAGAGCATCAAAGTCTTTAAATCTTTGTTTATCAGATATGTGAAATGATATTAGCCGGTCGGTTTCATTTCCTCCACCGTATCTCATAAGTGCAGTTGGCACTGCTTCTCCAGGCGATGTCCATTTACTGTGCAAGTTGTCGAACCGTTGTGAAATGTAATGATGCTGTTCAGTTAGTACCATGTTTACACGTCATCTGCTTGAAATGCCAACAAAAAACCAGAAAAACCAGCAAGGCATGTTGATACGTTTTATCAAAATCAAATCATCGAGATTAGACGTTTTGGCGACTGAACTAGCGATGTCTCTTAGAACCGTACCTACTCATCTTCGACTGGTGGTCGGCTCGCTTATAACTCATAGAAACAGCTCTTAGTCAACTCTCTGCTTATTTTCATTAGATAGTCGTCAGTGGCACGAGGAAAACCAAACTCTTATTTGCGCATCGTTGATGAACTCTTCAAATTGCACATATCGTTCAGATTTGTCCAGCTATGCACTGTTATTCTCCATTAGTGCCACCGATGGACATCCGTTGGAACCCATGCGAATACGATCGATGTCTAAGAAAACTTGCTATCGCTGGCGAAGTGTTTCATACACCATGTCAGCACGATTTGTGTGCACAGTGCTTTGATGAAGCTGTCAAAACGTAAGCATTTATGGACGGAGAATATCATAAGTACACTGCTACTATCTAGGAGTCATGCAGTTCTATTCAAATCAATGAGAAAAATACAAAATACGATTGTAGGAACAATTGTGAAGAATGTTTTTGGAATGTAAATAATACTCTGCATAATTTTCAGCGAATATTTCGGTAAGAGGGCGCGTGTGGCGCAGTGGTTGGAGGCGCCACTACGACGCACACGTGGAATGCGCCCATGGCTCACCAAGCCTTCCATCCCTTCGGTGTCAGCAAATTGGTACGAGACTTGTCTGGGAGGATAGTAGCACTGGCTCGATACATCGGCCGGCCACCGCGAGTCATTGTAAAGGCCAGATATGCATTCATTCACCTCCAACGATACTTAATGAAGTCGAATGCATGATGCATCCCTTAGGGATTGATCAACGCCGAGAGCTTTATCTTTATTTTTTATTTCGGTAAGAGTGAAATGCAACGCAGTTGTTAGAGGGGCCCTGTAACACACATGTGGTTTTTGGTTCGACTCCGCTCTCCTGGCCCACCAAGCTCTCCATCCACGGGTTGCCAAACTCCTACCAGACCTACCTGCTAGGATAGCAGCATTGAGTTGATACATCACTACCGTAGGCTACCGTAAACCACTGTATGCGCCAGGTATGCGTTCATTTACTTCTAACGGTACTTGATGGAGTCTAATGCATGGAGCATCACTCAGCAATAGATCAGAAGGGAGAGCTTTATCACTAATCCTTTAATGACGGTGAAGCCTTTTATGACTCCTAATGTTTAAGAGGCCGTCGTTATTAAGGAAATAAAGTGTTCTTGGCTATTATCACTAATCCTTTTACGACGATGAGGCGCTCTTAATGTTTAATGGGCTCACTGTAACACACATGTGGTTTTTGGTTCGACTCCGCTCTCCTGGCCCACCAAGCTCTCCATCCACGGGTTGCCAAACTCCTACCAGACCTACCTGCTAGGATAGCAGCATTGAGTTGATACATCAGTAGGCTACCGTAAACCACTGTATGCGCCAGGTATGCGTTCATTTACTTCTAACGGTACTTGATGGAGTCGAATGCATGGAGCACCACTCAGCAATAGATCAAAAGGGAGAGCTTTATCACTAATCCTTTAATGACGGTGAAACCTTTTATGACTCCTAATGTTTAAGGGGTCGTCGTTATTAAGGAAATAAAGTGTTCTTGGCTATTATCACTAATCCTTTTATTACGATGAGGCGCTCTTAATGTTTAATGGGCTCACTGTTGCCAAAGAAATGAAGTGTTCTTCGCTACCGTCTGTATAGCGATCCATTTCGATACGCGTACAGCTTAGCTAGGCATCAACTAAAGGCTCACAAAAAAGGGTAAAGTTCTCGGCGTTGATCAATCCCTGAGGAATGTCGCCATGCATTGGACTTCATTATCCATCGTTTAGTGGTGATCAAATGCATATTTGGCCTTTACAAATGACTCGTAGTGGTTTACCGATGTATTGAGCCAGTGCTGCTATCCTCGGAGACAAGTATGGTACCAATTTGCTGACACCGGAGGGATGGAAGGCTTCGTGAGCCATTATCGCGGGGATCGATTCCACGTGTTTGTTACAGGGCGGCTCCACTGCGCCACACGCGTCCGAGGAATTAACTACTCTCAAAAATTGTACTGCTTACTGGTTAAAATGTGTGCCAGCTAGGAAATTGATATAACATGCGAGGAAAGCCTTTTTGCCATTTGAAATAGCTTTAGTCCAGAAAAAAATACGCCGTCGAACCCGCAAAACTGCACTGCTCTCATCAGCAGTTCGACGACGGTAGTTTTAACGCCACGTAGAACATCATCTCGGTATAACTACGTGCTAATTGGTGCAGGTATCAGTTTGTTATCTCTCCACCGTCGAGTGGTACCCACATTCGGCTCCCAAGTAATGACACCTAGATGAAAATCACAGCAGCTAGAGGATGTGTTAACAAATGCCCTGATGCTTGCTTAGCTTTGAGTGACAACTGCTGCACACGCAGGAAAAAGAACACCTAAAGCACTTGGAGATGAGGTACGAGCTGGGTGTTCTACTTCGCAGCCACGGGCTAGTTCTGGAACGCCGTGGAAAGAACTGATGTCACTTCACCAGAGACCGAATTCACATGTTCGTTACGACTCCGTGCTGCTCTTGGAATTGTCGCCGTGTGCTGCATTAGAACGTGTGCTGCTCTTAGACCACGGAGATTGAACGTCTATGTAAAATTCGTATGTTTAATTGAGATCTTCATTAGTGTTTACATGATATCAAGCGCTAATATTAAGTAGCAACTTGATAATACGAAAAGTATATTTTGTATTGAGAGCTCAATGACTAGCGCTTAATGAACGTTTTGTGAATCTTACTCACGCGGCTGAAATCATCTATCACAAATCCATTAGTGACGAATCACTTGCACCATATCTTGGATGGCATTCAACCACTAGACAGTAGAAGGGCAGTTATAAATGAAAGAACAAGCATTTTCTCACGAATTTTGATATTTTCTCGTCCTAACGAAATATGGGACTTCTTAGGAATAATAGTCAATGCCCGGTTGGCGGTTGTGGTGCACCTCTTAACGAAGACGATGAACTGGAGCCATGTGAAGGACCATGTCGAGCAAGTTACGAAATCGAGAAGATGGTTGCCCTTCCGTGTTGTCAGGTGAAAATAGATAAGTAACATTCTACTAGGAACTGAATTTGACATTTAGAGTTAACTCAACTTTTGTTGGGAGATAAGTGAGTCCTCCCGAGGTGTTCGCAATCCGTTACTACATTCATTTTTTTGTAAATCCATTAAAAGCCGGCAATAATTGGTGGTATGTGTATTAACCTGAATTATGTTGCCGATAATCACAAAACAGTTTATGCAGGTTCTTTTTCCGCTACTGTGACCTGAATCGACTTGTTGCATTGTCCTCGAGCTGTTTGTAAACAAATTGCGGGATTCGCTAGCGTTTCAACATCCTCTGATATCCTAGTATTCAATCCACAAGCTTTATGAGAAGCTGGCAACGTCTTAGTATAGCTACTTTCGGGCTCTTGCGAAAATTATTCTCGACCACTATTCGATGAGTCCATGAGCAGAGAAGATTGTACAACTCGCCAGTCGCAGCCAACTCACGCACGAATCCGATCACCACTGAAGATCACCGTTGCAGAGCAACGTGAAAAAAAAATGAAGTATAAATTAAGCAACCTAAGCTTTGCCGTGTCTAAAACCCCAAACACTAAAAGTTACCTCTTCAATTCCACTGGCAATGGGGTATTAATTTAGTGAGATCACTGTAGGAACAGTGGTGGAACTATTAATTAGCAGAGCATTCGCTTAGTGAAATGTTTGTGTGGAAATGTGGAAGTCTTTTGCAGTGCGTAGAATAAAGTGGAACTATTATTTCCTGCCTTGCCTGACCGATAATGAATGGGTAGGGACCTTGCATTCAGACAGGTAACGTGTGAAGAGCGGAGCCAGTGGGCCGAACACGTAATGCGTATGAATGACAAACGATGGACAAGAGCCGTTAGTGACTGGATTCCTCGGGATGTCAAACTTACTGCAGGAAGACCACAGACTCGACGGTCAGAGTTGTTCACCTAAGAGTCCAAAAGGAAGATATGATGCTCGACAAATTTCTATAGCGAGCAGAACCCACTGGGCTACTCTTGCACGCGACAGGGAAAAATGGAGGATTTACTGGCGCTCGCTCGAGTCACTCGACGATCAACGGGACTACAGGTGATACAGGTGACAGGTGCCTAACCGATAATGAAGGCCTGACTCGTGTCAAGTAGAGCCTTAACCGAAACATTTCTTTTAGCTTTGAGACTGAGAGAGCTGTATCCCGTTGATTTATGCCAGTGACGAACGATTTCATTGGTGATTTTGACCAGATTTCGCTTTTCTTGCGATTCTTCGCGATAAGAATCGGGTCGGAGCGGTGAAAAAGCTTAAGTGCCGCGGTGTACTGGCACTCACAAAGCACTGAATTAAAAGACTACAGTGCTCCTTCCTCCACATTGTTCCCAATAAAGCCGACCGCACAGCGTTTGTATTGTATCAATATTGTCAACCTTCTTTTAGTCGACCTGTCTTTAACATCAATTGTAGGCATCCCAGCACGTCTCACATTTGATTCGTTTCCTGGCATCCATCATCCACAAAGGTCTTCCAACTTTTACGCGTGGCTTCGGCTGCTGCATGAGAATTTTTCCTTACATCATAAATGCCGTTGAATGCTGGTCGAGTCGACTCTCCCTGGAGTCCTAAGATAGTAGAACTAGAATGTTCCCACCTGAATGCAGAGAGTGATTTTTTCCCCCAGAGAAGTCCGGTACCAATTTTCCGAACCCGAAGGCATGAAGAATCAGGTCGGCCAGATACGACATCGAACCAGTATCGTACTAGTGATGGTCGGCGTACCCACCACTGTACTACCCGCCCCTAATATCAAGTTCCCTTTCATAAAATAGGAATGCTGTTAAGTGTTTTCTCAAGACCTCAACGATTGCAGATGTCCTCACAGACGTCTTTCGTGGATCTGATTTTATTCGTTGGTTGTGCTTCATGTGGAGTCCTTGGAATACAAATGAGGCCAACCTTGCTAAATATCTCGAAGTATACGCGTAGCAATCCGCCACATATAACACATAACGACTAAGGTGCACCCTAATTTACGCACGTGTAGAGCACAGGGTTTGGGTGCAGTGCAAAGTCCAGAATGCATTGCGTCCTCTGTATTTCCTTTTCAGGTGCTTGTTATAGTAACTATTCCTTAAATATTCCTATTTCTATGTTAACTTATGTCTTCTACAATAGCTGTTCTACTTGTAATCGATATACATCTACTCTCGCATATTCTGTAAATTCTCTCAACTACCTTTTCAGTCTGCTTATTGAAATAAAACATCGATTTATCAATCAATGCTGAGGTTAACAGAAAGTCGGTCTTGGGAATTACCTTTTCAAACATTTGCCTCGCAGCTGGGCTGGAAAGGGATACTGTAACCCCCCTTGTATCTCCACTCTTCTTTGTCCGTTGATTCGGATGCTGAATAAGCCGCCGCCAGCTGCATGTACTTTAAAGAAATCGGCAGTTCCGATGCACCTCCTGTGTAGGCCTTTGTACAAGTTATTCCATCTCTCCCACATGACTTTTTTTGAGCCTTTGCGTAGCCTTTCAGATAACCTTTCTCTACGAGCTATTCCTTCGCTATCTTTTAAGTTCTATGTTGACGAAGCTTCTGCCATACCGCATCATTTAATGTACTCTGCATGTACTGTGCCATACCCTGAATCAGCACTACCTTTCACTCCCTATGTAAAACCGCACCTATTACAGGTAGAATATAAGGAGCACTAGCATTCATAGAGACTAGTGTCTGTCTTCCAATCTAACAGTGCCTGGGTTCCAACCCTCAGTGCTTATCTTCCAGTTCCTCAATTACTCAGTGCTCCAACATCAGTGACTGCCTAGCTTCTTTTAAGCGCATCACTTTTGTCCAATATCACACATCATTGTCAAATATCACACATTATTATTATATCGTCATTGTTGCCATAAACTGTTATAACCCAAATTCGAGGTTATTCAAGGCAGTTACGGAAGAAAATCCCGCGTGGCGAATTCATATGAAGTCGAAAATTCCACGTACAGTTGGAGGACAAAAGACAAATCCAACCAACTCCCTAATCCACTGGCCAACTATCACACTTGTGATGCGACAGAGAATTTGATAATCCATATGTTTCACATTAGTAGTACTTCCATTGACTCGATAAAGAGAAGCTTGATCCTTCGGCTGAACATTATTAGCTTGTGAGCAAATCTTCGTTGATAACAATCAGCTACTCCATAGAGCTCTGCTAAAGAATTGCTCGTTAAACGCGACTTGCAATACCGTACTGACATGCTTTCGTGCTCATTTCATTGATTTGTTAAATGTTCATTGTAAATGTTCACTAGAATGAGATGGTAATTCGACCTAATTCAAAGCGACCATGCTGTATTGATTTGTATGAAACTCTCTTAGGATGTGTGAACAACAAATCAGTAGAAAACGTTCCAGAAGATAGACAAATCCAATACAACACGCTCTCCGTTGGTGACTAATCACCTTCATTGTAGGTGTACATGTGCCAGCCATGTGCTAAGAAATGGACTGACGGCAAAGGGACGTGCCCTCCCGGTAACTGCCTTCAGAAAGGCGGCTCGAAATCGAAGAAAGGCAAGCGGAGCGCTCCTGTGGTTTGTATTCTCGCTTCCTTCTCATTTTTAAGTGATTTTTTATGTCATCCCATATGTCTGCTCTTCTTCAGTGTAGAACTGCTATTTATGGCAAATAGTTGGTAGTCAAGAAAGTACGATTAGCACAGTCCCCCGCCCCAGCTCACGAAGCCTTTCGCCCTCTGTGGTTTCCAAATTGGTGCTAGAGTAATCTGTCAGGATAAGAGCACTGAATTGATAAATCAGTATGCCACCACTATTCTTTATATAAGACGGATAGAATCACCTCTTCGGTGCTTGTTGAAATCGAATGATTGCTCAAACATTGAAATAATTCCTCATTGTTATTATACGGCAGCCTGCTTCAGGTTGAATCTATTCCACAGCAACCCCCATAACCCCCATCTAACAGTGACTATCTTATCGCTTACACGAGTAACGTTAAATGGTTTACGACTTAATGCGTGAGATTACCCCTGTAAGCTGAACGAGTATAGCTCACGAAGAAGGTATGGAGCGATGTGGTGAGGAGACAAGTGGTGACATTGCTAGTACCTCGCACCCCTCCTCCGATTCAGTCAATGGTTGACAAGATTAAGCTGTTCTGACTTAACATGCTATATTTCAGATCAAGACGCCTTGTTCTGGACTACCGGATTGCGAAGGCGAAGTTCTTCGTAATTTTCCTTCTGAAATGGAGTGCGAACATGAAGTCTGTATAAATTGTTTGTCAAAAACGTTGGACGAATGCGAACATAGCAGTAAGTTCATCATAGGTGACTGTTAGAAATATCCTATTGTTGTGCAACATTGTTAACGTTCAGATACACCACCGCTTTGTCCTAACGAAGCATGTCGTCTACCGTATCGTTGCGAATCGGTGCTTGCTCTGAAAGCCATGTTTCCGGAACGTGCTGCTTACTTTGGTCGTTTTGATCTTGAGTCACACTATTCGATGGAGGGATTAAAAGACGACACGATTACAGTACGTTAGATGTCCATTTATATTCAAATCAGACTTTCACTGAGCCTCGGTAAGGATGATCAATGTTCGGTTTATTGACGAGCTTACACAGCGTTGTTATAAATCTTTATTACGGCCAATATTTAGCCTGCTTCGCCTTCAACAGGGACACGATGGTTCGAGTCGAATGTCCACAGTAGTTGTTCCCTGTTAGTTTTCGTTCCCATCGCTTTGAGCCAAATGAACTAGAGTGAAGCACAGTACAAATAAAGTAGCGTCCCCAGCCCTGCCCTAAAATGGAGGACTCTGGCCATATTGAAATGTCTGACCTCATCTTCCACTTTAACATGATGTAGGACAGTTCTTGAACAATTGTCGACCGAAATTATTTGCTTCTTTGGTGATAATTGGTTCTGCAACAGTCGGATTAATTTTGACTGACAATTAGTAAAGCAAACACTGAGGCCCGGCCTCGATGCGACGGCAAGGGAGAAATGACGAACACTGATATGGACACTCGACTCGAATCATCGTGGCTTTGATGAAAGCGAATCTGCTGAGACGTCAGCCATAATAAAGATTTATAACAGCCGCGTGTAAGGTCGTCAATAAACAAAAATATTGTTCATTTATATTTCGACTATGCTTCAGCCATCGTTCATCTTCTTTCCCCAAAGAAATGTTAAGTGCTTGCAATCACGGGTTTCTCTGCGTGTCCCAAGATGGCCATCATGGAGTACTCCCAGGTATCCACTGAAAGTAGCAGTCGTATTAGGTCGTGCTCAGTTGCTGCAGGCAATTGCCGACTTTCGTGGGTCAGAAGATTTGCTTTCCGCTGGCATTCTTCCACTGCGGCAACGGTTCCTGAAGTTAGTCCACAGATCGATCAAGAGCGGTGTAGCAAAGCGAATCCTGATATCAGATCCTTCTGCGTGAAATGTTATATAAAGGTCGACATGGCTAATGACTGACTTCGTCCTGTTTACAAAAACCCAAAGAAGTTGACTCATGGCAAGAATGACGCAACACTTAGAAGCGTGTGTTCATTCTTTTAAGAAGTACTTGTTAGAAAAGGCTGTTTTCTATCCTGTATCACGCAATAAGGGCGAGTGTGGCGCAGTGGTTGGAGGCGCCACTGCGACACGCACGTGGAATCGATCCATGTGCCCATAGCCCACCAAGCCTTCCATCCCTTCGGGGTCAGCAAATTGGTACGAGACTTGTCTGGGAGGATAGCAGCACTGACTCGATACATCAGCAGGCCACCGCGAGTCATTGTAATGGCCAGATACGCATTCAATCACCTCCAACGATACTTAATGAAGTCGAATGCATGGCGCATCCCTCGGGGATTGATCAACGCCGAGAGCTTTATCCTTCATCCTTTTATCACGCAATATGAAAACTCTCGAACTTGATGACCAAGAAGAGCTGATAAGTATTCTTCGACAGTGATTGCTCCAGAAATCACAGTGTATTCTTCCAGTTGCACAGTTGTCATATTTTGATCCTCACCTGCATCACCTGCACTCCCATTGATCGTCGAGTGACTCGAGGGGACGCCAGTAAATCATCCATTTTTCTTTGTCGCGAGCAAGAATAGCCCAGTGGTTTCTGGCCGCTCTTGGGACACGTTGAGTATCATACCTTTTTCTTGGCTTTTCGTGATGGTCTCCCTGCTGTGCGTTTGACATCCCGAGGAATCCAGTCATTAAAGGATCTTGTCCGTCGGTTGTCCTTCATACGCATTACGTGTCCGGCCCATCTTGTCTTCCACTGCTTGGCGTACGGAACGACATCTTTGATTTCTGATCGTTGACGCAGCTCGAAGTTTCGGATCCTATCCATTACTTGTGTGAAACGGGATACTCCTAGCATCGTCCTTTCGACTGCGCGTTCAATGAGGAGTCAGGTGTTCTTTGTTCTCCTCGCTACATCTTCGATACCCTTGAAAGCTCGATCTCGATTTTCATTTTACAGAGAGAAATACAGTAACATTTGGAGTGCAACTTTTTTCAGCCTTTGACAATTCATCGAAAATCGAGACTGGAGAAGATTGAATTAAAGGTTAGCTCAGAGGTTTAAATTTTCAGAGCAAAGCAATAAAGCATATTTTGAACTCATAGAAAATTAAAAGAGAAAACAAACGAAATAGAAAGTAGGTGACTTTTGTCACAGCTTTTTGTTGTTTTCCTTTCAATTCTCAACAGCGCGCACTCCGAACCGTCCAATCTTAATAGATACCAACCCGGCAGCAAAAAAGTGCGAGGAGAAACCGAACGGTGACCCTTCTACATAGGACAGCGAAAATTGCACGAAACGCTCGCCTAATCGATGCGCATCTTCTCTGTGTTTCACCTTGGAGGAAATTCATGTAGGAAATCTAAGCCACTAGTCAAACATCATCTCTGTGGTTCCCATTCAGTTCCAGTACGAACAAGAGTTTAGTTTTCGTCAAGAGTTCTTTTGGAGTTCATATGGTAATCTGTCCACACCTTTGAATTATTCTTTTAACATGCCTAGTAAAATAGCGGATACAATTTGGAATGTTGTGGAAGTCCTATCCTACAACGTTAACGATATGAACTTTCATACGTCCATGCTTCCAACCAAGAATGACATTGACACGAATGCTTTGAAGGTGTGCTTCTGCGAAGACGAAGAGAATCAGATGCCTGTTGAGTTTGTCAAAGGTGGTCCACTCGGTGATCTAATTCGTGAAATTCGACGTGTGCTGAAGATTATGAACACTGATAAGGTATCAGCCGTATTGCAATATCATGAGCCCGAGTTGTTCAAGTGTCTATCCTCTCTTGATAGACATGGAGAGCATCAAATTTTCCCGTATGATACGCTCTGTCTTCCATTGTTTTCGCGCGGTAGGATCCAGTGATAACTCGCACGGTTCGACAATGGTACTGAGCATAGTAGTAACATATAGTAAAGCTCTAAAGCTCTAAAGCTCTCGGCGTTGATCAATTCTTGAGGGATGCGCCATGCATTCGACTTCATTAAGTATCATTGGAGGTGATTGAATGCATTTCTGGCCTTTACAATGGCTCCGGGTGGCCGGCCGATGTATCGAGCCAGTGCTGCTATCCTCCCAGACAAGTCTGGTACCAATTTGCCGACCCCGGAGGGATGGAAGGCTTGGTGGGCCATGGGCGCATTTCACGTGCGCGCCACAGTGGCGCCTCCAACCACTGCGCCACACGCGCCCTCCAGTAACATATAGTAGATAGGTTTTTCCAAGACTAAAACAATACCAACAAATGTCCACAACTCCTTAAATCGAACGCACAGAATGCGCTGTGTGCTCTATGACAATAACGAGTCGTTGCATTTAAGGTGTATGGATACTTTCGACGAGATTCCGATGAAGAGAAACAGTTGGAAATCAATCCAAAACTTATACAAACTCCCGTGGACAAAGTAGGCATCACTAAGGTGAAGTGATTTTTAGTATGAATAAAAAGGGGACAACTGTACGGCACAGACTGTACTTTTCAACGTCTCCACATCTCTTATTTTCTGGACTGAACACTTACCATACTTGTCAATGATCCAAGAATGCTGTATATCCATAAGAGAGGATTGTTAGGGATTGTCGAGATGTACGTCGATTTCTTTCTCGGTTCAAATGGTTGATACGAGAAGGTGAGAAGAACTTAATCGACTAACTTCGGGCCAAAATTCCTTGTAGTAGAACCTCTGTTATACCTAGTGAAATTTTATGCAAAGTAATATACGGACGCCCGACTGTCCTCCCAACGATTTTCCGTCTCATCATGGCTGGGAGTTGTTCCTAGGTGTCGGACTGCTATGCACAGCGGTGGGATTCATCCCACCGGTAGGGTTTTCCAAGCTGCGTGAAGTAGTCCGGCGTTTCCATCAGGAAGCCCACCTAGTAGTAAACCAATACCATGATCCACCACCGTCATGGTATCAAACTAGTCGCATTCTGGGGAATCTCGCTTTAATCCATAAGGGCGGCGACTGTCTGTGGTGGTGACGATCTGGTGCAGACTTTGGCTATACCGATCTCGGAACTCCAGGGAACCACAATGGCTATGCCAGGAAAACTCCGAAAAAATGGATATTATGCTGATGAATGATTTTATGCAAAGTAATATACGGACGCCCGACTGTCCTCCCAACGATTTTCCGTCTCATCATGGCTGGGAGTTGTTCCTAGGTGTCGGACTGCTATGCACAGCGGTGGGATTCATCCCACCGGTAGGGTTTTCCAAGCTGCGTGAAGTAGTCCGGCGTTTCCATCAGGAAGCCCACCTAGTAGTAAACCAATACCATGATCCACCACCGTCATGGTATCAAACTAGTCGCATTCTGGGGAATCTCGCTTTAATCCATAAGGGCGGCGACTGTCTGTGGTGGTGACGATCTGGTGCAGACTTTGGCTATACCGATCTCGGAACTCCAGGGAACCACAATGGCTAAGCCAGGAAAACTCCGAAAAAATGGATATTATGCTGATGAACAGACAAGCAGTGAAGACGGGCATCCACACGGGCGGATGGAGTAACTAAGTAATATACCGACAGCAAATCTATCAGATACTTAGCACTAAAATCCAGTGCTTCTGAGTTTTCCTTTTTCTAGGATTCGCTTATTCTTGTCGACATCACTGGTATTGTGAACAACAAAGCAAGCAAACGGTTGGCCACTGCCAGTCCATCCGGAAAGAAATGATTCAATAGAAAACCATATTGTTTTTGTCTATATGAGTAGGAGTTTCTTATTGTTTCTACTAGTTCACGACTTGTGAACAACAAAGCAAGCAAACGGTTGGCCACAGCCAGTCCATCCGGAAAGAAATGATTCAATAGAAAACCATATTGTTTTTGTCTATATGAGTAGGAGTTTCTTATAGTTTCTACCAGTTCACGATATCTACTTCTTAACTATGAAAAGCATTTTAAAATGGAATGAGTCCTTTGAATAAACTGTATTCGTGTACCTCCCAACGGTTTACTGCCTCATCGTGGCTGGGAGGTGTTCCTGGGTGTCGGACTGCGATGTACATGGGAAGGATTCGTCCTCCGGCACGGTCTCCCAAGCTAACAAGGAGTCCGGCGTTTTCATCGGAAAACCTAGCTATGAGTAAACCAATACCAGGATCCACCACTTTCCTGGTGTCAAAATCGCACGATGGCAAGTCTTCCTCTGATCCACAGAGGCTGCGACTGCCTGTAGTAGTGAAGACTTGGGGTAGATTTTGGCCAAGCCTGACCTCGGGGTTCCAGAGAACCACAATGGCTCAACCAGCGAATCTCCGAAAAGTGGAGATTGTATTGAGGCCCGCACAATTAGTGATTACGGGCCGTTCAAGTATCAAGTATCAAGTAAGTATTCGTGTACATGAGAAAATTTGTGAATAAAAGAGATCTAGCACGATCTTGTTGAAGTGAGTGACTCATGATGGCGGAGATGTTTTTGAATATGATTAGAAGTGATTGTGGGACAAGTTGCAAAAATCGTAAATCCTGACTGAACTCCCAGAAAACATCACTGATATGTGCCCACCTTCAGCAACACTCGTAATGAAGGCTCTAAGCTCTAAAGCTCTCAGCGTTGATCAATCCCTGAGGGTGTGCCATGTATTCAAATTCATTAAACATCGTTAGAGGTGATTAAATGCATTGCTAGCCTTTATAATGACTCGCAGTTCTACCGATGTATCCAGTGCTGCCATCCTCCCGCGCATGTCTGGTACCAATCTGCCGACACCGAAGGGCTGGAAGGCTTGGTGGGCCACGGGTGCTGGGATCAATCCCACGTGTGCGTCGCGGAGCACCTCCAACCACTGCGTCACACGCACGCACGCTCATGATGAAGCATTTAAATCCCTGCATAGAACTGTCGTATTGCCTCTAAGAGTAGTGCATGAATTGAGATACCAACGTGGTCTATATCACTAATCTTGTGCTTAGAATTATAAGTCATAAAATGGGTGTGTGTAGCGCAATGGCTAGAGGTGGTTTGAGTTCTATGGAGAATAGTTCACCTGAGTTGCGAACCAGTTCTTCCAATCGACAACACCGTAAATTATGTCATGAGCTTCTTATTACTCTTATAGCCATCCCTTCGTTTATGAGGCGTGTGCAGAGCAGTGGTTAGTATTGCCTGCCTCGAATGCATTACAAGCGAGGCCCTGGTTCGCTCCTGTGGCGCGGCACCACTAAGCAGAGATTTTGAGAATATGCTTTGCCATTTTTAGTGCTATGGACAAATTCATAGAAATATGATCATTGACCCTATTACACCCTTCAATCGGACCGTGAACGGTTACTGTAGTCGTCCTTGGGTGATGATTTCCATTGCTAGCGCTTGCCCCTCCGTCCTGTCCTTTCACCATCACAATCGCCATACGCTGGACGCTAACCTGGTTAAGCGAATCGCCACTCGATGTTCAACGATTATTCCTTAGGATTCTCCTCTTAAAGTCATTTCGTTGCTAACCCTGAGAAACTGCGTTTTTCTTCTTGTTCTTACATGATTTACACACTTGTTAACGGACCAAAAAGTTCTACTTACGAATAATGCGATTAAACTGCCTGGAATTAGTTGACGGTTTACCCAAGAACCCTTGCAGAAAGGTTCTTGTACATACACGTGCAGAAAATCTGGGATACGGTTGTAACAAATACAATATTAGCATAGGCATCGAAACGTCGTCTGATCTGCTCCAATCCACTTTTGGTGGACGTTTGCAATCGGGTAATGGCGGGTTCTTATATCCCGCGTGGTTACTTTACTTTTTTCTTAGGGAATTTCATTCTTGTCGGATATCGTGTGACTTCATTCACAGTGGTTTCTTCTCATGGAAGAAAGTTGTAATTAGCTCTTATCGCCTTTATTGGTATTGATTACACCGGTTCTCAGCGAATTCTGGTGTAAATTGAGCGTTCTTACTGAATTCGATTCCTTTCTTCTTTTCATTGAAGTAGGGAATTTGACTTTCTTTTCATAACCTTTTCTTAGCCAGTCGCTTTTGCTCCTATTCTTCATTCTATTTTCTCTTTCGTAGTTTTCCGTGGCGCAGTAGTTGGAGGCGCACATGGAATCGATCCCTGCACCCATGGCCCATCAAGCCTTCCATCCCTTCGGGGTCGCCAAATTGGTACCAGACTTGTCTGGGAGGATAGCAGTACTGGCTTCATACATCGGCAGGCCACCGCGAGTCATTGTAAAAGCCAAATATGCATTCAATCACCTCCAACGATACCTAATGAAGTCGAATGCATGGCGCATCCCTCAGGGATTGATCAACGCCGAGAGCTTTTCATTGTCTCTTTAGTAGTTTTTCGTACTTTCGACGGAATTGAAAATCCGGAATATTGAGTCTTTTCTCCCTAGATTTTTTACTTCTTGAGATTGTCTTCCTTGCTTTTTTATCCCTTTTTCTCATTTGCTTAAAGCACTTTAAGTTCTGCTTTCTAACAAAGTTCTTTGTGGTTGCTTACTAGCGGTACTGAGTGGGGTGGAGCATGTCCAGTTTAGGTTATAGGTTTATAAGGGAACTTTTTTTTTCTTGTAAAATTAACCAATTATCAGTTACTAGTGTGCCGTTCAATGCAGTTGCGATCTACTGGGCTCATGGGTGGCCAACCACGCATTACTCGTGGATGGAGCAAGCCAAAGCGTTTAGAACGGTACTTGCATAACTACCAATGTTCTAAGTTAATCTCTGCTATTTACGCGTCGTCTTATCATCAGTATGGTTCATTAAAGGTCTCGGTATACTGAACGAAACTGAACTCATAGCGCAGTGGTCAGAGGTGCCTTGCAATACACACGAGATAGATCGTTCATCCGAGGTCGGCAAATTGGTACCAGACTTGTCTGGGAGGATAGCAGCACCGACTCGGTACATCGGTAAGCCACCGCGAGTCGTAAAGGCCAGATATGCATTCAATCATTCCTAACGATGCTTAGTGAAGTCGAATGCATGGCGCATCCCTAAAGGATTGATCAGCGTCGAGAACTTTATCCTCTATTTTTATTCGGTATGCTGTCATAGTAATATTTGGTTGGTTTGATTAAAATCATCCGCTTTCTGCCTAGGGGAGATCGTTTTTCGACCATACCCGATCGTATTTACTGTCTATTGTTTTTCTCATGGCAGAATGTTTGATGAAATACAACCACAACGATGCCAAAATTATTTGTAAAACTCAGATTCCAGACCAACTTTGAACCTACGATTACCCTTTCCAAAGGTTCATGTGCTACCCACTGTAACACCGAGGTAGTTGCGTAGTTTTTCTCTTGGCTAGTTGTTTAGCCTAACAATACCGTCAGTAGTCACACATCAACGGCAATGTTGTAGGGAGCACAAATCGGCATTGAACCCAGTTAAATAGTTAGTTAGTCCGAGTTTTGTAAATATCCCAGCATTACTGTGGTTGTATTTCACATGATACCTATTTGTATACTTGGATGGCTCGTCTTCACTGGTTGTTCTAGTCACCGCATAATTCCCATTTTTTCGGAGTTTTGCTGAGTTAGGCATTGTGCTTCCCTGGAGTTCTATGAAGTCAAACTAGCCAATGTCTGCTCCATGTCGTCACCACCACAGGCAGTAACCGCCCTTGTGAATCAGAGAGGAATGATGATGATTTCACATGATGCTGGTTATCAGTCACCATAGGTATGGTTTGTTAGAGATTTTGGTGTACTGTCATAGTAGTATTGGATTACTTTAGAAAAATGATTCGTTTTCCATCTAGGGAACATCATTTTCCGTTGTTTTGCTTGTCAGTTTTCGTGCATTCATTCATTTTTCTTCCGTTGTTGGCTAATTTATGCGCTAAAATTTCGGAGCTCCATTCCTCTAAGAACACATGAGTTACCTTCATCTTTCACAACACTAAGAAAACATGTTTTTGTTGATGGACAAACACGAGATTGTTATTACAGCATCTATTGATTCTTCATTAACTGACGTTTCTGCGGTTTCGTTTTCTTCTGACCATGGAACGTTCGAAGTGACATAATCTACCCAGCCAAGCACCTTCACTGCCTCACCTGACAAAACTTAACACATAAATTTTCATTTACATAATAAGCAAATTCCTTTAAATACTCACCATCTTAGGATCTTAAGGTGTTGAGTCACCGATTCGTTCTTTGTAAATTACCTAGTTATTTAGTGGAGACCAGCCATACCGAGTCTTACATTGGCTAGGAATGTGCCTAGCTCAGGATAAAAAATCAGTCTAAGATATGAGGTGAGGTCACGTATGATCATAAGGAATTTCTCCCTACGGTTCATTCTTGGATTTTTGGAATTTATACGACATGCTTCGAGGGTTTTGCGCTGGTGTTTTCGATTCCTTGCAAGGATGGTGACTTCTACTTCAAAATCGTCCTCGTTATGTCTCTGTATCCTATGCGCGACCCTAGTGGAGTATTTGGTTTAGCTTTAAGTTTACCGACTAGGTATTCTTTTATACGGA
Organism: Angiostrongylus cantonensis; assembly: GCA_009735665.1. Classification (NCBI taxonomy): domain Eukaryota; kingdom Metazoa; phylum Nematoda; class Chromadorea; order Rhabditida; family Metastrongylidae; genus Angiostrongylus; species Angiostrongylus cantonensis. Next base: position 1,181,403 of record MQTX01000086.1, on the reverse strand, counting down.
CGTACAATGACCCACCCGTCTCGCCAGTATATTCGTCCCCGTACGCTTTATATGGGATCAGCTAAAATAGACTATAATAGACAGATCGTACCCGAACTGTAATATTGTTTAAAAAGGAGCTGTTTTTTATGAAGATGAAAATTTATGTATCAAGTGTTAGCTGCTGTCGTTATGAAAGCGTTTGGCTGGGTGGTTTGCATGTCAATTTGACCCTTCGAGGCCCTGAAAAAAGCGAAACCGCCGAGACGTGAGCTACCGTACATTGATAGATGCTGTAATAACAATCTCGTGTTTGTTCACCAAAAAAAAAGACAGTGAGTTATTGATCAAGGTCGGGGATAAAACAGAGCTGGTCCTGGAATTTGCTACGTGAAGTGAACATGTAGTAATTTCCAAGAAATGTCGACCGGAATGTAAAAGTAGTAATAAGCTTCATGAGAGACACGCGAAGCGAAAGACCCACCTGGTTTGGTGATAAACGCGTTAGCTACCGGAAAGGGTAATAGAGGTCGATACCCACCGCAGACATTTGCGGTTCGGACTTTTGCCAATATCTGAACATCATTATGGCAATGAAGTTGGAGTCACTAGTTGTTGAATGAAAATAGGTGGGGAAGTGGGCTTCATTACTTTCCCAAATAGTTTTGTGTTCCTGTACCTTGTTGTTTGCATAGTCCATGGAACGGAAGTATTCCGTCGAAACGATATTGTTGTTTTTCCGAATTGGTTTGTCCGAATTCTACTAAATTGTTTGGGAATTATTGATCGATTTTAATTTAGCGGTGGTGTTAGGCTGATTGCGATGGTTTGGACTGTGGTGCTAGGATTCTCATTTTCGCACAGGATGAATGGGTTTAAAATCCCGATGGAAATGATGCTCAATATTCTTAATAGTTTTTCACGTTCACTTGATAGGTAGATGGAATGTACATTGGTATCACTTCATGGCACTAAATGATGTTTAATTCAAAAGACCGACTTTCTGTAAACCTCAGCATAGATAGTTGATATATTTATTTATATCGTTTTGTTGTTGTCGTTGTTATTGTTATTGCTGTCGTTCTTGTTGGTCGATGGCTGACGTTTCGGCGATTTCGTCTTCCTCAGAGCCGTGATGTTACGAGTGGGACGGTCCCATCGACCAGCAAGAACAACAGCAAAAACATCAACAACAACAATAACGACAACGATAAAGAGGACCTACACCAACCTCGCACCTGCTAAAGATGATATTTCATCGTTTATGGTTCTGTTGGAGTATTTTTGAATATATTTCTGAGATCTTTCTCGTTGCTCGGTTTTCCGCATTTTGTAGTTTTTTAAGGCTCACTGTTGTTCTGAAATTCAGTTCTTTTCGTGCTTTTACAGTCGTTTAGTTTTACACCATCTTTAGGTCATTTCAATCTTGCGCGTAGAAAGGCCTCGGAACTGATCTGGTTACCTCGTTTGTTTGCGCCATTTCGGGTATGCCTTGCTCCTCCTCTGTAGTACTTTCTCAGTGCATTCATATAACCTAGACGGCTTGTGGTACTCGATAATAACTCGTAATCGTAACCTTAATCATCGGGTAACTGGAGGCGTTGCTCCCACACATTTGTTCCTGTCACACCCCAGTGGAGTTTATTGGGCTGCGCTCGCTCTGCCGAGTCGCATCACACTGTTCGTATGATGTCCTTTTTTCCCACTTTTGCCAGGAAGGTATTTGTCCTCTGTTTGTAATCATGGATAGCTTCAGGAATAAAGCATAATATGGGACAGTTTATTACATTTGCTAATATTTCATCTTGTTTTTGCCCTTATTTATAGGTCATTGATCGCAGCTTAATATACTTAATTAGTACAGTAGGTTGTTGATGTAGTGTTCTTTGTTCTAAGCTTACCTTGTCACATTTCTCTGTAGTTGATCATTTTCGGTGTCCAGTTTATTTTATATGGTGAATATTCAGCAGAGCGATTTCCCATCGTATGTCAATGCCTTGGGAAACAATGAAGGCTACTCTGTATCTTGACGACGGCTCATCATACGTTGGTCAACTTTTCGGTGCCACTAAAAGTGTGGTTGGTGAGATTGGTAAGTTTTTGAACGATACCGTTGTCGAACGAAACATCAACTTTAATACCTTTATCTTACTATTTTTAAAGGTTTCACTTTTTAGTGTTTTCTTTTTGAGTATACGTGAGAGGTTGTCAATGACAAGTTCTGTTCAATAATGGCTGACGTTTTGGCTGTTTTGCATTCTTCATAGCCTGCAAAGGTCAAATTGACACGTACCACTAAACACTTTCATAACTGATGCAGTAAAAACTCAATGAATGGATTGCCATTTGTGTAGCAAACAGCTTCTTTTAATCACTCATCATTTTAATACTTTCTGAGATTGTTAAGCTTACACCAGGTTGTTGTGTAATTTTTGTTCGGCTAGCGTTGCGACGTTTTCCTCTTCATCTGTGAACCATCGACTTGGATCATTGTTTCTAATGAAGGCAAAAACGTTGAAACGTTAGCCGAATAAAACTTATACAACAACTCCGTGTAAATTAACTATCCAAGAAGATATTGAATGTTACTACCGAGGTTAAATGGCAGTCATTTTGAAAACTACTCAAGGTTTTGTTCTCTATAAGTCTTACAAATATTATTGGAAACCAGCCATAGAAAGTTTTGCATAGGTGAGGAATATGCCTGGTTCAGGTCAAAAAAATCAGTGTGAGATATGGGATGAGGACACATATGATCGTAAGGCACTCTTCGTTGCGATTCACTTCTGGATTTTTGGAATTTATCTAAAACGATTCAAGCGTTTTTACGCTGTACATTGTTCTTTTGGCTTCGCCTGTGAGGATAGCGACTTTTATTTCAAGTTCTTCTCCATTATGTTTTTAAGCTCTTTGCTTGCCTTAGTAGAATGTTTTGTTTGGCCTTAAGTTTCTTAACTAGATACTTTTCTATATGTTTTAATTTCATTTATTTTCCTTTTGACTTTTCTCGTCACAGGGATTCTGAATTTTAAAGAAATCTGGCAACTTTTGGTCTGTTAGGGTAGTGCCTATTGTATCTCATGTGACGTAATTCAAGCAGAAAAAAAAACCACGTATAAAATTTCTGCTGTGTCTATTTTTGTAAATGGAAACGGCTTTAGGGTAGCATCGCACTTATCGTGATAGTAGTGTGCCAGAATTTGGAGAATTCTGCACAAAACTTCCATCATCTTTGCGTTCCAGGAAAAATTTATTTAATAGGAAAACAAAAAGAAAAACTAGCGGTTAATATAACGTTGTAAACATAGGATAAGAGGCAGGTGCATTCTTTCAACGTTCAGGGTAATACGTTTGTGTAAAGAAAAGCAATCGATAATCGTGGCAAGGTGTGCTAAATTTCACCTTTTTAGGATAAAAAAGTATTTAGCCGGTTTTTTCGTCGTGTAGTAGAGGGTTAAATATCAGTCACTGGCCTCAACCTGTAACTAATTTTGAACAAAGTTATGATGTTCAAAACAATTTCTTGGATTTGAGCGCAATTGGTCACTTCGACTATTTCGAAACTCTTTTTATTGAAACTCTGCATAATTTCAAAAAAAAAAACGTTTTGCTAGCCCTTTGTCATAACCAACGGTTTTGCTGGACTTAGTTTAAAAATATTGTCTTTTAAATGTTAGCATATCCACTTGCTAGTTGGGACGTATACCAGACAAAATCGGCCTCCAGTATCTTGTTGGTTTCGAAATGTCCTGTCACATCCTGTCGTGTTACCAATTCTGTTGATAGAGATGGTTGCTTAAGTTTATTTATGACAAAAGAGATTGAATGTGTAAATAGATCAAGTTTGTTGCGCTTCTATCTAAGAATTTTTCCTTTTTTTGTTTGTGAATGACTTGGAATAATTTTAGAAGTTTTCAGTGTTTCAAACGGGTATGATGGGCTACGTAGAATCTCTTACGGATCCCAGTTACGCCGAACAACTTCTTACATTGACGTATCCAATGATCGGAAACTATGGAGTGCCAAGTCAAGACTCCATGGACTCACACGGACTGCCATATGTCTTCGAGAGTTGTCGAATTTGGCCGGCAGCATTAATTGTGGATAGGTTAGTATAAATTAACGTAGTGCATTGAAAGCTGAAAGCTCTCGGCGTTGATCAATTCCTGAGGAATACGCCATGCATTCGACCTCATTAAGCATCGTTTGGAGGTGATTGAATGCATACTTGATTTTTACAATGATTCGCGGTGGACTATCGATCTATCGAGCCAGTGGTGCTATCCTCCCAGACAAGTCTGGTGCCAATTTGGCGACCCCAGAAGGATGGAGGGCTTGATGGGCCATGGGCGCAGGGATCGATTGCACGTCTGTGTTGCAAGAAGCCTCCGTCCACTGCACCACACGCGTCACCGTAGTATATTACCCTTTGCCATTAATTAATTAATTGATCAGAACTTCTAGTGAGACCTCTTGTCTATTCTGGTCAAACTATTTATTAATAACTTTAATGTATTTATGAGTTCCGCTAACGGAAGAAAGAGGTATTAGTGTGGGTAAGAAGCCGTAGGGGCGCTTGTAGCCTGCTTAGAGACGCCTTGAAATGCAGAGATCCACCCTCGCAGACTCACCAAACCTTACGTTCCTTTGAGGTCAGCAAATTGTTACTAGACCTGTCCGGGAGGAGAGCAGCTCTGACTCGATATATTGGTATGCCACCGCGAGTCCATGTATCGGGATATGACGAAATACGGGATATGCATTCATTCACCCCTAACGATGCTTAATCAAGTCGAATGTAGGGGCTTCCCTCAGGGACTGATTAAGGCTAAGAGCTTTCTCTTTTATTGTGAAGCTGTAACAGATAGTTCAAGTTCCAATAATGTGAGGTGATACCAGGCTACCTCTGCATGTTGAAAGGTGAGGTAACCTTGCTTATGCGATAGAAGTTTTATGTGTCCCTTTGGGAAAACTTGTTTTTTGCCCATGTTGTTTGACGTCCTTTCAGGATTTCTCCAGAAAATGAACACAACCATTGGCAAGCAGTGGAGTCACTAACCAGTTTACTGCGTAAAGCTGGAGTTCCAGGGTTATCTGGGATTGATATAAGAATGTTGACAAAGAAAATTCGTGAACAAGGAACAATGAAAGCAAAGGTTGTTCGTTGCGAACTTCGTGTTGTAATCTTCTTCATGTTTTTCCTCTCTAAATAAAGCATTTTAAAAGAATTTTGGTGTTCTTAACAACACCTTTTGTCGATTGTCTTTTTTTTTTTGGGTTTTAGTTAGTCATTGACAGCGACGACGCCTCTAAATACGAATTTCGTGATATCAATGAGGGAAATTTGGTTGCCGTTGTTTCTAGGAAGGTGATACTTTTTTTACCTCTTATAAACAGATCTGCCGTTTTGCAGTGATATATTGCCCTGCTGCTGGTTTTTTATTTTTCGTATATTTTAGACACCAGTTACATTTGGTACTGGAGACGTAACCGTACTAGCCGTGGACTGCGGAATGAAGAATAATCAGATTCGTTGTTTAGTTGAGCGCGGTGTACGCGTGACAGTTGTTCCGTGGAACCATCCAATTGAAAATGAAGGTGAATTCTCAGCGCTATAAGCTTGCTCATTCAAAGTCTTTACTTAAATATTTAGATGACACATCTTCACATATTGCGCGGGTCGTAGTTTTGTTTATTCATTTCACCGCATTATAACCTCCGTTGGAAATTAGTTCTAACCGTTATTAGAGCTAGCCTCTACGTGCAACGGGCACATCGGGTCTACCTTGGCGTAGTTTTGATTGTTAGAGATCCTGTTTTATGTTTTTCTTATTAGACTTTCGTCTTTTGTCTCTCTTATGTCACCGACTCAATCATGTATATTTTTTGAGGAGTGTTCCATGTTTGAGAACATTGTTTACTCTTCAAAAGACATCACTTGAGTATCCTGTCTACTGTACGGAACATATTCAGTATGGCTGAAGTGTTGGCATATTTTCCGTTGCACAGAACATACCTAGGAAAGCAAGTAAATCGGGACCCTATTCGTCTTCACTCTCCAATCAAGTTGTCCTCAATCTGCATTTCATCCAGTATAATCTGCTTTCCTTCACATCAAGGGTTTGCCATGTATTGGGATCGCATTTTTGTTCAGTCCTACCTTGGTCTTATCTTTGTTCATGAGTCTTTGATCTTGGCAAACGTTGTCTCTGTTTTGTGGTGGAGTTCAAGAAAACAATAATATCATTAGTAAAACGAAGGCTGGAGAGTAGTTGTTCATCAGCATCTATCACTTTTTTATGTCAGACGAGTGGCTGCGTGCACTCTTTTATTGTGGCGATGAGCACTGTATTTTGCTATCCTATCGTATTCTATTGGATAGTGATTATATTGGTGAAAAAACAGTATTGTCGTTCTGGAATGGCTAATGCTTTCAGCAAACAACTTTTTTTATATAGTAATTTGTCAACGAAGGCAAACAGGATGACCCTGGTTTCCAGACTCTCTTTCACCGAAGGCTAATACAAGGGAAGATCGTATTCGCTTTAGACTTTTGTAACCCTCGACAATGTTTCGATATGGTTCATGCAGGTGGTTTCCCTGGAAAGTCCAGCTTACACTATGGAGAGTGCTTCATCCAAGTCCTTCGAGGGGTGTGTGAAGGCCAACTTTGTGAAGAACTTTTAGAATGCGCTCAATAAACTGGCAACGCGATAGTTACGATGACTATATCGGTTGTATTTGTTTTTTTAATTTGTTTTTTATGCGAAGGGACAGTATGGGATAATACTGATTTCCTTTTGATGAAGAAGTGCAAGGTGTCAAAAGGCGGACTAAGCAAACAAAATCTCGTAGCAGTCAACAGAATGAGAAACAGACAGGTGCACGGCTAATTCAACGCTGCCAACACTAAGTGTTAAAATCTTCTCACCCATGATCGAAAGGGTCCCACCGTTTGTCTTCTCGGTGATTACCTTCCTGTTGCTAGTTTATTAAACGCGGTCTTACTGATTTCGAGGGCTTTCGAAGAAAGTCACCAAACTTTTTGCATGTATAGTTAGAAGGAATCTCTTTCCTGCGTTGTTGTATCATTGTGTTTAAGATCCACTAATGTTTTCTGTTTGAATACTTTGAATCTAATCGACTTTGCTTTTTCCTGGGATTCTGAAATAGTCGTACTGCGGTTTTCACAGATTTTCACCAACTAGTAGCCGGCTGTTGTAGATTAAAAGACGACTACGTTCTGGTAGTCTGGGTTTTAGCCTATGTAAATCCCATTTCATTTAGAATGTTTTGCTATTGGAATGTGTATTATTGGCTTATTACCCATAACCTTAGTCTTTGTCTAAGTGTAGTAATCGAATTGTTGCGCTCCTATGTACCTTACTAAGTTGAAGGTGTGGATTACATACATTTGATAACAAAGGATAGATGTAGGGAGTGGTAGTAGTGCCGTTTATTACGAACAAGGCGCTGGTTCAACCCCGCTTCAGGCTCACTAGCGTTCTTACGCCTACAAGATCGTGAAATTGATATAACACCTGTCTGGGATTGGCTCAGTCCCTCTAATCCAACTAGAAATAGCCCAGCAAGGCCATCTCAAGGTTCCAAGGAGAATCGACTCGACCAGTATTTCACTTCCTTTTTCAAGAAGACCAGATTATCCTCAAGCAGTAACTGAAGCCACACACAAAAAGAGTTCGAAGATTTTTGTGGTTGGTGGATGCGAGAGAATGAACTGAATGCAGGAAGTGGTGGAATCCACATAATATGTGATGTTTGGTCATGTTAAAAAATCTAAAAAGGAAAAGAAGAAAATTGTGATTTATTCGTGATTTTTTTAGTCTTTGATGGTTTGTTTTTATCGAATGGTCCTGGCGATCCAGAAAAGTGTGAACCGCTTGTAAAGCGCCTCTCTGAACTGTTGAAGGAGACCACTAAACCTGTGTTTGGAATTTGTCTTGGTCATCAACTAATTGCTCGAGCGATTGGAGCCACGACGTACAAATTGAAGTACGGTTTCAAAATTGTAAAAATAGCTCTTAGTCCTTTCAATATATATATTAATATACGTGGGCGTGCGTAGTGCTGTGGTTGGAGGCACCATGCAACACACATGGTCCCCGCACCCCAGGCTCACCAACCCTTTGGTTCTTCCGTGGTCGACAAATTGCTACCAGACGTGTTTGGAAGGATAGCAGCACTAGCTGGACATATTAGTAGACCACCATGAGTCATTGTAGTGCCCAGATATGCAGTCAGTCACATTCAGCAATGCTTTAAAAAGTCGCATGATTGGCGTATTCCACTGGGATTGATTAGCTCCGAGATCTCTATCCTTTATCGCTTATCCTTTACATTATATATGTATATATATATATATATATATGGACCTTTTCTCATAACTTTTAAATAGTTCTTTGTCCTATATTGAATATTTAGGTATGGTAACCGTGGCCACAATCAGCCATGTACTCATAGTGGTACCGGACGCTGTCTTATTACATCACAGAATCACGGGTTTGCGGTTGACGCAACATCGCTACCGGACGACTGGCGGATTCTGTTTACGAATGAGAATGACGAGACTAATGAAGGCATAGTACATACAACGAAACCGTTCTTCAGGTGACTTCTAGCAGGTGTAATGGAGTTTCAGCTTCGTAGTGCATTACATCCCATAGATTTGTTTTTAGCTATGATGCTTATTTAGCGAATTCGTGCAATCTTTTAGCGTACAATTTCATCCTGAGCACACTGCTGGACCATCGGATTCCGAATTTCTTTTCGATGTATTTGTTAACGCAATTCGGCTAAGGAAAAGTGGGAAAGCTTGCTGGTGTGTTACATTTTTATTGAAACATTTTAAACTTTAAAAATCAGTTCAAGATTTATGAATGTAAGTATTCTGTAAGTACAGTAAGTCTGCATGTGATACAGGTGAAGTATTCCTTAATCAGAATTTATTTCGCGGTCTTAAAAACGCATATCTTATTCAGAGCTAGTTCAGCCTCCTATTTTCCTGTGTAGAAAAACCGGTACCAGACTTCGACCTCTTGAAGTCTTACCAAAACTAGCGTATGTACGTCGTGAAGGCAGGGTTACTCCATACCACTGCCAGCCATAGCTTTAAGCGAGAATGTCCATGACCAATATTCAACTACATTTATAAAGAAGACCAAAATCGTCAACTAGCAGCAAACACACGTGCAAATTCCACTATGGTCGTTGGATGTGAGATGAAGGCATCGAGTTGGAGAAGTGCTAGGATCTGAACAATATGTGATGTCATGTCATGTAAAAAAAATGTATTAGAAACAATGTTAGTATAACATTTTAAATTTATTTTCTGCCTATTCTTTCTTCGACGATAGGATATTGTGCGATATACAAGCACAAGGATCCTGATGTATGAGGAAAACTTGGGTACTCAGGCGTTTACTCTTTCCGAAGCTCAGTTATCAGCGACTGCACTAACCGATGCACTATGCTTTCCTCTTCGCTATTTTTACTCTATCGGTGCTACTAGCAATTGGCCATCACCGGACGGAAATGATCTGCGGGAATTTTAGATCGAACTCGAATACCGAGTTCGAGAGTTCGAGTTTCCGATTTCTGCGCACATGTTGAGCATCCTGGTATTATTTTATTTTTAAGACCGGTGTGATATTCATGGTATGAGTTTGATATGAAGCATTTGCACTTATTAACCCAATTAAGCCATAATTAGATCGTAATTGGTGAAATTAGTTTCGCCTTTCAAGGTCGACTCATTTGCGACCATGCTGTTTTTTCGGTAGCTACTGATAGTGGACTATTTAAAAATTTGAAAACTTGGAACTTGTAGAGGTGGTTGGGTCCTGAGGGTGTATGGAACAATTCCATCTTTGAATTTTTTAAAAATTAAAGTGTCAAGAAAAAAGTCTAAATTCAATTTTTTAAAAAACTTCTAACGTAATCGCGGTAGCACCAAATGCAAAGAGTACCCTGCAACACATCATCACGTCTTTTTAATGGAGGAAATCGCTTTTGTTTGACTGTTTGGACGTTTGAAACACGAGATTTGACAGAAAAGCTTTTGCCGATCTCCCACACATTGAGATCTTATCGAGAGGGTAAGAGGTTTGCAAAGAGTTGTATATCCCAGAAGTATATTTATTTTTTATTTATTTTTATTTCACGTCAAGTAGGTTTAATCATGGAAATAAGTTCACATTGAATTCAAGCCGTTTCTTTTTTCGTGGAAGAGTAAAAATGCATAAATCTTTCGGCGTTGATAAATCTCTGAGGGATGCGCCATGCATGCATTCGACTTCATTAAGTATCGTTGGAGATGATTAATGCATATCTGGCCTTTGACTCGCGGTGGCGTATCGATGTATCGAGCCAGTGCTGCCATCCTCCCACACAATCTGGTAGCAATTTACCGACCCCGGAGGGATGGAAGGCCTGGTGAGCCGTGGGCGCTGGCATCGATTCCATGTGTGTGTCTCAGTGACGCCTCCAACCACTGCGCCACACACGCCCCTCATGGAAAGGTGCGTTTTGAAATACAACTGCAAAAATGCTGAGATATTTGCAAAATTCCGGATCGCAGGTGTCTGCGGCGAGAGCCGAACCTTTTTATTACCCTTTCCTAGGGCTAACCTGCTCACTACCACACTTTGCGTGTCCTTCGTTTCGCTTTTTTCTCAGCCGTGTTTTATAGGTGCTATCAGGAATCACCCGTCAGTGGCATTGAATTTTCAAGTTCAAGTCCAAGTTTTATGTTTGGAACCAGACATTGTTTCAGCACCATGTATGGCAATCGTATATGGATCATACGGTCGCGGATTTGTAAAGAAGGCATCTTATCTCATAGAGAAATTCATTAATAGAACTAAAAACCATTACAATATACAAACATTTGCCAATAAGATTTAAGTTAAATTATTTCATCATCATGGAATACTGCGTTTTTAGAGCACTTGCATTGTTGAGCGATTGAACAATTGGGATTCCGTTCAACACGACGCTGTGATGTAAATAGGATGCGTGGTTGTGTTGTGGCTGCTGTACTTGTGTTAAAAAAATTTCTCTTCGTTTGAAATCTCATCGTTTAATCGAAGTCTTAAAAAATTGTATTAGGCTACTTGAGCGATAAGGAGAAGTCTCGTCTGTATTGTTTATCAAGTTTTCAACTACTCTTTGTTGTCTAAAAGGTGCAAAGTTGTCGATGGGTTAGTGGGTGTCATGGTTCTGTGGGAAAATATCTTTGAAAGCATACCGCTTGTTCGGTGGATTAGTTCTTGTTAATGAACTATGTGCTGAAAACTTTTTTTTTTTAACCAAAATCGAAGCATTTTCCTTCAATATTAACAATTTATCGTTGAGTTAGAGCTAGCCAGAACTATAGCATAGAAGCATGGTGCTATTGATTTATGGCCGATGTGGTATTTAAGAGGGAAAACATGATGTTATTTTAGTGTGAACGACATGATAACGGCAGCACTTCGCTTCGATTCCAACTACCATATCCGGCAACAGAAGAAGGTATTAGTACTAGGATCTGGTGGTCTGACTATTGGGCAGGCAGGAGAGTTCGACTACTCTGGAGCGCAGGTATTTTTAATTCCAGCACGAGCAGCTGTGTTTTACATTACCATCTTCCAATTTAACTTGGAAATATTTTTTTATACAGCCTATGATGTATAGATTTATAGTTTTTCTGCTTGATTTGTCTTTTGTTTATAGGCGTTGAAGGCTTTGAAGGAAGCAGGTATTCGCACTGTGCTCATTAATCCTAACGTGGCAACTGTACAAACTTCGAAAGGATTCGCTGATTTTACCTACTTTTTGCCAATCACTAAGGAATATGTTACCGATGTGAGTTGAAGCAATGTTTTGACGTTATTAACTCTTCCACTTTACGTGTCGACTTCTTTTTTACAGGTGATAAAAAAAGAGCGCCCGACTGGGATCCTGTGTACATTTGGCGGTCAAACCGCGCTTAACTGTGCGATTGATTTATACAAGGACAAAATTTTCGAACAGTTTCATGTGGACGTCAGTTCAGTGATCTTTCGTTTTATTTCTTACCGATTGTTCGAATATGATCATTATCTTTTTTTTTACATCGAGATGATTTCAGTATAATAGGAGCTGGTAAAATTACTCGTGTTTTTATTGTACATAAATTTAAAATGACTTGTGAACCACAATAGTCAAGCCGATGCGAGGTTAGTATAAGTTGTCGTTGTTGTTGATCATTGGCTGACGTTTCGGGGATTTCGCTTTCCTCAGAGCCGTGATGTTGCGAGTAGGATGTACCAGAGCCCAGAAGGAGAGAGAGAGAGAGACAGTTCAGCTCGCAACATTACTGTTTTGAGGAAGGTGAAATCACCGAAACGTTAGCCAGCGAGCAACAACTTCAGCTTATACCAGCCTCGCATCAGCTCAACAAGATCAGTTCATAAGGACAAATAAATATGTCGATCATTTATGCCGAGCTTTATACAAAGTAGGTCTTTTGAGTTTTAAATGACTGTTTAGGTACTTGGTACGCCAATCCAGACCATAATGAACACCGAGGACCGTGAGCGATTCAATGCCGAGGTGACGAGTATTGGCGAACGGGTAGCACCCAGCCGAGCTGCCACCACATTACGAGGTGCCATTGAGGCAGCTGAGCTAGTTGGTTATGCTTGCATTCGAGATATGCGTTTTCGTACCAAATAAACTTAGCGATAGTGTTTTTTAGCTAGGTTATCCTGTTTTGGTTCGAGCAGCATTTGCTCTCGGTGGCTTGGGTTCTGGATTCGCTAATAATCGCGCCGAGCTAATAGCGATAGCGCAACAAGCACTTGCACATTCCGATCAAGTGTTGATCGATAAGAGTCTCAAAGGTTGGAAGGAGGTTTGTATTACTCTATGTTGTTTGATTTCTGTACTAGAATTGTTTCTTTTTTCTTTCCTAGGCTAATAGGTTGTAGTCGTTACCTCCTAATGTAATGAAGTTAAATGCAGATTGAATATGAAGTGGTTCGCGATGCATTTGATAACTGTATAACCGTTTGTAACATGGAGAACATCGATCCACTAGGCATTCACACGGGAGAGTCAGTTGTGGTTAGTTTGTTCTTCATCTTCACTTTCATTTTCTTCAAAAATTTTTCCGAACTCAGTATGCAAAGGGCGCGTGTAGTGGGGTGGTCAAAGGCCTTCTTGCAGTACACATGGGATCAGTCTCTGCGCTCAAGGCTTACCAAGCCTTTCATACCTCGAGGGTTGGTAAATTGGTACCAGGCTTCTCTAGGAGTGTAACAGCAGTGGCTGGGTGCACTGGTAGGCCGTCATGAGTCACATTGTAATGGCCAGATATGCATTCATTCACCTCCACGACGCCTAATGAAGTCGATTGCAATTTGCATCTCTCAAGAGCATCAGCGTCGAGAAGTTTATCCTTTTATGCCTGTTGTGGATTTATATTTCTGTTAACGCTGATCTGCTTTCTTACTTCAATAATTTAGGTCGCACCATCTCAAACACTCACCGATAAGGAATACAACATGTTGCGTACCTGTGCAATCAAAGTTATCCGTCATTTTGGTATTATCGGCGAATGCAATATACAGTACGCTTTGGATCCGTCGTCGGATACGGTATGTTTTTTGTACATATCGAACACAATTTTTTGAAATTAGATTAGCCCTGTCAGAAACTGCCTTTTAACATATATAAGCGCATACGTCGATGTCACACTGCATGGGAAGGAAGAAGAAGAGAAACATAGTATTCTTCTACAACTCAGTTTTTTATTTTTGGGTAGGCCGATTGTGGATAACAACATTTATACAATACAGTACTGGTGGAGCGTTTCGGTAGTCTCGCCGTTTTCAGAGCCTAGAGAGGTCAAATTGACATGCAATAAACTTAACAGCATAATTTTCATTCGCGTAGTAAACAACTTTTAAATACAATTTTTGCAAAAGTTTGGATCGCAGGTGTCTGTGATGGGAATCGACCTCGCTATTACCCTTTCGAGGGCTGACATGTTTACCATTTTAGCTGAGAGAACAGTAAAACGAAAGACCCGCTTGGTGTGGTGTTCTGTTTGACGCTAAGTTTCCGAACTAAGTACTCCTTTACACTGACACGGATTGGTCCATCCGTTTCGCCAATGTATTCGTCCCACACACTTTCGAAGATATCAGATAATCTGTTCCCGAACTTCTGCAATCGCTTTCTCTATCATTAGGGTAGATTATGCAATTTTGCGTTTTACACGGACGGTCATGCTGGCAGTTGCGAGCTAGCTGGCATCTTAAAGTCCTCGGTGGTATTTCATTCACTGCTACCGAATTCTCTATAGCGGACATCTTTGAGCACTGCTTTGTAACTGTGTTTACTTCGTTAGAGATAAAGGATAGATTAAAAGGGAGCTTGTTTTCGTTAGATTTATCGTTTGGAAGCTTTGTTTTTCCGCAAGACTTCCGACTAGATAGTGTTTCGTAGCCACTGGAAATGGCTATTCACCGTTCGACGTTAAAGGATTCCTGATTCTGTTCTCTTTCTGTGCCTACATAATAGCTGTTCAAAACATGTTTCTCACGAGAGCCTTTTTTTTCGGTTGAGTAGTAGGAAAGGTAATGGGCTAGTATGTTTTTGTTAATTGGCATTCCATACCATTTGGTGATGCCACCGTTTTTGGATGGGCTAGTGTAAATGTTCAAAAACAAAGCTTGTTTTCCTTCGGTTTCTTTTTATTTTGCATTTAAAAAACAATCGTCCGTGCTCTCCTGTGTTGAGAAGATTGCAAAACATTCTTCCAAATACCGACAGTTTTATTTTATCTTATCTATGCTATCCGTACTTTTTCTTCGTAGCAATAGGCTGAAGAAGGATGTGGGATTCAATGTTTTTAGCGATGGTTAAGGTGATGGGTCGAACTGTGTGCTGATCCTTATATAGTGTTTATCTAAGGCGGTGTTATAGTAGCGTGAATGTTATCCACTGTTGACAATTGTCTGTCGGTTGTTTACTTTCCTGGATTATTGAGCAAACACTTGGCTAACGATGCTTGGTTAGCGTTTCGGCACGTCGGCTTTCCTCACAGCAGCGTTGGTCCATGTCGATGGTTCACTGCTGCTCATTGTTGGAATGTAAGTGTTCGTTGTCGCATCGAGCCGAATCTAGTGGTGAGAGCTTGAATGAAGTTTCCACACCCGGCCGTGTCCTTTCATACAGAACGGATGTTAATTAATTGCCCATCCAGTCGGTATTTCATTGCTGACATATGACATGGTAATATCTTAAAAAACGTTAAACCTTGACATGATAACCAATCCTTTTTAATATGTTGACCGTTTGTCTAATGTTTGTCGTGGATAAAATTTTAATATTACTCCTGTCTTTCGTTTACTCGCAACGGTTAACCGCCTCATCGTGTTTGGGGCTATTACTGGGTGTCGGGCTGCGATGTACAGCGAGTGATTCATCCACTCAGCAAGGTTTCCTAAGCTGAGAAGGAGTTCGGCGTTTCCATTAGGAAACCCAGCTGAGTGTAAACGAATGCCAGGATCTGCCACCGTCCTGGTATCAAACTAGTCACGACAAATCTGCCTCTGATCCACAATGGCGGCGACTGCCTATGGTAGTGACGATGGTAGTGACGACCTGTGGTAGACTTTGGCCAGGCTGCTGACCTCCGGGCTCCAGGGAACCACAATAGCTCAGCCAGCAAAACTCCGAAAAGAATGGGATTTTGACGAGGGTCAGCAAAACCAGTGAGGAGAGGCCATCCAATTATCTAAGTGAGTGTTTTTCGTTTGCACTACCGTCAAAGACTAAGGCTACCAAAATTTTCGATTCAATTCGACCACTCACATGTGTGCTTATCGTAATCATCAGCATGTTTTTCTCCATCACCACCTGAATCTGCGAGGAGAATGGAAGCTTTATAATTTTAAATCTTTGTTCCGTAACGTGATTCAGTTCTGTAGCATATTTTAATTTTTGACTAACCATTGTAGTAACCATATGGAATCGGTGCTTATGGGAAGAAACACCGAAATATATTTGGCTTATCACATTGACGAGGGTCAGCAAAACCAGTGAGGAGAGGCCATCCAATTATCTAAGTGAGTGTTTTTCGTTTGCACTACCGTCAAAGACTAAGGCTACCAAAATTTTCGATTCAATTCGACCACTCACATGTGTGCTTATCGTAATCATCAGCATGTTTTTCTCCATCACCACCTGAATCTGCGAGGAGAATGGAAGCTTTATAATTTTAAATCTTTGTTCCGTAACGTGATTCAGTTCTGTAGCATATTTTAATTTTTGACTAACCATTGTAGTAACCATATGGAATCGGTGCTTATGGGAAGAAACACCGAAATATATTTGGCTTATCACACAAGGGGCGCGTGTGGCGCAGTGGTTGGAGGCGCCACTGCGACGCGCACGTGGAATGCGCCCATGGCCCACCAAGCCTTCCACCCCTCCGGGGTTGGCAAATTGGTACCAGACTTGTCTGGGAGGATAGTAGCGCAGCACTGGCTCGATACATTGGTAAGCCGCCGCGAGTCGTTTTAAAGGCCTTAAAGGCCAGACATGCGTTCAATCACCTCCAACGATACTTAATGAAGTCGAATGCATGGCGCATTGCTCAGGGATTGATCAACGCCGAGAGCTTTATCCTTCATCCTTTTATCACGCAAGCTTTTGCTTTTAGCTTTTTATCACACAAAACCTTGTCGAGAACCACGATAGTAGTGGTTAAATGGTGGGTGATCTTACTCTCATAGAGCGTTAAAATTTGATATGTTCCGAAGCCATGAAAGCTGTGCGGAGTGTCATAGAGGTAACTTAAAACTGCTGAAGCAAGCTGAGACAGATGGAAGGACCGACTTGTAGGATAAACATGGAGAAAGGCGCCCAGTGGTTGTTGACTGGCATTGCTACCGGTGCATACTGATTTCAACACGCGCCGGCGAACGGATGAAATTTGGACGTCGTTCTGTGCCACCGATACACAAAACTAGGATATTAGCGAATGCGTTAAATATGGATGTGGATAAACGGTTTAAAAAGGCAGACGTGTGCTTAAAATATTTTGTTAGCCCGATCACAAAAGACTGGGAAGGTTGTGATTAAACTATGATTAGCTTTTGTCACCCACAGCCATTATAGTTTACAATGTTCATAAGTCTATAGAGGTATGTAGAACAAAGAGAATGAGTGAAACATGGAAAGGTACAAGAAATGAACGATCTTATACGTGAAAAAGCAAATAGTAAAACGACCGAGAGAAATGGGGTGTGTTTTTTTAGTTCCCAGGATCGACTTACTATTAACGTACACTGAATCTGTCCCTCTTCCTGCTCAGCGACCTCAGCGTGCTCGACCCTATGGACGACCGCTGTCGATTCGCTAATAGTTAAGAATGGCGGTGATAATGTAATTGTTAACAGTTCTCAGAATCGACTTCCTATTAACTTCGGCATTGGATTATACATGCGTCGCTTTCTTGCTCAGCAATCGCGAGATTGTTATATAGCGTACGCTTACTTCCATACGAAAAAACAATGCAACAATGGCTGACGTTTCAGCACCGTCGTCTTCTTGACAGTCGCTTTTAACGTGTCTTTTTTGCATTGAGTACACTTCATTGATATGTTAAATGGTAATTTTTCTCCATCATGGGACATAGAGGAGAAAGCTCTGGGCGTTGATCAATCCCTGAGGTATGCGCCATGCATTCGACTTCATTAAGTATCGTTGGAGGTGATTGAATGCATATCTGGCCTTTACAATGACTCGCGGTGGCTTGCCGATGTATCGAGCTCCGGAGGGTGGAAGGTTTGGTGGACCATGGGCGCATTCCACGTGCGCGTCGCAGTGGCGCCTCCAACCACTGCGCTACACGCGCCCCATCATGGGACATACAAAATGAAACTATTTCTCATAGGAATGTTCGACTCTGAGGACTAGTTTATCATTATTTTCAGCGTTGAGCTGCAGTTCCTTGAAAGCACTCATATTTTGTTTGGGGATTCCAGGTATAGATGCTTTCAGTACTACGTTATCGAGGTGAACGCAAGATTATCTCGGTCATCAGCATTAGCATCGAAAGCAACCGGATATCCACTCGCATATGTGGCTGCCAAGTTGGCCCTTGGTCAGAAACTTCCTGTCATTCGAAACAGTGTCACTGGTAAGTTTCTGTTCACTTATCCATTCAAATGAATAGTATCATAATGGCATTTTATCGTTTCAGGTGTAACTACTGCTTGTTTTGAGCCGTCACTGGATTATTGCGTTGTGAAGATTCCTAGGTGGGACCTTGGGAAATTTGCGCGTGTGAGCCAACAGGTGTTGTTTCTATCATAGCTAAATCTTGGTTTTGGTCGAAAATGTATTTGGTAGCTAAGAGGATAGGGTCCATTTTTGTTTTCATTGACATTTGGTGTAAATTTCCACTGCATTGTGCTTTTAATAATTTCGTCGCTGTGCAGTTTTTTAATCTAAATGATGCAGTTTTGTGTTGTTGACTATAATTCACATAGTTAAATTTCGCGGTTTTCTGTGTTCCGAGATTTTGGCCAAGTTTTTAGCATTTTTTAAGGGAGGTCATTTTGCTGCGTAATGTTGTAAACTTAGCATGCTAACCATAGCACTAAATCTCAGATTGGCAGCTCAATGAAATCCGTCGGTGAAGTAATGGGAATAGGACGATCATTTGAAGAAGCGTTCCAAAAGGCATTAAGAATGGTGAGCGAACATGCGGACGGATTCTCCCCTGCTGTTTTTCCAAGAAGGCCGACGATGGAGGTAATGACCATCTGTGGTTAAGTTAGTGTGGCTATTGCTTGACGTCCATTTAATATTATACCGACTTGATCTATGTCAGAAATTTAATATTCTTAGTCAGTAAGAAATTTTAGGATTTATCAAAGCCTACAGACAAACGTATGTTTGCCATTGCCCGTGGAATGTACTACGGTGACTTTACAGTCGAAGATGTTTCTGCTCTCACACAGATTGACAAGTGGTTCGTGCATAGAATGAGCAATATAGTGGACATTTACCACAAACTGGAGAGGGAGACGGTCAGGAATAGTGTTCATTTGACTTGGAATGTTGTCTTTGTTACCAATTAATTCCAGTTGGCTTCAATTTCCGCCCAACTTCTGCTTGAGGCTAAACAGGCTGGGTTTTCCGATAAACAAATTGCTGCAAAAGTTGAGAGGTTTGTCAGGATTTCAGCTTTTTAAATTCAAAAATCTTTGTTACGTATTTATCATCACCTGTTTCAGTACGGAATCTATGGTCCGTGAGAAGCGCTTGCGCTTAAATATGAAACCTTGTGTTAAACAGATTGATACCGTATCTGGTGAGTGGCCAGCGCAGACAAACTATCTCTACGTCACATATAATGGTACAGAGAACGATGTGCAATTTAACATGGTATGTTGTAGAGATGTTACGTAGAACAGAAAGTGTCATGCGTTCAGAAATGGGAGCTTTCGCTGAACTGTTTGGAAATTGTTACTGCTGTTGTCTATTTGTTTGTTTGTTTTTCCCGCTATTGTTTTTCAGAGGGTTTCTTTAAAGCGTTTAGAAGAATGCAGTCATTGTGCTTGGTTCCGGTGTCTATCGAATCGGTTCGTCAGTAGAGTTTGATGCGTCTTGTGTGGGATGTGTGCGCGAGCTTAAAGTCCTAGGATATCAAACGATCACTATCAATTGTAATCCTGAGACGTTAAGTGTTTCTCTTCTGCATCTAGACAATGAAAAAATCTGATCTATTAGTATTTATCTATTTTCACTCTTTTAGATGTCCACTGATTACGACATTTGTGATCGACTGTACTTTGAAGAGATTTCATTCGAAACAGTGATAGACATTTACCATATGGAGAAGCCTAAAGGTGTAATCCTAGCGTTCGGTGGTCAAGCAGCGAATAATATCGCATTGAGTCTCAGTAAAGCACATGTATGTTTCATTTTTCTATATCTGACTGTAATTAATCGATATTTTAACAATATTGTCTGTCCTTTATACTCTTGTTGAATAAACAAGAGGAATTAGTTTATTCTTTGTGGACGGAAAAGCGGACGTTTCGAAGGTTTTAACCTTCCTCAGTGCCCACTATTCTTCTCTGGAGGCGGTCGTCGTTATACTAAGCACAATCAATTTCACACAATACCCCGCCGTGAAAAATTACAGCAGGCAGTAAATAAAAAAGGCTAAGGCTATGCACAATACTTTTCTTTCGTCGTACCCTTCTTTCGCTTGACGAATATCTAATCTTTTTTCTTTCGTAGACAGAACACGAACATAGACAGACAAACACTTCTTAGACATCCATTCACATAAAGAATTATGGGATTGAAGGCGAGTTTGAAAGAAAGTCGGTCATGGGAGTATTGTATGTTATTGTGCATGCCGTTATGTTCCAATAGTTAGGTTGGGCGTGTTTTTGATCATAGTCCGTACGAGGATTTGAATAACTTGGTTACGTGGATATGTAGATCGTCATTTAAGGAAATTTTTTGGCAGAAATCTTTTCAATCTTTAGAATCACATATTTGATGTGCACATACGAGTTCATAGAATCATTCCCTTTAGGTAAATATTTTTGGTACGTCACCCAATGATATCGATAGCGCTGAAGATCGCTTCAAATTTAGTAGGAAATTGGAGACGTTACAAATCAGTCAGCCGATGTGGAAGAGGAGTGATAATATCGAAGACGCTAAGGTTAGATATCTGGCTGGACACTACACGGTTTTGAACATTACAGTTACTTTGTTTTCTTGTTCAACAATCGCGAGTTTGTTATACAGCATACATTTACTTTCATAGAAAATCACACAATACAACAGTAGCTGACGTTTCGGCAGTATCGCCTTCTTCAGAGCCTGGAAAGGTATACTGATATACAATTTATTACGCCAAGCACTTCAGTAACACTTACCAAAAGACGAAAAACTCTATGGCAATTACATGATCAACAGCTTCTTGAAAGACTCACCGCTTTTTTACATGACTTCCAATGAGGAAGGTTAGAACAGCTGATTATTGTCGCATATGGTTGATGACTGCGCCAACCCACATCAGAAATTGATCCGAAGATACGGGGCCAAGTCGCGTGTAACCTCTGGGCATTCCTCCCTGCTATTCATTGCCGGATTTTTGGCATTTATCCAAAAAGCCTCAAGGAGTTTGCGTGTTGGTGTCTTAGTCTCCTGTGCGAGGATATTGACTTTAACTTCAAAATCATTTCCGTTATGCTTTTGTATCCTATGCGTGCCTAGTGGGGTACTTTGGCTTACTTTTCGTTTGCCATCTAGGTGTTCTTTTATACTGATACAGAAGGGTCTTTCCGTTTCACCAATATATTCATTTCCGCAATCCTTGCAAGAGATCAGGTATATCGTACCTGAACTCATGCGATCATCGTTCCTGCCGGAAGGGCAAATTACGCAATTTGTTGTTTCACATAGACGGTCATGCAAGCGGTTACGAACTAATTGACGACGAAGAGTATTCGGTGGTATTTCAATTCTCGCTACCGATTCCTCTAGACCTGCCCTTCCTAGGCATCGTTTTGTAGCTATGCTTACTTCATCGCTAATGAAGGGCAACATAAACGGGACCTTCTTTTGGCCACGTGTTTCGTTTCGGCGCGCCGATGTTCTTCTAAACTTATCTCGTGCGGCTGCTAATTCGTAGCTATTGGAGTTGGCTATTTGCCGAGCCACGTCGCGTGATTCTTCCTTTAGTTCCCTGGTTGTGCACACAGAGGTTCGAAACATGGGAGTTTGCGCGTTGATGAAAGAACACCTAGATGGCAAACGAAAAGTAAGCCAAAGTACCCCACTAGGCACGCATATTATACAAAAGCATAGCGGAAATGATTTTGAAGTTAAAGTCAATATCCTCGCACAGGAGACTAAGACACCAACACGCAAATTCCTTGAGGCTTTTTGGATAAATGCCAAAAATCCGGCAATGAATAGCAGGGAGGAATGCCCAGAGGTTATACGCGACCTAGCCCCGTATCTTCGAATCAGTTTCTGATGTGGGGTGGCGCAGTCATCACCCATATGCGACTATAATCAGCTGTTCTAACCTTCCTCATTAGTAGTCATGTAAAAAAGCGGTGAGTCTTTCAGGAAGCTGTTGATCATGTAATTGCCATAGAGTTTTTCGTCTTTTGGTAAGTGTTACTGTAGTGTTTGGCGTAATAAATTGTATATCAGTATACCCTTCCAGGCTCTGAAGAAGGCGATACTGCCGAAACGTCAGCTACTGTTGCATTGTGTTTTTTTCTATGGAAGTAAAGTATGTTGTATAACAACCTCGCGATTGCTGAACAAGAAAACAAAGTATTCATACCCCAATGCTGAGGTTAATAGAAAGTCGATCCTGGGAACTATTACAGTTACTTTTGCAGCAATTCTGTGCAAAAGTTGGGTATCCATGCCTTATTCGGCCATCGTACGTGCTGTCGGGTGCTGCGATGAATGTAGCTCATAACGAGGACGATTTGGCTGCTTTTTTAAAGCAGGCCACTGTGGTAGCAAAAGAACACCCGGTAGTGGTGTCAAAATTTATTAGGTATATTTAATCGTTCATGGGAGTTTAGTATCTGTTGCTACAAGAGGTTTCTTCTCATGTAGTCTGCAATTGTTACAAAGTTAGTCATGGCGAGCTAAGTTTTCACTCCCACATCAGAAATTGATCCGAAGATACGGGGCCAAGTCGCGTGTAACCTCTGGGCATTCCTCCCTGCTATTCATTGCCGGATTTTTGGCATTTATCCAAAAAGCCTCAAGGAGTTTGCGTGTTGGTGTCTTAGTCTCCTGTGCGAGGATATTGACTTTAACTTCAAAATCATTTCCGTTATGCTTTTGTATCCTATGCGTGCCTAGTGGGGTACTTTGGCTTACTTTTCGTTTGCCATCTAGGTGTTCTTTTATACTGATACAGAAGGGTCTTTCCGTTTCACCAATATATTCATTTCCGCAATCCTTGCAAGAGATCAGGTATATCGTACCTGAACTCATGCGATCATCGTTCCTGCCGGAAGGGCAAATTACGCAATTTGTTGTTTCACATAGACGGTCATGCAAGCGGTTACGAACTAATTGACGACGAAGAGTATTCGGTGGTATTTCAATTCTCGCTACCGATTCCTCTAGACCTGCCCTTCCTAGGCATCGTTTTGTAGCTATGCTTACTTCATCGCTAATGAAGGGCAACATAAACGGGACCTTCTTTTGGCCACGTGTTTCGTTTCGGCGCGCCGATGTTCTTCTAAACTTATCTCGTGCGGCTGCTAATTCGTAGCTATTGGAGTTGGCTATTTGCCGAGCCACGTCGCGTGATTCTTCCTTTAGTTCCCTGGTTGTGCACACAGAGGTTCGAAACATGGGAGTTTGCGCGTTGATGAAAGAACACCTAGATGGCAAACGAAAAGTAAGCCAAAGTACCCCACTAGGCACGCATATTATACAAAAGCATAGCGGAAATGATTTTGAAGTTAAAGTCAATATCCTCGCACAGGAGACTAAGACACCAACACGCAAATTCCTTGAGGCTTTTTGGATAAATGCCAAAAATCCGGCAATGAATAGCAGGGAGGAATGCCCAGAGGTTATACGCGACCTAGCCCCGTATCTTCGAATCAGTTTCTGATGTGGGGTGGCGCAGTCATCACCCATATGCGACTATAATCAGCTGTTCTAACCTTCCTCATTAGTAGTCATGTAAAAAATGTCATGTCTTTTGGTAAGTGTTACTGTAGTGTTTGGCGTAATAAATTGTATATCAGTATACCCTTCCAGGCTCTGAAGAAGGCGATACTGCCGAAACGTCAGCTACTGTTGCATTGTGTTTTTTTCTATGGAAGGAAAGTATGTTGTATAACAACCTCGCGATTGCTGAACAAGAAAACAAAGTATTCATACCCCAATGCTGAGGTTAATAGAAAGTCGATCCTGGGAACTATTACAGTTACTTTTGCAGCAATTCTGTGCAAAAGTTGGGTATCCATGCCTTATTCGGCCATCGTACGTGCTGTCGGGTGCTGCGATGAATGTAGCTCATAACGAGGACGATTTGGCTGCTTTTTTAAAGCAGGCCACTGTGGTAGCAAAAGAACACCCGGTAGTGGTGTCAAAATTTATTAGGTATATTTAATCGTTCATGGGAGTTTAGTATCTGTTGCTACAAGAGGTTTCTTCTCATGTAGTCTGCAATTGTTACAAAGTTAGTCATGGCGAGCTAAGTTTTCACTCAGCTTTTCAACAACCGTTTGATTTCATTATTACTGGAATCTTTAGTGGAGCGAAGGAAATCGATGTAGATGCTGTTGCAATAGATGGCGAAGTGCTTGTAATGGCTGTTAGTGAACATGTAGAGAGTGCTGGAATCCATTCTGGTGACGCTACTCTTGTAACACCCCCACAAGATCTGAATGAGGTATATGTGGCGAACTGCTGTCCATAGTCTTGAGTACTAAAAAAATAGGATTATTTAGGTCACACTTGATCGTATCCAGAAAATCGCACATCGTATTGCGTCTGCTTTCAACGCAAATGGTCCATTTAACATGCAGCTGATTGCCAAGGCAAGTTTTTCCGACGTTAACAGAATCTATGGCGTTATTAATGTACCTACTTACTAGTGTACCTACTTTGAACTCAGCTGCGTTGTTTCTACTGTTTGTTTCACATGGTTGATTATTACCCAACTACTTACTTGTATAATTGGATTGCCTGTCTTCACTGCTTGTACGGGCCCCAGCATCATTTCCCTTTTTTTCGGAGTTTTGCTGTTTTCGCAATTGTGGTTTCCTGAAGTCTCGATGTAAGTTTACTCAAAGTTTGTCCTAGGTCGTCACCACCAAAGGTAGTCATCGTGCTTTTGGATCAGAGGGAGATTTGCCACTATGCGACTAGTGTGATACCAGAACAGTGGTGGATTGTGGCGCTGGTTTGCTCTTAGTTCGGCTTCCTGATGAAAAAGCTTGACTTCTCAGCTTGTGAGATCCTACTGGCGGATGGATCACCCCGTTCTACATTGGGGCTGGACAGACCACACCTAGGAACACCTCCCAGCCACGTTGAGGCCGCGAACCGTTGAGGCGTTATTCAATTTGCAGTAAAACTAAGTTCCATTTTTAAATTCTCATGTTGTTTTTTGATAATTGCTTTTATATTGTGATCTCGTATTTGCTATATTAAATCTACTTTAGAAGTGATGCATACGTTAAGTACAAAGAACAATTAACCACTTCAACAGTAGTCAGTCAAATTTTTTTCTCCTTTTCAGGATAACGAATTGAGAGTCATTGAATGTAACCTACGCGTCTCACGTTCATTCCCCTTCGTCTCAAAAACATTGGATTTTGACTTTGTTGCGCTTGCAACTCGAGCAATGATGAGCGTTGATAATCCAGCTATTGGTTCCTCATTAAAGAAACACTCTTTGCTACGAGGCAAAGGGCGTGTTGGGGTGAAGGTAGATTACTAGGCTTTACCCATTCTTTTTTTTAGTGCGATCGACTTCTTTGCCTTTTTTAATGTACTTTTCAGGTACCACAGTTCTCATTTTCACGATTGACAGGTGCTGATGTTATGCTTGGTGTTGAAATGGCTTCCACAGGAGAGGTATGTTTGTAGAATCAACCAGAAGTTGTTGTAAAATTAATTAATTAACAATGTGCTCCAGGTTGCTTGTTTTGGTAAAGATCGTAAAGAAGCATATTTAAAAGCGCTCCTTTCTACGGGATTTATTCTTCCAAAACGGAATATCTTTTTGTCGATTGGAGGCTATCACGTAGGTTTTCTGTCGTCATCCAAATATTCTTAACGAATGGTTTGCAGCATATTACAAATGTAAGGTTAACAGTACCACTTTACTGACCCAGTGCAAATTGGGAGGAGTGAGCATGGTAAGCCATAGGGGTACGATCAAACTAATGACTGTGTACGTCGGAGCATACGTAGAACCACAGTGCTACATGTGCTCTTGTATAAAAATACGAGTCATTTTTTAATCGTAAAGAGCCATTCAGCGCACTGCTATGTAGAATTTTGAAAGCAAACACGGTGCAGTTTGTTACTGTGAAATGCAT
Source organism: Angiostrongylus cantonensis (assembly GCA_009735665.1). Lineage (NCBI taxonomy): Eukaryota > Metazoa > Nematoda > Chromadorea > Rhabditida > Metastrongylidae > Angiostrongylus > Angiostrongylus cantonensis. Next base: position 1,155,292 of record MQTX01000086.1, on the reverse strand, counting down.
ACGTAACTCGCAAAGGTAGTTTCTTAGATTATATTGCGAGCCGAAAAATGTAACGTTTCAGGCAAAGTCGGAAATGTTGCAAAGCGTACAGGTTTTGCAAAATATGGGTTTCGAACTGTACGGCTCAAAAGGCACAGCCGATTACTTCCAGTCAAATAATATTCATGTGACAGCAGTCGATTGGCCATTTGAAGAAGGATCGTCAGACGAAAAAACGGCTTCCGGGACCAGGTGAACATTATAAAATTGAAGGATTTAGTGTTCATTGATGTCATATAAACATACCGTATTCCTGGGATGTTTTTGCTGGCTTCATAGAGTCTGAAATTAAGCCAGCAGACACGTGTGAGTAGGGTAGTGCTAAATTGTACTGAACTCTAAAAGAATGCCTTAATTTGTTAATGTTGCCCTATTTCATATTCATGAAGAGGGTGTCATATATTAGAAAAATCTTGTTTGATTAACCTTCATTTGTGACACATTTCATATAGTTTGTATTGTGACTTTAGGTCTGTCGCGGAGTTCTTTGAAAACAAAGAGTTTCACTTGGTCATAAATCTGCCGATTCGTGGATCAGGCGCATATCGTGTGTCGGCTTACAGGTGATCGATCTTTTGGTTACGGTTGCAGTGTTTAAATAGTCTTGATTATGCACGACAATCAGCAATAACTCTATCGCTTATAACCATTGTGATGCTGCCATATTTGCAAAGTTCCGGACCTCGAGTGTCTACACTGGGCGAACACGCTATTACCCCTTCCAAGGGCTAACACGTTTCCCACCAAACCATGCGGGTTCTTCTCTTGCCTTTCTCTCAGTGGAGTTATTGACATTATATGCTTATAATACTGCCCATATTTCTTCAGAACGCATGGGTATAAGACAAGGCGAATGGCGATCGATAACGGTATTCCACTGATCACTGATATCAAGTGTGCAAAGTTATTTGTTGATGTGAGTTGACGCTTATTTAGATCTAAACAGTTAGATTACATACTGTTTCTTTTGTAGTTCTAAGCATTTACAGAGTCATAAAATCACAGTGAAGTGGCTTTGTGTTTACTAGTTATTTTTAAACTTTCCATCATTCTTTAAGGCGCTTCGCACGGTTGGTCGTCGTCCACCGGTGAATTCGCAAATTGATTGTGTTGCAAGTCGAATCCTAAAGCGTCTTCCAGGACTAATCGATGTTCATGTACATGTTAGAGAACCGGGAGCAACTCATAAGGTATGTCGAAACAAGGTAAAATAGAATTTCTGAGGTACCACAGGTTACGTGCGTCCTAAAGTTGTTGGCGGTTTTGGCACAATTTTTCGCAAACTAACTTTATTCATACATGACTTTCGAGATATTTATTATTTTAATTGTCTATTTACCTACTGACTTAATCCCTCCCAACGGTTTACCACCATCGTGGTCATCGTGGCTGGGAGGTGTTCCTGGGTGTAGGACTGCAATGTACAGCGGGGATTCATTTTCTGGCAGGGTTTCCCAAACTGAGAAGAAGTTCGGCGTTTCCATCAGGAAGCCTGGCTAAGAGTAAACCAATACCAAGATCCACCATCATCCTGGTATTAAAGTCGCATAGTGGCAAATCTCCCTCTGATCCACAAGGGATCGCGACTGCCCGTGGTGGTGAAGACCTGGGGCAGACTTTGGCCAGGCTGACCTCGGGATTCCAGGGAGCCACGGTGGCTTAGCCAGCAAGTCTCCGATAAATGTTGATTATGCTTGGCTCCGTACAACCAGTGAGGACGGGACGTTCAAGTGTTAAGTATCACGTACTTAATCTATATTCTATACGTTCTTTCCAAGTGCTCATGGATCTCTTGTGACTATTGATTTAGTAAAATAAAAGAAAAGAAGAGAAACGATTTAGTAAGAATAAAAAACAGACCTAGGTATAAAATGTCTCCTCGAGAATACCGTCCTTAATGTTTTCACGTAAAAAATTACATTCAGTTTTAATGAATTTTCATGATAACATGATATTAGTCAACATGATAATTCGATGACTAAAATAGGCATACATCAGCTATAAAGCTCAGCAGTGAATGTGCTTGTGAATTCTGAGGAGATTTAGGAGGACTGGTACACCTGCACTCGTGCAGCTTTGGCAGGTGGAATCACTCAGATATTGGCAATGCCGAATACAAATCCGCCTCTTATTGATAAGGATAGTTATCAGTTGACAGAAAAGGTTTGTCCATTTTTCAATTTTTGGTCTGCCAACTACACTAAGAAAGTAGTTAATTTATCACTCGTATATCTGAAAACGCAGTGGTCGAAGGCGCTTTGCAATACAAATGGGAACGATACTCACGCGCGTAGCTCACCAATCCTTCGACCCCTCCGGGGTTGTCAAATTGGTACCAGAGTTGTCTGGGACGATAATAGCACTGGCTGGATACATCAGTAGACCACTGCGAGTCATTGCGAGTAAAGGCCAGCTATGTATTCAATCAACTCACCTACTTACTTGATACCTGAACGGCCCTTCTTCACTGGTTGTGCGGGCACCAGCCCAGCATAATCACCATTTTTCGGAGATTTGCTGGTTAAGCCTTTGTGGTTTCCTGGAATCCCGAGGACAGCCTGGCCAAAGTCTGCCCCAGGTTGTCATCACGACAGGCAGTCGCAGCCTTTGTGGATCAGAGGGAGATTTGCCACTATGCGACTTTAGTATCAGGACGGTGGTGGGTCCTGGTGTTGGTATTCTGTTCGATCCAATCAACCCACTACGATGCTTAGTGAAGTCGAATGCATGGTGCATCACTCAGAGATTGATCAACGACAAGAGCTTTATCCTTTTATTTTTTTTTATTTCGCATGTAAAAATTCTTAGTGTTAATCATCTCCATTTTCTTGCAGTCTTGATTGAACTTCGTGTGTGACTTCGTTCAGACAAAAAAAGTGTGTTTCATGATCGTCAACATTTCAGTTGGCCAGTGAACAAGCAGTAGTTGACTATGCACTATATATGGGTGCAACACCACAGAACGCTCGTGTCGCTGCCGAACTTGCACTAATGACAGCCGGCTTGAAAATGTATCTCAATCAAACGTTTTCCACACTACAAATGGATTCAGTAGCCGATTGGGTGAAGGTACATAAATGCAGCAGTTGCGAAACGAAACTTTTTTTTATCTGGATAATTGGCATTGAACATATTTTTCAGCACTTTGAGTCGTTTCCAACATCACGTCCAATTGTTTGTCATGCTGAAAAGCAGACTCTGGCCGCTGTTCTTTGCGTGGCACAGATGACTGGTCGTGCAGGTACGTGGTGTTGAATAACATCTTAATTATGCTTCCCTGATCAGTCCCGTTGACGGGGGTTTGCTGATAGTACTGATAGATAGAAAATTTGCTGCTGAGAGAAAGACGAAATAAAGGACCCGTATGGTGTGATGGTGAACACACTATCCCCCGTAAAGGGTAATAGAGTGTTTGATCCTCACCATAGACACATGTGGTCCGGATTGTCCGCACTACTGTCACAGTAAATGTATATAATAAAGTTTTCTAGTGACCTCTGACTGTTATTTTAGTGCATATATGTCATGTATCAAATGCAGAAGAGATTCAGCTAGTACGTGATGCTAAACGGAAGGTTTGTTTTAATATTTACTTTTTATCCTTACAAGTTAATATGAATCACAGACTAGCGATATTTACAAGAAAACTTTTAGGGTTGGCCTGTAACATGCGAGGTTTGCCCACATCACCTTTTTCTCACATCTGATGACCTACCAGCAGGTGTACGTGAGGTTTGTAGAAATAGTTTTAAATTGGTTTTATCAGGTATTAGAGACAAGCGAAATGAATAATTTTGGGTTGTGTTTAATGCTCTAGTTTGAATCTAAATGAGGACCATCAAAGGTTCGTCCAGCTTTGGCGACCATCGAAGATAAGAATACGCTGTGGAATAACCTCGAGTATATAGACTGCTTTGCGACTGATCATGGTATGTAAAACTCTCTTCATATAAATTCGCATCTTATGATTTGTAACCATAAGTTCTTGTAATATCATGCAATCCAGCTCCTCATACATGGGATGAGAAGAATAGTTCGGAAAACACTCCACCTGGCTTCCCTGGTATCGAGTATATGGTCCCGTTGTTGCTGACGGCGGTTTCTCAAGGAAAACTTACAATGAGGTGCGTGCTTTTGAAGTGTCAGTGGGACATCGAAAAGAGTTCCCTAGCTTTCACAGTAGTGCACAATAAAACAGAGGAAAACTTACAATGAGGTGCGTGCTTTTGAAGTGTCAGTGGGATATCGAAAAGAGTTCCCTAGCTTTCATAGTAGTGCACAATAAAACAGATGTAGTAAAAATAAAAAGTGATTTTCAGTGAATTTAGAACAGTTCTTGCAGGCAACTTGTTGATCGTCTTCATTATAATCCGAAGAGGATTTTCGGATTACCTGATCAAGGTGACACTTATATAGAGGTAAGTCCTTTCTTTTGTAACAGACTTCATGCTTCAGTGACGAAGATTCAACACCATACAAATGTCCGCCTTCTCTTTGTGCTCCATGTGATATTTTTAGGTTCATTAGTACTGGTTTGGCAGGACCACTACATAGTAAAAGTATCTTTCTTATTAAAATGGCTTTTAAGCATGCTCTACTCAAGTATGTTGTAGAAAATTCCAGAAGATTTTTTTACTAAGGTTTGAAGATGTGTCAGGTTGTGTAGCAGAACAGAAACAAAATGGTCAAACCTGTATTCGTTAGTCCAGTGCACTAGAATTATAATGCTCAGCTTAGCGGAATATAGTTCTTTGAGTCGGCTGTCAGAACTGAATAATTACCAGCTCAAAGCAGAGTACTCGATTTTGTGCTATTTTTCCACGCGGGATGCTATGCGAGACTTTTGTTCTTGTCATTTCGCATAGTTAAGCCGTTTACAACAATACTATTACAGCAATGGCGACCTAATATAATCGCGTAACAAGCGACAAGACGTTGACAGGGGTGAATAAGCATAAGAAAGGGTAAGAGGATGAGTGAGAGGTTACCCTTAGGATAAGAAAGAGGATCTACCGTAGGTCGGTGGAGTTATATGATTTGTAAGTAGGAGAGAAAATACAGTAGTAACGCTGTAGAATGCGAACATAATAGAAGGTACATGTGAGGTTGTAATAGTTTTAGCCTATAGTAACAATGTGATGTGGTTAACGTAGATTAATGACTGGAGTTCAACAATTGTAATCTTCTACCTGAAATAATGCAGTAAAATGGATGTGATGACTGCAACGATACTAATCGAACGAATGAGATGGAGGCTCATAAGGCCACTTAGATACTTTCTGTAGTAAGCGTCGTGTGACCTTTCTTCTGAATTTTCCGGGAAAGAAACGCCGACAGCCGCATCAGATGAGGAGAGTAGCTCGTATTAGTGCATATATGTCATGTATCAAATGCAGAAGAGATTCAGCTAGTACGTGATGCTAAACGGAAGGTTTGTTTTAATATTTACTTTTTATCCTTACAAGTTAATATGAATCACAGACTAGCGATATTTACAAGAAAACTTTTAGGGTTGGCCTGTAACATGCGAGGTTTGCCCACATCACCTTTTTCTCACATCTGATGACCTACCAGCAGGTGTACGTGAGGTTTGTAGAAATAGTTTTAAATTGGTTTTATCAGGTATTAGAGACAAGCGAAATGAATAATTTTGGGTTGTGTTTAATGCTCTAGTTTGAATCTAAATGAGGACCATCAAAGGTTCGTCCAGCTTTGGCGACCATCGAAGATAAGAATACGCTGTGGAATAACCTCGAGTATATAGACTGCTTTGCGACTGATCATGGTATGTAAAACTCTCTTCATATAAATTCGCATCTTATGATTTGTAACCATAAGTTCTTGTAATATCATGCAATCCAGCTCCTCATACATGGGATGAGAAGAATAGTTCGGAAAACACTCCACCTGGCTTCCCTGGTATCGAGTATATGGTCCCGTTGTTGCTGACGGCGGTTTCTCAAGGAAAACTTACAATGAGGTGCGTGCTTTTGAAGTGTCAGTGGGATATCGAAAAGAGTTCCCTAGCTTTCATAGTAGTGCACAATAAAACAGATGTAGTAAAAATAAAAAGTGATTTTCAGTGAATTTAGAACAGTTCTTGCAGGCAACTTGTTGATCGTCTTCATTATAATCCGAAGAGGATTTTCGGATTACCTGATCAAGGTGACACTTATATAGAGGTAAGTCCTTTCTTTTGTAACAGACTTCATGCTTCAGTGACGAAGATTCAACACCATATAAATGTCCGCCTTCTCTTTGTGCTCCATGTGATATTTTTAGGCCCATTAGTACTAGTTTGGCCGGACCACTACGTAGTAAAAGTATCTTTCTTATCAAAATGGCTTTTAAGCAGGCTCTACTCAAGTATGTTGTAGAAAATTCCAGAAGATTTTTACTAAGGTTTGAAGATGTGTCAGGTTGTGTAGCAGAACAGAAACAAAATGGTCAAACCTGTATTCGTTAGTCCAGTGCACTAGAATTATAATGCTCAGCTTAGCGGAATATAGTTCTTTGAGTCGGCTGTCAGAACTGAATAATTACCAGCTCAAAGCAGAGTACTCGATTTTGTGCTATTTTTCCACGCGGGATGCTATGCGAGACTTTTGTTCTTGTCATTTCGCATAGTTAAGCCGTTTACAACAATACTATTACAGCAATGGCGACCTAATATAATCGCGTAACAAGCGACAAGACGTTGACAGGGGTGAATAAGCATAAGAAAGGGTAAGAGGATGAGTGAGAGGTTACCCTTAGGATAAGAAAGAGGATCTACCGTAGGTCGGTGGAGTTATATGATTTGTAAGTAGGAGAGAAAATACAGTAGTAACGCTGTAGAATGCGAACATAATAGAAGGTACATGTGAGGTTGTAATAGTTTTAGCCTATAGTAACAATGTGATGTGGTTAACGTAGATTAATGACTGGAGTTCAACAATTGTAATCTTCTACCTGAAATAATGCAGTAAAATGGATGTGATGACTGCAACGATACTAATCGAACGAATGAGATGGAGGCTCATAAGGCCACTTAGATACTTTCTGTAGTAAGCGTCGTGTGACCTTTCTTCTGAATTTTCCGGGAAAGAAACGCCGACAGCCGCATCAGATGAGGAGAGTAGCTCGTACTTTTTCCACTCGTATTGTAGTATATGAGAAGGCTTGAAAAAGGCTCGCGATAGCTTGTACATATAGATTGGCGATAAATCATTTAAATTCGGAGAGGCTTCCTCCATTTCGCATGGAAGTGCTTACAAGGAAACGCTATTGGATAGGAAGCTTACGAGGAGAGTTTTTAAGATCGGCAAGGGAGCGTCAACAGAGAATTCAAACTGCGTGATTGTTAAGTGATACAAAGGAAAGCTAAATGTTGTTGATAACGAATAATTAGTACAGGAAACATACGATAATATAGAATGATAGGAATTATTCGAGAGATTAGTTGCCATGAAACATCGAAATTGGTTATCTGCTACAAATCATTATTAACTGCGCGATTGCGTTGCTATGATTCATGTTTTTGTCATCATAAGCTGCTCATCCTTGCTGTTTCCAACATTTCACAGTCAGTGTTATGACTCTGAAAGCTTACGAATGTCAGGCTTAGCAGTCTTCAGTCAGTCAAGCTTCGACGAGGTGTAACATAGGCTGCGTGAGCACCTGGGTGCGAGCGCGCAAGAATTGATGAAGATGATCGATGTGAACCCTCTATTGAAGAGCAGTATTTGAATGCTAGAGCGGTGGTTCGTTATTTGCTCCTTTGCTAGGCTCACAGAGAATATTACCAAATGTCTGACAGAGAGTAACGTGATGTGCCACAAAATCCATACGCAGTAACTTTTGGAGGCTCCTTTGAAACTCTTACCATTTTAGTTGAAAACGAATAATAATCTCCACAACTAAAGTTTTTTTTATGCTGCTGATGACGTTGCTAGGGAATAGCGTCCTTGATAATGAGTAGTGAGCGAGTTGGCCCCATTGCATGCTTGGGTTGGCTTTACCTATTTACCGTTGTGAAGGAGAAAAAGCCATGTCCGGTTTAATATTTAGTTCCTGAGCTCTGAGAATTTTCTTTGCGGCAAACAGTTTGCTAGCTTTGGCTTTCTGAAATCAAGAAGAATTAAGCCTTTAGACGCTGAGGTTTTGAGAGAAAATCCACTTTAACGTTGGATCGAAGTGTTCGCTCAACATGCTAGTTTAGTCGTAGATTGTTAGTGTTCTTTAAGTTAAAATCGAAGAAAAAACGTGAAACTTTTGCGTTGTTTTTTGCAAACCAACTTGCTTTAAGGTTGACTTGAACGAGGAATGGGAAATTCCAAAAACTGGCGGAGAGAGCAAAGCAGGATGGACACCGTATGCTGGAAAGAAAGTTCGGGGACGAATCAGTAAAGTTGTCGTGCGAGGTGAAGAGGCCTACGTCGACGGAGTGGTATGGAGAGTTTAATTTTTTAGATCTTTTTTTTAACATTTAGCATCTTTACAGTTGTATGCTTTTAAGTTTAATTTCATCTCAGCGATTTAAGAGTGTGAACATGTTAAAGCCGGTTATTATATTATTTCGTATTATTATGTTATGAGTTTTCACATATTCCTTTCTATTATATACTGTTATCTTGTAAGACATTTTTTATTCATACGACCTGTCTTTATAACTTATCTGTATCCCAGCAATTTCATTTGGTTTTTCGTCTTGCATCGTTTATCCTCAGGGTTCGCTCCGGGTACATTTGGGTTCAACTGTTATTTAGTAGGCTTATAGGGACTCTGAAATACTTACGTGTTCGCTGATTCCATTCTGATTCATAAGCAAATAAGCTGTTTATCCTTTCGAGGTAACCAATTAATGGCAAACATGTTTTACATACATGCACACGACCTGTCTTTCACATCTATTGTGCGGATCTCAGCATTTCTCACATTCGATTCGTTTCCTCGCATCCGTCATCCACGAAGGTCTTCGAACTTTTACACGTGGATTTCGTGGCTGCTTGATGATTTTCCTCTCATCATGAATGTGGTTGAACACTGGTCGAGTCGATTCTACCCAAAGTCTTGAGACAGCTGTGCTGGATGGGTCATGGGCATTTGCTCGATTCGAAATTTTTATGCTGTATTAAGTTGTAATTTTGTATATTTAAGGTCAACCATTTCAAACTTTTTTTTCGAAATTTCAATATCTTTTTTTTACAAAATATCTATTCATTCTTTTTCAGTTTTTAGTTTTCCTTTTCGTTCGTATTCCCGGATAGTTAATATCCAAATGTGCAGTTTGATTGTCATAGAACTTGTAGATTCATGTGAACCGTGGTTTCGGAAGAAACGTACGAACGGTGAAACTTCATGAGGTGCAGAAAGCAGTTCGCGGAAGTTCGAGCAATGGTATGCTTTTCAAACGGTTGTTTTTTCTTCGGAATATGAATTTTTATGAGGCGATATTTTGTAGAATTGGTGAACATCGACACAAATTTGATTCAACAACTGCAAGCGATCTCTGAGGAGCCGCAGGAGTTAACTAAAAGCATCAGCGCAGACGGAAGTCCTGTATTGCCTATTCCACAGTTTTCTCATCGTGTAGAGACATTGGCTGGAAATCATTTGTTATCGGTTCATGAACTTAGCAAGACCGCGGTCAGTTGCTTTTTATGAATAAGTGAACTTTTCCACGGGTTTATTCAATTTATGAGCGTACGTATACGACAAGGGCGCGTGTAGCGCAGTGGTGGAAGGTACCCTACAACGGGATCGATCTCCGTGCTCCAAGCCCACCAAGTCTTCCATGCGTTCGTGGTCAGTGAATTGGTACCAAACTTGTCTGGGAGGATAGTGGCACAGGCTCGATGTATCGATAAGCCACCGTGAATCATTGTAAGGGCAGATTATGCATTCGATACTTCCAACGATGCTCATTGAAGTCGTAGGCATGACTTATACCTTAGTTGTTGATCAATGCCGGGAGCTTTGTCCTTTTATCCTTTATGTGCACTAGGGACATATTTCTCATACTGTTTGTCGGTACTTTGCAAATGTTTATGCTTTCATGGATTCATTCCTTTCTTTCCATGGGAGTATGATAATGCAGCACAAATAGAATGGTTTGTTACGGTTGGCTTGCAATATAATGCCTTTACAGCCGATTCAGCGCTTTCATTCATGGTTTTCGAGTACATTATGCCATAGGTGTAGTGTAAAATTTTCTGATTTAATGACGGTTTGTTTTAGATAAACTGTATTTTTGACGTTGCCGATCGTTTCCGATCTGATGTTGAGCGGCGGCATGTTCTAACACATATTCTTGAGGTATAGTTGATGTTTTTCTCTTTTATCATACATTCATTCATATTATATTTTCATATTTTTATCATATATTCGGAGGCATGTGGCGTAGTGGTCTGAGGTAGCCTGCTCGGAGGCATGTGGCGTAGTGGTCTGAGGAAGCCTGCCACACACACACACACATACACACATACACACACACACACACTTATACACACACACACACATACACACACACACACATACACACACACACACATACACACACACACACATACACACACACACACATACACACACACACACATACACACACACACACATACACACACACACACACACTTGTGAGTCATTGTAAATGCCAGATATGCATTCAACCACCTCCAACGATACTTAATGAAGCCTAATGCATGACGCATCTCTCAGGCATTGATCAACGCGGAGAGCTTTGTCCTTTATCCTTCTATCATATATTCAAACTTGATATGGAAACAATGTTGCACAATTTTAGACTTATTTTACACACACACACACACACACACACACTTGTGAGTCATTGTAAATGCCATATATGCATTCAACCACCTCCAACGATACTTAATGAAGCCTAATGCATGACGCATCTCTCAGGCATTGATCAACGCGGAGAGCTTTGTCCTTTATCCTTCTATCATATATTCAAACTTGATATGGAAACAATGTTGCACAATTTTAGACTTATTTGTTATGCACCATTAGTAAACCAGTCATGTCCACCCATGGTAAAGCTATTGTACAGGGCTACGTAATGGCGTCATTATTCTATGAGGTGTCGACACGCACATCGTGCTCGTTTTCTGCAGCTATGCAACGTCTTGGTGGTAGTGTGATCTCAATGGATAGCTACTCATCATCGGTACAAAAAGGCGAATCCCTTGAAGGTAAGTGAATTTGTGGTTATGGTAGGTAGTTTCACCCAATGACGTAGCAGTAGTGGTAAGTCGTTGAATACAATGATGGCATTGATCTATGACATGCATTAGAACATACTCGGCCTGCAAATTCCTGTTGATTACGTCCTCATTCTGACATCTGATAACTACTCAATAAGTTGGAGGAGGGCTTTGCCCGCAATGTTGTCAGTTTGTTCCTGACACGCAGTTTGAATGAGACAACTGGATCTTTAATTGTTTTATAGATCAAGTTTTAATATAATTACTTTTTATTTACTGCGTATTCTTTTTTCATGGTAGGGTATGTTGTGAAGTGTAACTAAAATGAATAGTTTGTGCTCTTCAGATCAATCTCATTTATAGGTGATTCTTGATGGCACCGTTAGCTAGGAAGCTTGATACTTGCTTGGTATCTGAAAGGCCCGTCCTCACTAATTGTGCGGGCCTCAACACAATTTCCACTTTTCGGAGATTCGCTGGTTAAGCCATTGTGGTTCTCTGGAATCCCGAGATCAATTTGGCCAAAGTCTGCTCCAGGTCTTCACTACCAGAGGCAGTTGCAGCGTCTGTGAATCAGAGGGAGATTTGCCATCGTGCGACTTTGACACCTGAAGATAGTGGATCCTGGTATTGGTTTACTCTTAGCTAGGCTTTCTGACCGAAACGCCGGACTCCTTCTCAGTTGGGAGACCCTGCTAGGGGTGAATCCCCCTGCTGTACATCGCAGTACGACACTCAGAAACACCTTCCAGAAGCGATGAGGTGGTAAGCCGTTGGGAGGAGGTAAAAAACGGGTTGAGGGAAAGGCGAAATGAAGGATCCACATGGTGTGGTGGTGAGCACGTTAACCCCCGGAAAGGGTAATATCGTGTTCGATCTCCACCCAAGAAGCCTGAGGTTCAGAGTTTTGCAAATATCTCGTTATCATTGTAGTTAGGTTTCAATGTTCTTGTATACGACTAGCCATACATGCATAAATTTCTTTTAATTGCGTTGCTTGTTACTTCTGCGCTCGTGAAAACAAAACGTTTGGATGTTGTTATTGAAGGCGGGGAGTTGAATTAAGGTTATTGAGAATTGTTGCGATATGCGTCGTTGCTCATTTTCTTATTTCTCTCTGCTTTTTGAGAATCATGTCGTGTTTTACGTGTACTTCATGAAAATCTTTATGTATTTTCTTTGAAAATAATCCTCTGAAGGTGAAATCTACATTTGAGGAAATTTGATTTTTTTTTCCCTACTATCTTTATTTATCTTATCTATCTTACTATTCTTTATTGGTGTCAAACCAGTTGTTGTCTAGATCTCTTTACATTTAACTGGTTTTTTATATCCTTAATACTTAGATTCTGTGACGGTGATGGCCAATTATGCTGATGTTGTTGTTCTTCGTCATAAGGAAACAGGTGCGGCTACTAGAGCAGCTGCCGTCTCATCCCGTCCGTTAATCAACGCTGGCGATGGAACTGGAGAGCACCCAACGCAAGTATGGGTTCCACTTATTTCTTACGTAATTTGTTTTAATATGCGCAAAATTCATTTAGGTACTATTTTTTAAACTTGCTGTAATGTTTAGGTTATGGATTGAGAGTGTTCTCACTATTAACTGATAAAAAAGTGATTTTTCTAGTCTGATAGCACACACTGATAAGGTGGCTTTTCTTCTATCCGGATTCACTTTAGCTAGCATTGTCTGGCAGTTACAATCTAGGGGGTGAAGTGGGAGTAGGATGATATAGGTACCGATAATCGTCGGTGTTGAAGAGTTCGAGTCATTCAGTGTTGCACATGTATGGCCAACATCGTACAGCGATGTCATCGTGAGCTACTTTTCCGATTCAGATCGGGATAGTCACACTGTTAATGATTTTTTTGCCGAATGAATAGGAGTCTATTCTCGTTACGGATATAGAATACGCATTATTGACCACTGTCTGGGACGATATATCAATTTACTAGCTCTGATAGGTTAGCACCTCCAAAGCCGGCCGAATTGTGCTTCCAGAGTCAGGGTTGACTCTGACTATGGTTCCCAGGATCTATTTTCTATTAATCTCGGCACTGGATTATAAATACATCATTTTCTTCCTCAGCAATCGCGAGATTGTTATACATCATGAGCTTACGTCCATACAAAAAAACACCACACAACAGAAGCTTACGTTTCGGGAGTATCGCCTTCAGAGCTTGGAAGGGTATATAGATAAGCAGTTTACTACGCCAAACTCCGAAATAATGCATATGGAAAGACAAAAATCTGAACGATAATTATACGATCAACAGCTTCTCGAGAAACCCACCGTTTTTGCTTACCTTCCATTGAGGAAGAACAGCTGATTAGAGTCGCATATGGTTGATGACTGCGTAACTCCACATCAAAAGTTGACGCGAAGATAACGGACCAGATTGCGTGTGACCTATGCTCATTCCTCCCTGCTATTCGTTGTTGGATTTTTGGCATTGATCCATAAAGCCTGAAGTTTGCGCCTTGGTGTTTTAGTCTTCTGTGCGAGGATAGTGACTTTTACATCGAAATCGTCTCCGCTGTGATTTTGTATCCTCTGCGTGCTTAGTGGGGTAGTTCGTCTTAGTTTTCGTTTATCATGTAGTTGTTCTTTTATATAGATACGTAAAGGTCTGCCTGTTTCGCCAATATATTCATCTCGGCAAGTAATACAGGTGATCAAGCCTATCGTACCTGAACTCCTGCAGCCACCATCCCTGTCGTAAGGGCAAGTCACACAATTTTGTGTTTCACATAGGCGTTTATGAACTTATCGACGACGAGTATTGAGTGGTATTTCTACTATCGCTACCGATTCCTCTAGGTCTGCACCTTTTAAGCATCGCTTTATCGCTACACTTATTTCATCGCTAATGAAGGGCAAGATAAACGGGATTTTTTTTCCGGCAAACCCTTCGTTTTGGAGCTTCACTCTCCTTTCAAACTTATCTGGTGGGCTTACTATTTCGTAACCATTGGAAATGGGTATTTGCCGGGCCAGGTCGCGCGGTTCCTCTTTTCCGGTTCCCTCTTTGAGCACACAGAGGTGGCTGTTCGAAAAATGTCACAAGCGCCCTCTTTGTGTGTGAACGGGGAAAGAGAGATGAACGAGGATGTTTTTGTTACTTGGATTTCGGTAGCACTTTGCCATGTAACCGCCATTTGAAAAGTTAATTTGAACGTTAAGAAATAGAAGCCAATTTTTATCGGTTTCCCCCGGTAAATTTAATGTATTCAAACTGCCCGTTCAATTACTCATTCTCATTTAACTGCTCCTGAGTATGATATTCTCATCGTTGAAACAAATAAATAATCATATTACCATCATTCGAAAGATGATGTTCGTTTCAAGCGTAGCACAGGTGATGTAGTGCTCTTTTGTTGAACTCCGTGCCAGTTGTTCAGGATTCTACTTTTTAAAAGATGTGGCGGGGAACTGTTAACATTTGTTTGATACGACGTTAGTTCCTAAGCTTTGAAGGTGTAGAAAATGTAGGCGTGGAAACCTTCGGCGGTCCTTGATCGTAAATGCCAATTTCAAAAAGTCAGTTGAAGAGCGTTGGTGGCATAACCGTTCGAGAGTTAGGAGAAAGAATCGCCAAAATTGAGGCCATAGTTTCGTACCGTTTCTTGGGCCACATTGTGATATGTCTTTAGACGTCGATAGTACAAAAGTCAACTACACTGGGTACTCTGAAGAGGAGCTACATAGGATCTAAACAATACTTATTCATCAATAAATCCTATTGAATGGCAAAAACAAAAGAGCCCAACCACACATCGAACAGCAGACATTTTGGAAATTGGAAGAATTTGGATACGAAACTCGACTTGATCCGGAGTGTTCAACAAAACTGTCTATAACCGATTGCCATCTTTTTAAAGATCTTGGCAATTTCTGGTTGGAATGGACGATGGAGAAGTCACAGCTAAAAATTCCAGATGCCTTCAGACACTTCATAAGTTCCGGAAGCCTAGAGTCTTACTGTGACCGAAAGGAAAGTTTCCTTTTCGGCGAAAACATATGCATGGTGCTTTTTCTTATTCATTTAGTATAGTTTGCTTTGAAATGAGACAAGCGTTTTCGATGTCAATGGTTGATAACGAAGATTTTCTTTGCGTAAGAATAGTATTCCTGAACGGGCTACTTTCAAATGCGCTTTCAAAATGATTGCTATCTCCGCATAATTTTACGCAGTCGATGGGAATTCAAGAAAAAAAAATGTAAATATTTGCAGGCCTTGCTGGACGTGTACACAATACGTCAAGAAATTGGAACAGTTAATGGGCTTACGATAGCCATGGTAGGCGATCTCAAACACGGTCGCACAGTGCATTCCCTAGCGAAGTTGTTGTGTTTCTATAAGGTAAGCAACTGAATTTCTTTGTATGAAGGTGGAAGGCACCATAAGAGCATAAACTACGTATAGTTTTCTATCTTTGAATAAGTCTGCTAATGACATTCTTCTCTACCGGTCTTCCATGTAATATCGAACCGATTCATCATTGAAAGTGAATGAAAAACAGCGGTGTTACTCGGAGAGTCCTTTAACGAAAACGGATTATATTGATTGTATTTCTGACCGTGCATGCTATTGTTTTATGTCTTTCGCACATTATATCACCTGTACCACCTGTTGTCCCGTTGATCGTCGAGCGAATCGAGCGGGCCCCGGTAAATCCTCCATTTTTCCCTGTCGCGTGCAAGAGTAGCCCAGCGGGTTCTGCTCGCTCTAAGGACTCGTCGAGTAACATATCCTTCTTCCAGGCTCTTAGTGAAGAACACTGACCATCGGGTCGGTGGTCTTCCAGCAGTACGTTGGACATCCCTTGGATAGGTCACTAACGGTTTTGTCTATCGATTAACATTCATACGCATTATGTGTCCGGCCCACCTTATCTCCGACTGTTTGGCGTGTGGAATGGCATCCTTGACTTTTGATCGTTGACACAGGTCGGAGTCTCGGATCCCATCCCTTACTTGTGTGAAACGGAATACTCCTAGCATCGTCCTTTCTACTGCGCGTTCGATAACGCTGAGTGATCTTTCATCGTGCTTACGCAGCAAGCAGGTTTCTGACGCATATGTTAGGGCACGGTGAACCCTTGAGTCGAAAAGGTGGGAACGGAGACGGCTGTTCTTTGTTCCCTTCACTACGTCCTCGATGCTCTTGAAAGCTCCCCAAGCCACTCGTTTCCTTCTGCTCAGCTCTGAAGCTAAGTCGTTTATAATATTGATTTCGCAACCTACATATACATAACTGGATCATTTGGAAATATTCTTTCCGTTGAGCGTGAGTGGGGCAAACGAAACCAATCCGTTCTTCATGAACATCGTTTTCGTGAGATTTAATCGAAAGCCAATCTTTCCACACGCTTTATCAAAGACCGCAAGCATATGTTCTGCTTGGCTAATGTCTGGTGCTTATAAGGACGATGTCATCAGCAAAGCGAAGGTGATGTAACTGCCGACCATATCGTTGTAGAATGGTGAAATCTTGGTTGTGAAATTTTTGGACAGCTCACGAAGAATCTTTATGTACTAAGTAGGGACTCCTTGACTACCAAGGGCTTCCATGACTACTTCTATCTCAGTTGAATCAAAGACCTTCTCTAAGTCGATGAAAGTGAGAGAGAGCGGTCCTTTGTACTTCTCGTGATGCCTCAATGAGCCTTATTATCGTGTGAGTGTGGTCCATCGTACCATATCCTTTTCGAAACCCTACTTGCTCATATGGCTGTCCTTCGTCCAGTGTTCTGTCAATCTTGTTTAAGATGACTCGAGTGAAAGGTTTGTAGACGACAGACAACAAGCAGATTGGGCGATAGTTGCCTATATCGTGTAGGTCGCCCTTCTTGAACAACAACACAGTCTTGCTGGTCTTCACTGAGCAGGGATCTTGCATTCAGACAGGTAACGTGTGAAGAGCCGAGCCAGTGTGTTTACGAGGACTGGCGGAAGGTTCTTCAGATGTTCTGATCTTATCGTGTCCGGTCCTGGTGCTGTTCGATTTTTCACCGACGAAATGGCATGTCGGATTTCGAAAGGAGGAACCGGTGGTACGACGTACGCTTTTGGTCCGCGATTAACCCCCTATCCGCCACCTGGGGACCCGCCGCGTAGTCTCGCGACTAACCGGCTCGAGATCCCTCATATGAGGGTGATCCGTGGCCTAATAAGAGAGTTCCGTTCCAAATAAGTGCGACCATTAAAACGTCTTTTCAAAAGGGCCGGTTTAGAGAAGCCGGTAGCTGTGAGTGAAATTTCACCAAACACCGAACGAAAATATGCGATACACACTTGGATACTTGGACGACCCGTCCTCACTGCCTGTGCGTGCACCACCAACAAATGCTTCATGTTTCTACTGGTTTAGCCACTGTGTTTCTCTGGAGTTACTTGGGCAGCCTGGCCCAAAGTGCGTTCCAGGTTGTCACCACCACAAGGAGTCGTCGTCGTAGTGAATCAGGGGGAGAATTGCCGCCATTTGACTAGTTTGATACCAGGGCGGTGGTGGATCCTGGTATTGGTTCACTCCTAGCTGGGCTTCCTGATGGAAACGCCTGTCTCATCGGCATGAGAGACCATGCCGGGGAACTCCTCCGCTGTGCATCGCAGCCCGAGACCCAGGAACGCCTGTCAGCTACGTATAATATACTAGTATATATATAGCACGTCACTACTAGGGCTAAAGCATGTGTTAAAAGGGCGCACAGAAAATTGGTTACGATGAGATTGCAAATGTCTGAAAGCCATTCTAAATCTATCCGAACCTGAAAATAGTTTGATTTTGGTGGACTGGACTAACAAGGTATTCCTGGTAATATGTTGATCGTTCAACACGAGCCTATTGATATGAGCTACTATATTCAATTATGATAGATCTTATAATTGGAGATTAGGTGATGTTGGTGAATTAACGCAGGTTACCAAAGTGCAGAAAAATTGTGTTAATATAAACTAAAAAGTTGGCCAAGTTTTTTTGCTCTTTTTGCAAAGATGATCGTTGCCAAGGACATCTGTCCCTTTGACTACGTCTCACTATGAGGCCACGATGAAGATAAGATCGAGAAAATTCGTATTAACATGAGGAACGAAAGTTGCATTATTGTGTATGCCTGCTTGAGCCCGGCTCAGGTGATACAGATGATGTTTTCTCTGTAGGAAGGTAATTAACTAATCGTTAGCTTTTTAGAATATTACACTGCATTATGTCAGTCCAACTCCTGAGCTTGGTATGCCTGAGTCTGTTACGGATTATGTAGACAAAAAAGCTGGTTTTCCTCAGGTAGTTTTTTCGTCTTTCCGTTTTTTATTCTAACTCTTTCATTGTTCAGTGTCGGACTCCGAACTCAATGCATATGTTATTCGTAATAAAACTATTATTGCAGAAAGTATTCAGTTCACTACAGCAAGGCATTCAAAACGTGGACGTGGTTTATATGACAAGAATACAGAAAGAACGCTTTTCTAGTGTAGTGAGTCAAGAAATTGTATTTTATAGGGATTGAATTCCGATCCGCTTGCTTAAAGATCAGCTATTCTGCAAACAGTTATTGTTTTCAGGAGGAATATAATAAGATAAAAGGGAGTTACACATTAACAGCGAGATTGCTGAATGCAGCTGCTCGACCAAAAGACTTTGGTGGAAGTGTTCTTGGTGAATTTCTAACTTCTAAGAACTCATGAGTTTGTCCACAATGAATCTCGTGGCTCATTAATATCTGTTTAACAACCATGGATAGCGTGTTTTTCGTTTTAGGGCCTAGCCGCAACCTTCCTATTATCATGCATCCATTGCCACGAGTCGACGAGATCAGCACTGAACTGGATCACGATGATCGAGCCGCATATTTTCGTCAGGCAGAAAATGGAATGTACGTTCGAATGGCAATATTAGCGATGATACTAGGAAAAGCACCTTTACCACCATCTGCTTAAGGACTTTAACTTGGTGATTATAACGGTTTCTTATTCTTCAAATTTTTCTTCACTTTGGTTTTTTTCTTTACTAACGATAATTTTTTGTAATGTTGTTTGATTGGACTTTGGTGTTTTGCCTTCTTATGAAATTTCTGTAATCAAAGTTTTCAGTTCTGTTCAGTTGGTTGTTTGTCCTACACTTTAATGCAGCTTGTGATGTTATAACGTTTTTCAAACTATCTATTGTTGATTTTTGTTGTTCAAGTTATCTATCACAATTGTTGTATTGTGAAGAGTCTGTTTACATAGTTACATAGACCCTTCTGTTGTTTTCTTATTACTACTTGACCCGACATAAACTATCCGAATCCCAGCACCTTTTTCATTCAATTCATTTAATCGCATCCATCATCTACAAAGCTCTTTGGATTTGCTAGTGGGCTTGGCTGCTGCTTGAGGGTTACTAGTTTGCTTAATACGAATATTGTTGAATACTGGTGGACTCGATTGTGGAATCCTGAAATGGCTGCTGTGATAAAGTCGAAAGCGTGGTATATCCCCAGGGAAATGAATATTGGTGTGATATATATTGTCATCACAGAAGCAACGGACGCGATTATGATTGCAAAACGCTTGGCTCACCTGGGTTGAGCTAGGTTTTCTTTTGCAAAAAATCATGAGTGGTTCATAAGTAGGGAATTTGTTAAGGTAGTAATAAACGAAATAATGCGCTCGCCGGGCAATTTTATTCATATTTGGGAGCCACCCTTTGGATATCCTTGTGTGGAAGTCTAAACGAGGTGAATTATGAAGCGCTAGTAGGACGTGCATTCGATTACATGTTCTCATCGGTCTTTGCGTTATTTCTAACAACCCTAATGAATTAGCGGCCAGTTGTGGAGGGGCTACATTTCTGGGTATTGAACTCGAAATGCGGGTAGAATCAACCAACAGTACGACCCGTTATCAGATAACTAGCCATGTAGAAGTCTCCTAAGTAGTGTCAAGAACCTGTCTCACTGTAAGCGAACTGCTGGTATGCCAGTTGGATCACCGTTCCAGAACCACTCAAAGATATTGTGAAAAAATTGTGGGTGGATTTCGTACACCTCGATGAAATGGAACCCGCAATGAGATAATGTGGCATCGGGGCAAAAGTAATACAGTGTTCGCTTGAATCACTCGGCGCCTAATGAGATTAGAGGTTTATAGATGCCACTAGGACATAATCTTTTTAAAAATATCCATGAGAACGTTAGTCGTAATGCAGATCCTGATCTTGGCACAATCCTGTTTATGTGTTCCAATTATCACGACCACCTAGCGGTTAGCGCAATGCTAGTGGTCCTGTTCTTCACGCGGATGTCGTAGCAAACCCAGGGGCTGGTTCGACGCTGCACTGGGCCAACCAAAGCTCTCATTCCTCTAATCCACACAAGAATAGGCCATCGTGGCTATCTCACATTTCTACAGATCAACGACTGGACCAGCGTTCAACGAAATTCGTGACAAAGACGAGAAATAGTATCCAGGATCGACTTTCTATTAACCTCGGCATTGAATTATGAATTCAATGAAACCTTGTTTAACAACCTCGCGACTGCTAAGAGAGAAAACGACGAAAGACGAGAAAATCCTCAAGCGCCAATCAAAGCCTCACCCAAGAAAGTTGGAAGGCCTTCACGAGTGGTGGATGCGAGGAAACGAGTTGAATGTAGGAACTATTGTTACCTGCACATTGTGATACATGTAATAAAAAATAAAGTATCAAGGCCTAGTTAGTGTTGGCGCCACAAGCTCGATGGTGGAAAATTGGCGACTTTGGAATGGCGTAGAATATATGCTTTGCAACAAATCACCATGACGACAATGATAAAGTAATATGAGGACGGACAACTAGATCGTCCTATTCTGTACGAGATGTGTTCATTTCTGACGAGTAGAGAACATAGTCGTCGTGGTCGACGTCTTCGTAGTCGTCGTGGTCGCCGTTTGTTGCTTGTTCTACAGTGCTATTGATCCTCGTCAGTTGCCCGTAAGACGTCTAGTTCGCTCGGCTAGTCTGTCTCCGATCTGCATCACTTGTGTAGTGTTTCGCGCAACCGACCGGTTCACATTTTTCTGTCCATTTTCGTGAATGATGGTCGTCGACGGATCAGATTGTGTTCGTTGATTTGACTTTCGTCCACCCATACTTCACGTATATGTGTGTAGTAACTCATTTCTTACCAAACCGAGGAATTCTTTGTTCCCCGAAGGGGAAAAAAGCCGTTACTTTTGTGATGTAAAATTCCTATGACCGCCCGAAAGTCGTTGTTCATTTCGGTGCAAAGCATTTTCTTCGACGTTACTATTATGAAACTTTATTACCATCACGATGTTTTCATCTTAATACCGTTTCTCGTATCGTTTTAATGAATATCCGTGCAGGATGCACCAGTGATAAATCTGACTGAGGCGCACGGAATCGGCTTAAGCGCTACAGAATTGATGGGTATTGATTGACTGATGTGTAGCGAATAGGTTATTTCATGCGTGTAAAATGCGAAGGTGGAATGCAACACATGAAAATTGATATAACAATCGTGAAAAAAAGGTGTTAAATAGTTTGAAAACATATGGTACGTATCGGTTGATTTTGATCCCTAAAAGCTGGACTATTGATTGCTAAGATAAGTTTATATCGATTTGTTATGACTTACTGGCGAACGATCGGGATAGAGTTATAGGAGCACTTGCGATATCTTTGCACCAGCTGAAATTTTGTCTCACTGTCATGCTGTAATTTTTCCATGTTCTCGCTAAACACTTTATTATACGGTATCCTAACAAGGATTGGATGGAGACGTATCTTAGCACATATTCGTAGGAATCGAAGGACTTTATTCATTTAGAAATCTTACCTAATATCCTCGAACAAAGTCAGGTATGAAGCTCTAATTGCAGCATAAATGTTCCGTAGATATATGTTGAGATTACACGAAGTTGATAAAGCTGTTTATTCGGCTAACGTTTCGACGATTTCATCCTCATCAGAGCCGACGATGCGAGTCGATGGTCCACAGTTGTTCGGGTTCTTTGGGTGGCGTCTTCGTCGCGCATCGAGCTGGATCCTCCTCAGTGGAGCAGGCACTCTTGAACGGTACAACCGGTACCTTCTAGAAGTGATACCGACTTCTTAGAATTGAATGGCGAAATGTTCTTTATGTGATATGATATCTGATGGCTTCGTTTTGATTCGTCTTTCATTTCAATCAAATGCAAGTTAAAAGACACTGTGCATTCATAATGACGAAGTGTTGTAGATCCCTAGTTTTTTGTCTTTCGTCACCTGTATCACCTGCACTCCCGTTGATCGTCGAGTGACTCGAGCGGGCGCCAGTAAATCTTCCATTTATCTCTGTCGCGTGCAATAGTAGCTCAGTGGGTTCTACTCACTCTAGGGACTCGTTGAGTACCATATCTTTCTTCTAGGCTCTTCGTGAAGAACTCTGATCATCGGGTCGGTGGTCTTCCTGCAATACGTTTAACATCCCGAGGAATCCAGTCACTAACGGCTCTTGTCCATGGATGTCATTCACACGCATTACGTGTTCGGCCCATCTCATCTTCGACTGTTTGGCGTACAGAACTCTGTCTTTGTCCCTCGTAAACATGAAAAACAGATTGTACTCGTTGTTTATTCATCTTTCCTACTTATTATTTGTCGGTTTACTATTTCTCCACTGATTTGTCACCGTCTTATCATCTTCGACGTGTCCAACTGTGATTGCATCACGAAGGAAGGTCAATCACGCATGAAGGCTATCCCCATCACTCATAAAGGCTATCCCGGATGAAGCGTTGAGGAGTTCCTCCCGGGAACTCGTCTAGTGTTAAGAAATTCAAAAATTGGTCGTCTTGAAGAAGAACTCCTAATAAAGTGGTGCAAAATCGTCTTTTATAGCGATCATAACGATGGCAGTGTGTTGTGCTGACTAAGGAGTGCCTTGTCCTCAATTTTTAGACTACAAAAATTCTCAATGCGGTAACGTTGCTTCTAAAATGAAAATTGGACCCTCCTCATGTAGGTGGGTCGGTTTGCTATCGAACAAGTTAGTCCTTTTTAAAGAAAAAGTGAAGGAGCTCTTGACGTTTATCCCTCCCTGAGAGATGCACTATACATTCGATTTCATCAAATATCGCTAGAGATGAATGAATGAACATGTGGCCTGTTCTCCCAGACACGTCTGGTACCAATTTGTACACCCCGAAGAGATGAAATGCTTGATGACCCTGATGCGCAAGATCGAAGCAAAAACCACGAGTGTATTGCAAGGCCCATCCAGCTACTACGCTGCACACGGCATGGTGGTTTATTATTTATCCTATTTACTGTTTTCTTCTTGATCAGATGCAAGAGTCTTAGTTCCATACTTATTTCACACTGGCTAACGTTTCGGCGGATTTGTTCTTATGGACGGCCTGGAATGGGTCATGATGGTACGCTGTCTACTCAGTCAAAGGTTTTCATAAACAGTAACAGAAAAAAAGAACCTAGATTCTTTCATGAACCATCCTACCTGAACTTGCACCGTTTTTACAGACCTGCAGTTGAAGTTTCGGAATTGAGCTGTTTTCTTCTATTAGGGCAATGAAAATGTTTCACTAAATAGGTTGTGCATCAATTTAGCCCACTCCAGGCCCTGAAAACGCGAAATCCACCGAACTGATAGCCATTGTGAATTAACTGTTGCATAAAGAGCATCGTGTTTGCTCAATAACGGTACGGTAACTTACCCACCAATGCTGAGATTAATACAATGTCTGTGATTAGAACTTATCTTGGTGCTGACTAATTCGTTGATCCGGTAATTCTTTTGTCGAAGTTAAGGCTACGGACAAGGAAAGTGTTTGATGTGGTGGAAAGAGGGCACAGGTTAGCTTCTGTCTTGACGAAGGCCATCTCAGTCCGACAGGGATTCATCATCATTCAATAAGAAAACACTTCATATGTGTTAGATTTTTATTCAATATTTATTCTGGCCATGCGGTAGTGTTGCTATCCAAATCACTCATAGTCGTTATCATAGCTGCAGTATAGACCTGAATGGAATAGGGCACTGGCACCCATCCCTATGAAACATCGGAAAGAGCTTTGGTGTTATTAAAAAATATCACGAGAATCAGGATAATGTTAACCGTTTTATTTACCGCATACTATTTTTAATGGCAGGTTTTAATGCGAAATATAACTACAACAGAGTGCTGAGATATTTGCAACACTCTGGACCGCATTTGCCTATGGTGGGGAACGAACGCGCTATTGTCCTTTTCCGGGGAGTAACGCGTTCACCACCGAATATCTCAGTGCCGTTGTAAAAATAAGATATTCTTTTTATTTCACATGGCTCGTCACCACATCTACTGCGCGGATTTCAGCTCTTCTTGAGTTCGGAACTGGTTTTTCAACATCTGCTGAGAATTTATTAGTAACTGGAGCTTTCAAAGAAAAGAGATCTTGACACCCGTTTAGAACGGAGATTGTTCTGTATATTTAAGATAAACATACGATTACATTTTTTTAGGAATGTTGATTCATTTTTAAGGATGTTTACAGTTGAAATTCACAGAAAATATTGCAAACGAAATTTATTTCAGTGACGCTGAGATATTTGCAAAACTCTGGAGATCGATAGAACTAGCTGAGAGACAAGGAAAACGAAGGACCCGCATGGTGGGATGGTGTGGTGGTGAACGCGTTACTACCCGGAAAGAACAATAGCGCGTTGGTTCCCGACCGCAGACACCTGCGGTCCGGAGTTTTGCAAATATCTCAGCGTCACTGAAGTTATATTTCGCAATGTGCCCTGTCATTTAAAAAAATGAAATTTATTATCTTCTTTTAATTCCTAAAACGCAACGCGAGCAGCAGCAAACATCGAGGACATATTCCAAGACTCCTAGGTAAAAATCTCCGATTGAATCGCTTTTGTTTCTGAAATGCGGGATTCGGTGAAGGAACTGAGGTTCATCATGGTAAAATAAGAAAACCTGTATCTCTTTGGCAAAAATATGCAGATCCTTAACGATTTTTGCTTCCACTAATAAACATTCATCATAAGCTGGTAGATGTTGTTTTAAATTTGAAGGTGGTCAGCATATCCTCACTGTATGAATGGAAACCAACTCACATCGACACGACATGAAGTGTTATTACAACTGCGGATAAAAAGTAAAAGAGGATTGATAGGTGCGTTTGATGGTGGTCCACCCACCCTGCCTTGCCAGGCGTCTGCCAAGTTAGTGATGATGAGCGTAGCAATTGCTATGGTGAAGTGAGAGCCAAGTCGTGCCACCAAATAAGAAGGTTGTTTTCTGTTGAATCGACATCTTCAGAAACACTGGCCCACGCCGGGTTATTTATCGATTCTCTCAGTTGAGACGGGCGCGTGTGGCGCAGTGGTTGGAGGCGCCACTGCGACACGCACGTGGAATCGATCCCTACGCCCATGGCCCACCAAGCCTTCCATCCCTTCGGGGTCAGCAAATTGGTACGAGACTTGTCTGGGAGGATAGCAGCACTGGCTCGATACATCGGCTGGCCACTGCGAGTCATTGTAAAAGCCAGATATGCATTCGATCACCTCCAACGATACTTAATGAAGTCGAATGCATGGCGCATCCCTAAGGGATTGGTCAACGCCGAGAGCTTTATCCTTTATCCTTTTTTTTACCCAGTTGAGACACTTGATATCTCTTAAAATTGCTATATATACGTGAACTCTACTTACCCTAATATTTCTATCGCGATTAGTTCCCATTTCTATTCATTCCTTTCACCTATAACTATGCGGTCAGCACAGTCCTTTATATCGCTAGTACTCAGTTTATTCACGAATTAAGCTGGCACAAAGTTCATGTTGTCGCTTCTTAGACTTCATATTAAGAGGAAATGATAATCTTTTTTTTCTTAATAACTCAAAAGACTGACTTTCTATAAACCTCGGCATAGGTAGTTGATACATTTATTTCTGTGATCTTATAAACTGATCTTCTTTAGCTAGTACAAGGTTGGTATAGGTCTCTGTTGTTGTTCTCGTTGTTGTTGGTGTTGTTGGTCGATGGCCTCCGAGGCCGCTGAATTCGTCCAGCCTCTGAGGAAGGCGAAATTGCCGAAGACAACGACAACGAAAACCTATACCAACCTCGCATCTGCTAAAGACGATCAGTTTATAAGATCATTAGGACAAAAAATTATTTTTTCCTTTATTGATTTTTAGCAAAGTATTAAAACCGCTCTTATTTACGTAACAGCACGATTTCAAAGCACATAGTAACCATCGTTTTGATCTTCCTTCAATAGTACCGTCATTTTTTTTCTTTGTTTTGAAGGATATCCTTTTCTTACGAAGACTTTCTTCATATAACAACCCAAGCAGCTTAAATTAGGTGGAATTTTGATCTGTGCCATAGAACATACCGTATTCATGGTCCCGAATTACCGTACTGTGTATATTGTAGAATTTTTGTTTCAGTATGGTACATAGATGCGTTTCATAATGCGATTATTTTCCTTCAAACTTCTGCGGAACATCGTTCGCATTCGATTTGTGCTCCCCAGACCAATCTTGTTGACGGGTGATTGCTGACGATACTAATCGATAGAAAACTAGCTGAGAGACAGGCGAAACAAAGGACCCGCATGGTGCGGTGGTGAACGCGTTAACTCCCGAGAAAGTTAGTAGCGCGTTCGTTCCCCACAGCAGACACCTGCTGTCCTGGGCTCTTGCAAATACCTCAGCATCATTGTGGTTGTATCACATACACTACCCTGTCGTGAAATGTAGTAGTAGG
The DNA here is from genome assembly GCA_009735665.1 of Angiostrongylus cantonensis. NCBI lineage: Eukaryota > Metazoa > Nematoda > Chromadorea > Rhabditida > Metastrongylidae > Angiostrongylus > Angiostrongylus cantonensis. The sequence goes on along the minus strand of MQTX01000086.1, from coordinate 1,128,285 downwards.
CAGTCAATGAAAAAGTTTAGTTCGTTGGTGTCTTCAAACTTATTTTTATTCATTTATGTTCACGTTTTGCTTACTTTGTTTATTAAAATTTTCCGATTTCGCCATAGTAAAATGTCGTGTACCGAGTGTTTTTTGAGAAAGTAAAATTCAATTTCAGATTTCAAAAGTAAGCAGGACATTTTGATAGGTGGCGTGCCTGTGAGAGATCCGACTGAGCAACAGCGATGAGCGGCGGTGCCGGTGTCGACTGGCACGATGAGATGGATATCCCGAAAATGGAGCTGCTCAACGCTGCCTACGAAGGAAACATAACGAAGGTGACCATCATCGAGTTTATTTGAACAATTTCTCAGTTTCCACGCTTTTATTGTTGATTAAGTTCTTGAGGTTCAATTTCTCCTTACTGTACGCCGAAAACGACCGTCTGTTTATTCCCACTGTATATTTATGCATTGATGTTGACTTCAGATATCTTATGTTAATCCTGTACCTGTACACCTGTAGTCCCGTTGATCGCCGAATAACTCGAACGGGCTCCAATAAATCCTTCATTTTTCCGTGTCGCGTTTATGAGGAGCCCAGTGGGTTCTGCTCGCTCTAAGGACTCGTTGAGCATCATATCTTTCTTCTAGGCTCTTCGTGAAGAACTCTGACCATAGGGTCGGTGGTCTTTGTGCAGTACGTTTGACAACCCGTGGTATCCAGTCACTAACGGCTCCTGTCCTTCGGTTGTCATTAATACGCATTATGTGTCCGGCACACCTTATCTTCGACTGTTTGGTGTATAGAACGGCATCTTTGATTTTTGATCGTTGACACAGGTCTTCGGATCCCTTCCCTTACTTATGTGAAACGGTATACTCCTAGCACGACTGTTTGGTGTATAGAACGGCATCTTTGATTTTTGATCGTTGACACAGGTCGGAGCTTCGGATCCCTTCCCTTACTTATGTGAAACGGGATACTCCTAGCACTGTCCTTTCTACTGCGTGTTCGATAACGCTGAGTGATCTTTCATCCTGCTTATGCAGCGACCAGGTTTCTGACGCATACGTTAGGGTAGGAGGAACCGTTGAGTCGAAAAGATGGGCACGGAGTCGGGTGTTCTTTGTGCTCTTCACTACATCCTCGATGCTCTTGAAATCTCCCCAAACTGCTGGTTTCCTTCTGCCCAGCTCTGCAGCTAAGTCGTTCATCATAATGATTTCCCGTCCTAGATTGACATAACTGGAGCATTCGGAGGTCCGTTCAGCGTCAATGGGGCATACATATGTTAATCACTTTCATCATTTATGTTTTCTTTAGATTGTGTTTGTTAATTGTGTTATGTCAAACTTGTAGTAACAACGTTGTAACGCAACAATACCAGCGAAAAGCAAATTATATCCTTGGAAAAATTTCCATCATGAATCGGTAAATAATTTGGGGAAATCTGATGCAGATGTGACTGTAAAAATTAAAACTACTGCCGATGGCCTAAATATTTTGCGCAAGGTAGGTGATGATAACATCCGCCTCCCATCATGAATCGGTAAATAATTTGGGGAAATCTGATGCAGATGTGACTGTAAAAATTAAAACTACTGCTGATGGCCTAAATATTTTGCGCCAGGTAGGTGATGATATCCTTATATCTTCACGAACACATATTGGATCAAGTCGTTCATAGTCATAAACGGTGCGAAAATGTATTGGTTATCGGAGTACCAGAAAATTCTGAAGCAATATTTTATCGCAACATGTCTGTAACAGAAAAGATAGTTGGAAGTTGTGCTAAAATTATCCTCTGTATGGTTTTCAGGTGGGTGAACTGCTTCGAATGGGAGTGAATATCGATTCATACGATGACGACCATGTGACTTCTCTACAAATTGCCGCTTTCACTGGAAATAACGCTATGGTGAGAAATTGCCTTTACGACATTTACTTGAATATTCGACTTTTATAACAATCTCGTTCAGTAGGAATAATCTTATCTGCTCCACTTTTCAACTTAATTGTTATATTTCTGGTTTAGTATGATGTATTACTCCTTTGGTAGTTATTTTTCCTTTTCTAACCTGCCATGCGGAACTTTTTCTTCAGCAGTTTGAACTCCAAAGTTGGGTACTTAAACCTTTGTATCAATAACACAACGCAATAAAATTGACATAACAGAACCTGCAAATACGTTAAATAGAAGAAGAGATATTCTATAATTCGTTATTGGAATGTTATGAAGAACAGATGATGTATAGTATCGTTTCAAAGAGAACGAAAGCTGGATGAGCGTGCGGTAGTACCACGATCAGCATGAGCTAATGCATCCTTATATAGTATTCAAAAAAAGCGCGGGAATGTTGCTGTGGATTTGGCGCGAAGCATGTCTGCGTCGGATGGTGTGGAAGGGACAGAGAGTATTCTGTACAAGGTAGCGAAAGTCTACAAAATTTCTCCGGAATATGTGGAGGAGAAAGGTTGAGAAAATGTGTTTACATCTTTACCGAGCTGCAACATCGATAGTTGAGTTTCTATTATACAATAATAGGACAACTATGAGCTCTTGAATGAACTTGGAACTCTAATGAGATCAGGAACTATATCGAAGCAATGTAGCCACTTTTTTTATTTACTTCCTATTCTTTTTTCGTGGCAGGGCACAATGCTGAATATAACCACAATGATTTTGAAATATTTGCATATCTTGGACCCCAGAGCAGATCGAATCGTGGCTATCTATTCCGGAAACTCACGCGTTACGCACGATACCACTGAGGCCTTCCTTCTGCCTTTATCTCTGCCAATCTTACGACCATTTCAGCACCATTATGGTTCTACTTCGCAGAGTGTTACAAAACATCGGCCCGATACTTCAGTAGGCCATTGTGTTGGCTAAACATGCCTTAGTAGTGACACTTCTCTGAAGAGTTTGATAAATACCTAGAGCTCTGTGTTTTGCGTTTCCCTAGTATAGCAGAGTCATATCCTGGACAAGTAGCTAATATGTGAATCAGTGCTTAGCAAAAGGAACCTTTTTCACGCTTTCTGGTTGTGAAATATTTTTAACATATACCTGTATCTACATGCGATCTTTCCTATAGAGCCGTTGTGCACCCAGTTACGCAAGCAACCACATCCACCCTCAGTTATGACGACGCTCCTCGATTATTTTCTTATTCAGGTGACATATCTACTAGACGAAGGTGCCGATCTAGAGGCATGCAACCAGGTCGGTATGACACCATTTCATCACGCTTGTCGTGAAGGCCGAATGACTGTCGTCGAAACGCTGCTCCAACGAGGTGCCGACATTCATCGGACCACGTGGGCGATTATCACTGAGCTGTTTTGTGATTTTTCTTCACGATTTCTTAGCAGCAGTTTTCTTCACTATTCTCTCGATATTTGCCAAATTCAGTCTTTGCTTTTCCAAGCTTAGAACGATACTTATAAGTCAATAATATGCTAACCGCCGTCTGAATATAGGAAAGTAAGAGTTAGGCCGCTTCTTTTCGTGATATCTGCGTGGTGTTAGAATGATAATGATAAGGCGTTTAATCAGTAAGATGCTTTTTTGAGACTTTGGCATCTTCCTCATCTCCTGAAAGGAAGGTTGTATTCAGCAGAGTGCATATCAAGCGATAAGACGAGCGTTCTAAAAGGATGAAAGTGAAACCTTGATCCTGTGAGGTGTTAAGAGCCAGGTGAGGCGACTGATCAAGAATCTCTCTTACCGGAGTAAGCTTTGTGAAACGATTAATAACCATAAGTATCCCACAGTACATTGTCAGAAAAACCGGACCGTAATGCCTGCAAGGTTTCATCTATGTATTCAGTTGCTAGCCCTAAACACCATGCTATTCGATAGGCTCGTTTGAGAGCAAAACCTAATAACTTCTTCTCTGCTAGTAAAGGGACTGAAAAATCAATTAACTCATCGCCATTTATCATTTGCTCCTCCTCCACTGTGTCTACAACAAATCCCGCCCTCGTCACCCAGTAAATGTGAATGTCACCTTTTAAAACGGTAAACCGAAGCAGGTTTTAGTGTTTTTCTTTTATTGTTGATTGCTGACTGCACCGTTAGGGTAAAAAGACTGGCTGAAAGAAATGCCAGGCGAAGTTCTCAGTGGTGCGTGCAGAACGCGTGAACAGCCAGAAAAGACAATAGGGGTTTGATCTGGCCTGGTTTCAAAGTTTTTCAAACATCTCAGCATCATTCCGGTTTCACTTTTATTTCCTATTTTATTCTTTATTATTTTATTTTTTTTATTTGTATGAAATGTTGTACTCATTATGGAGGAACAAGAAAATTTTTAACTTAATTTTAGATTTATGGGTGCAACGGCGCTAACTCTTGCGGCTGCTGGAGGTGCGTTCAGAAAATTCCTCATTATATAACCAAGTCAATTCCGCTCTTCGTTGGTTGTTTTTCATGATAGGGTACTACTAAAATCTCTTTCATCTCTTTCATCTCTTCCTACGTCTCTGTAGCTCACCAAAGCATCCTTACCAGTTGGATGAACTGGCTTGAGCTACAGGCGCTAGAAACATCACAGTTTTTGAATGAGACCTTTTATTTCTAGCACTTTTGACGAGAATATAACCCATAGATGACCAAGAGCTCATTGTGGTGTTACTGTATCGTAATGGAAATAACTACAAAACATGAAAACCAAGAAGACATGGAGCACTAGGTCATATATACTTTTCCTTAACATGGTTTATTTTTTTTTATTAAAGCACACCTACACATCGTGAAGAAGTTGGTATCATTACGTCTGGAAGTCTCACCGCCAACTATGGGATTGTGTCCGACACCACTCATAGCGGCTGCATTCCGTAGTAGTCCACAAATTTGTGGATTTCTTAATCATCGGTAAATCTGCTGCAAATCGTCTGCTGGCAATGCGACCTTTTAGTGATGAAAGTAGTTTTAAAATACGGTCTTTTTTTGTTCGATTGAGACATGAAATTAATAAACTTTTGTGAGTTATTTTACAAACATTTTGCAGTGGAGCACCAATCGACGAGACCTTGGACTCCTTACTTGGCCTTTCCGCGCTTTCATGTGTTTTGATGTGTTCGTCTACAAGCGTTTTCTGTGCTCTCCTGGACCTCGGAGCTGATCCGACTAAAAAGTTAGCTTTACCGGTATTTTTAACTCGTTGATTTTTCACTGAATATTTTTTCTTCGTGAAGAAACACTGCAGCGGTCATCGGTTGAAAATGGCCTAAAGACGAGCATCACAAATTTGCCGTCTTGTAACTCCAAAGTTAGAGGCCCGTGTGGCGCAGTGGTTGGAGCCCCACTGCAGCGCGCACGTGAAATGCGCCCATGGCCCACCAAGCCTTTCATCCCTCCGAGGTCGACAAATTGGTACCAGACTTGTCTGGGAGGATAGCAGCACTGGCTGGCCACCGCGAGTCATTGTAAAGCCCAGATATGCATTCAATCACCTCCAACGGTACTTTTAGCTCCTAGGCGGTGGAAACATTTAATGAACAGACAGACAAAATTCGCTGGAAGACAAAACTTTTCACATTTTTCCTCTTATTTTTACTAGTTCTGATGAGGTGTTATGTAAGGGTAGTTCGCCGCCTCAGGTTAATTTCATGATTGCTATAGAATCCGCTGAACAGCCCTACCTATAGATATCCTCGTCTTATTAACATCACTGAAACGCCTTTTTTTGTCCTGCGGTCTTCCAAAGAATTTCACATCTTTTCTTTGATTTATCTTCTTTTTTCTCTCGTTGTGCATTTTGAAATGAAGCCATCCTCTTTATACTCCTAAGTGGTAACGTTGTATCTACGAGAAAAATCAGTACATGTGTTGTTTTAACTTGTAGCGGCATATGTTAAGGCAAGGCAATATAGTTCGCATAGATTTCGGCCGCTGAGAGCTAGCCTCGAGTCGGTCGTTGAGAGCCAGCCTCGACTCGGTCGTTGAGAGCTAGCCTCGATTATGTCAAAAGCACCAGATTATTTCCTAAGACTTCTTGACAGGATTTACTTTGTATTTGAATTCGATTTTCCAGGATGCCTTGTTTTTTCCAGAAAAAGTATTTTTTGTCTTCTGAAAAGGTGAGAACCGTAAAAGTACAACTGATGCTAATTATTCGTTTCATGAATATGACTGATCATATTTCAGGACACTTAAGAAGAAAACTGCTGCCGAGTTAGCTGAGCAGTTTAAACGGCACGATGTGCTAGCGATACTGGCCGATAAAAGCCGAATCAGACATCATGGTTATTTCTGGTATTAAAAGCATTAAATATTTTTTAAGTGACTTTGGCGTTCAGATCGGATCGCCGTCGGTGACATTCGCCAGCTGATTGCCGAGAATCAACTGGACAGCGCAGAGTTTGAACGCGGGAAACAGACGCCGCTCGCCGAAAGCGCTACACCGCTCATGTTCGCTGTCGCTGTCGGGAACGAACGAGCGGTACCAATTTTTTTTAGTTCGCTGAAAATCAACCCATTCATTGCAATTCAAGTTACGAAAGTCGTTATCGTCAACGAAGTTCTGGTCCCTTGGTAAATTTCGTATCGGTTAAAAATACAGCTATTCCGGCTCGTACTAATCAACCGAAGTAAAACACCGTTTGAATTTACAAATACTTTTCAGAAAAATTTTTTTGTTATTGGTTCTAGATCATTTTTTCGTAACCAAAACTCCTATCGTCAGCACTGGAACGACTGAACAAGCATTTAACGATCCAACGGGAATATAGTGATCTTCAAGAACGTGTTGTTGATATTTTCACGGTCGCAGTTCGTCCACATGATCAACCTTGTGAAACAAGCATAATACCTCGCAGTTGTCGGCCGTTTATCATCCGTATGAGCTATCTCCCGTTCGGGAGATAGCTCATGTGGGTGATAAGCGATCAGATCGAACGAGAGCCAATAATTCTTCCATTTCTCCATGTTGTGTGCAAGAGTAGCTCAGAGAGTTCTGCTCGCTGTAAAGACTCATTGAACAACATCATATCATTCTTCCAGGGTTTTTGTGCAGAACTCTGGTCATTGGATTTGTGGTCATCCTGCTGTGCGTTTTAGATCCCGAGGAATCCAGTCACTGGAGGCGCTTGTCCATCGGTTGTAGTTCTTGCGCATTACGGATTTGGCCCAATGTACCTTCGACAACTGGGTACGTAGAACAATGTTTCTGATTAATCACAATCTTAACCGTTTTATTTACTGCCTACTATTTTAATGGCAGGTTATGCTGCGAAATATAACTACAACGATGCTGAGATATTTGCAAAACTCTGGACCGCAGGTGTCTATGGTGAGGAACGAACGCGCTATTGTCCTTAACGGGGAGTAACGCGTTCACCACCACACCATGCGGGTCCTTCGTTTCGCCTGTCTCTCAAATAATGTAAATAAAACGGTTAAGGTTGTGATTATAACTAAAAAAGGCTCAGCTTAACTGGGTTCATTGCCGGTTTGAGCTCCCCAGATCAATCCCGCTGGCGGGTGATTTCTGATGGCAGAGATCGATAGAACTGGCTGAGAGACAGGCGAAACGCGGGACCCGCATGGTGTGGTGCTAAACGCGCTACTCCCCGGAAAAGACAATAGCGCGTTCGTTCCCCACCATAGACACCTGCGGTTCAGAGTTTTGCAAACATCTCAGCATCGTTGCAATGTCTCTGGTTTTTGACCAGTGACGTAGATCAGAGCCTCGGATCCCATCCCTCGCTGGTGTGAAACGGGATACTCCTAGTATCGTCATTTCGACTGCGCGTTCGATAATGCTGAGTGACCTTTCATCCTGCTTACGCAGCGACCAGCTTTCTGACGCATACAGGCATGAAGTACCATTAAGTTGAAATGTAGGCACGGAGTCGGGTGTTCTTTGTTCTCTTTACTAAATCTTCGATGCTCTTGAAAGCTCCCCAAACTGCTCGTTTCCTTCTGCTCAGCTCTGGAGCTAAGTCGTTCATCATATTGATTTCCCGACTTAGATAGACATAACTGGAGCATTCGGAAATATTCGTTCGGTTGAGCTTGAATGGGGCAAACGAAACCAATCCGTTCTTCATGAACATCGTTTTCTTGAGATTTAGTCGAAGACCAATCTTTCCACAGGCTTTATCTATGTCAGCAAGCGTACGTTCCGCTGGGCTGTTTGGTGTTATAAGAACGATAAAGCTCTATTTAGTCGAAGACCAATCTTTCCACAGGCTTTATCTATGTCAGCAAGCGTACGTTCCGCTGGGCTGTTTGGTGTTAGAAGAACGATGTCACCAGCAAAGTGAAGATAGTGTATTGTTTCCGAGCATCGATTTTCACTCCCATATTATCCCATTCCAACGTTCGCATCACGTTCTCGAAGGTGGCGGTAAATAATTTTAGCGAAATGGTATCGCCTTGCCTAACTCTTCTTTCGACGTCAATGTTAACATCGTTGGAGAACGGTGATATCTCACTTGTGAAAATTTTGTACAGCTCACGAAAAATCTTTATATACTGAGTAGGGACTCCTTGACTATCAAGAGCTTCCATGACTGCTTCTATCTCAATTGAGTCAAAGGCCTTCTTTAATTCGATGAGAGACAGAGTGGCCTTCGGTACTCTCGCGATACTTCAATGGGTCTTGTTATCGTGTGGATATAGTCCATCCTACTGAATCGTTTTCCAAACTCTGCTTGCTCACTTGGCGGGTGAACTATTTGTAGACTACAGACAGCGAACAGACTTGGCGATAGTAGCGAATAGTGACCCTAACGAGGTGCTGTTGCTGTTGCCCCATTGATTAGAAAACTTACGTTCTGGCAGGTAATGTGGGAAGAGTTGAGCATGTAGTAGCTGAAGGTGCCCTACAATACACACAGAATCAATCGATGGTTCCAACTGGTATCGCAGTATCACCGATCCTTCTGTGCCTGACTCGTCTGGAAGGTAAACAAGCAGCACTGGGTCCATTCATCATTGGGTCATCGCAGGTCGTTGCATCGGCCGGTTTCGGTTATCTCTACGGTTAAGTTTATGAAGTCGAGTGCAGTCCCTCTGGAATTGATTATCGTCGGATGCCTTATTCTTTTTCTTAATCCATGAAAAGGCGACGCATTGTGTTTATATGAGCTCGCGGAAGGTTTTTCAGATGTTCGGACGTCATTCCGTCCGTGTTATGCGGTTGTTTAGCGACGAAGTCGCATGTCGGATTTCGCAAAGAGAACCGCGTGGCGACGCACCCCTCCCTTACATCATACGGTGGCAGGAGGACATGCATCCTATTGGAGGGATCCGAGTATCAAAATGAGTGATTTTCTCCATTGAGAGGGTTGTCAGTGGGGCAGCGGCTGGGACCAAGTCTTCGGATTGCATTCGTCTGAAAGAGTAGGACCAGCAATCGATCTCTGTCCGTTATTCTACCGTAGCACATAGGTGGTTGTTTCAACATCTGCTCCACACAAGGGGAGATTAAAAAGTGTTGTGTGTTATTGAACGAGCAGTCAGAGTATATTAAGTGGACCTGTGAGAAACCGAAGGAAAACTGGTTAACCGGAAATGGATACATCACCAAGTGGTATTGAAAGCTAAAGAGCGAAGACATACTAGTTCATTAACACTCCCACCACCCTTCTGACATAAAAAGGGGGCTTGTGAGAAACATGCTTTGAGTAGCCACCATTGTCTACACAGTAAGAGCGCAGGAAGAATATTCTGAAATTGGCGCGACAAATAACGTTTTCAAATGGCTACGAAATGGTAACTCTTCGGGTTAGCCTCAGAAGAAGAACTATGAATCCAAACGATCTGCTTGACGTGTATGAGGTCCCGTTTGTCCTACTTTTCATTTCCAACAAGATAAGCAAAGCAATGAAACATTGTTTGAAAAGAGCAAGTCTAGAGAATTTGGCAGCAGTGATTGAATTACTATCGAACACATTGCGATGCCGGCTAGCTCGTAAACGTTTGTAAACAGTCTATGTACGACACAAAATTGCATTATATCCCGTAGCGGTAGAGAGGGTGATTGCATGCGTTCGGATAGTGTTTATATGGTGTCTTGTAAAGGAATGGGGAAGAATATATTGGCGAAACGACTAGACCACTCTGCATCCATTTAAAAGAATTGCGCGTTTCTAAGATAGGTGTTGGTCGTCGTAAAAAAAACTCAGGCAAACGCTCATCCCGCCATTCATTTTAATCCATGGGTCCAAAGTGACGTTCTTCAGATGTTCTTCTTGGTCCAATCTTGGCATTGAAATCTCCATTGATGACCTTGAAGAATGCATGGTCTTCTCTGTAGAACGTCTCCAAGTCCATGTAGAACGCTTCAACTTCTTTTTCGTCATAGTTTGATGTTTGCGCGTGAACGACGAAGATTGTCAGAGCAGGTTTTGACCCACATCTTTTTAATCGCAGACGTCCGATTCGGGTTGTATGGTGTTCGAATGAGTCGACGTTCATGGACAAACTCGTGTTGACGAGAACGCCGATATCGCCTACACCTCTACTGTCGAATGTTCCGAGGAACAGTTCTTCTCCAGTGTCATGGACAGCGTTGAATGAGTGGCGTCGTCAATATACGGGGTGTTCTCGTCTTAGCCAGTCCAATGACGTCGTACCTTCTCCTTCTTGCCTGATCAAGTCCTCTATCGAGGACTCAGATGCAAGTATGTGTGCCTTGTTGGTAGAGATCGTTGCCTTAGTCCTTCCATATTTTGGTATACCAGAATGGTGCCGGGATTCTAGCAGCCTCTCCGTACTTGGCTTGTCGGGGACAACTTTGATACTTTGAGGTCAGGAGAATAAGGCCAATTTATTTGCTGTTTGGGCTTTGATATCAATTCGTCGCTTGTACATACACTGCATCCCATGCATGAGGATATGAAGATGTCTATGTAAAGATAGAAGGCATATGCCAAATCGGCAAAAGAAAAACGAGGATTCCATGCACAAAATTGCAACGGTTCGCTTTCAATAACCTATTCACCATCCGGTCTATGTAAAGATTGAAGGCATATGCCAAAGACACCTGACTTCATGACTAAGCGGCTAAAGATCCTTGTATGGAAGATCCATGGATTCTCATCTCCATATACTCTTAGAGCGATAAAACAAAGAATCTTCTGGAAGCGTGTGTTGTCCACTGGGTGCCATATTGCTTCGCACCAACACAGATGCCTTAAGAATTTTTTTTTGAAAGATTCTACTCAAAATTATTTCAAGGAAGCTTGTATCAGCCTGTCTGAGTATTTGCGAAGAATCTCTCTTTTACCAACGCTTCATTAATTGGACTCTTGTTTTTTATTTTCTTGATTGACTAAGACAGCATTAGGTTGTTATAAAAGCTAGTGAGCCAATATTTTGGCTCTCATCAAGGCGGCTCAGAGGAAGAGGAAAGGTTCGAAACGTTAGCCGAATGAAAGTTTTGATAAGAATTTTGTGTTGCCCTAACCATCCGAGTAAATGCTGATTAATTATGCCAAGGTTAAACGAAGTTAGCTTTTTGAGATAGTTGGTTTTTTTCGAAACTGTTGACCTTTCTCTAATGGAGAACGCTCTCGTAAAATCTTAAACATATCATAGGTTCGACGATTAGTCGATTTACGAGTGGAAGTCAACGAAGCCGAATCACGTCATGGTCTCACTGCGTTACAGATGGCATCACTATTGAGGTCGGTGATGAGGGTCGGAATTCCATTTAGCCGTTCCAGCGCGTATTCGTATACTTCCAGGTTCGATGGAATAGCTTTGGTGTTGCTGATGAATGAGGCGCGAACCAGTGATCTCAACTCGTTGAATATGTCTGCATATGATTTGTACATTTCTAGCTCGGGTATTACAAATTTATAAGTGATACTGAAAAAGCGAATATTATTAGCTAATTTATAGGTGATCTACGGAAAAATGTCTAAAACAGCGCGTTCAAAGAACACCTCACTGAGACTGACCTCATCTACTGTAACTTCTCTTATCTAAACACTTACGTGAATACTTGGACGGTCCGTCTTCACGAGATGGCGGACCGCAGCGCATCTGCCATTCGTTTCTTGGCCTTGTAATCGCCGTCCATGGTGGTGGTTTTACTCGAGCATGGAGGCTCTTGCTGGTCTCATACCGTGATTTGCAAAATGGTTGCATATGTGTGTACAGCTGATTAAGTTTGTTTACGAACACGTATGTCCAACGTGTAGGTGGTCGTCTTAGGGGACGTCTGCATTCTCGTCGAGTCCACTCTGCAGTTCTTTTCGTCCATCTGCTGTCCGTTCTTCCCATTATGTGACTGGCCCATCTGTATTTCACTATCGGTGTATATTCTGGTCGATCTCGAAGAACACATCGCTTAAGCGCTCTATGAGTAGCGCGAAGCATTCTTGACGTGGTTGAAGTATCAACCCACGTCTCTGCAGCATAACAAACGGTTGAATCGAAATGGTTAGCGCGGATCTTCGGCTCCTTCATTTGGTCGGTGGATTCTATGAGAGATCCGAATGCGGCCCAAGTTGCTCTCCTTCTGTCTAGTTCTTTTTTCATGTTGTTTTTCATGTTCACTGATCACCCAAAATATACGAATTAGGTGGTCTCTGTAATCAGAGAGCCATGCAGTTCATTTTTGCCGCCTTCGCACCATAGGTTTCTCGTGGACTATGTCTTTTTTCGGTTTATGCGTGGTCCATTCTTTTTTCCCGCATTGACCCCTGATTCGCTAGTGCTTCTTGAAAAGATGGCGATATCATCGGCGAAACGAAGGTTTGATAGGAATTTTCCATCAATACGTATGCCCTTTTCATCCCAATCGAGTGACTTCATTATCCACAGCAGTGCGGCACTGAACAGCTTTTGCGATAGCGTCGCCCTGTCGAGCCTCTTTTCCTATGGGTATGGTAAGAGGTCGATGGAAAAGCTGCATTTTCGTAGTATAGCTCCGATAACAGTCGGACAGAGTTCTTATGTAGGAAGGGTCCACTCCTTGGTCGACAAGCGCTGATAGGATAGCATTCGTTTAGACACTGTCAAACGCTTTTTCATAGTCGATAAAGGCTAGGACTAGGGGCAGGACTAGGAGATTCACGATAAACTTTAATGATCCTAGACAGAGTTTGGATTTGGTCCATGCAGAAAAATCCCTGTCGAATTTCCGCTTGCTCCACTGGTTGCGTCCCATCCAATGTCCTCGTTATGCGCGAGAGAGTAATCTTCGTGAAGAACTTGTGGAGTACACTCAACATGCATATCGAGCGATAGTTGCGAAGATCCTTTCGGTCACCTTTCTTGGGTAGAATGACCGTGCGCAAACGTCCTCCACTGGCCTGGGATTTTTCCATTTGAAGGTAGTTTGCCATAAGGCTGTCATTTTTCATCGTCTCTGCTTCGCTGGTACTTCTTGAGAAGATGGAAAACCGAGTAAAACTTCTTCAATGTAGTTACCGAGACTCCATAACTTCATAACGGAAAAAACCCCTTCTTCAATATAATCAGCGAAATATAGTGAGAGCATGAATGAAGTGATGCATTTACATGAGGACATTCAGCATCCTGAAGACTAGCGCTTTTGTTTCCCTGAAATATACCAATGTTGTTTTTTTCAGATGAAGCAGATCCCAGTTTAAGAGCGATGCTCCATACCTATCGACCATCGCGACTAGATGGAAAATTGAATTTGAGCGCAAGCAGTAGTACACTGTCGAAAGTGCTCCATACAGGACGACCAAAGGTATAAGGGTATTAAGGTGTGAAGAAGCCGTATTTAGATCCTTGAAGAACAGTCGTTTCTGAAACGTGTGATTCTTTTCTCATTGCGGCGAAATGCCTGAATTCGTCATGGTGAAAGTCCTTGACGATACGATCTGATCTTCTGCATCTCTTGTAAGTACATTTTCGTGGAATGACTGATTAGACCAGTACACATACAGGACGACGAAAAGACAAAAAAGGATGAAGCTCTCGGCGTTGATCGATCCCTGAGGGATGCGCCATGCATTCGACTTCATTAAGTATCAAGTTAGAATTAACTAAATGCATATCTGGCCTTTACAACGGCTCGCGGTGGCCTGCCGATGTATCGAGCCAGTGCTGTTATCCTCCCAGACAAGTGTGGTATCAATTTGCCGACCCCAGAGGGATGGAAGGCTTAGTGGGCCATGGACGTGAGGATCGATTCCATCTGTGTGTCGCAGTGGCGCCTCCAACCACTGAGCCACACGCGCCCCATAAGATGATAAATGAAAAAAAATCAAATGTGAGTAAAAAGAACATACGCATCTGAAGAAATCAAAGGTGCTGAGACGCAACAATAAAGATTCCGTAGCGATTCCTAGCAAGCTGATGAAAACAAAAAATATTGATTAATTTTATCGAGGCTTAATGAAAGACAATTTTCAATAAATAACTTAATTATACATAGTAAGAGGACACTGTCCATTTAGTGAATGGCTTCTAATAAACAAACTTGTAGGAGTGGTTATCACGCATGTCCAGTCAGCTGGGTCTCATCGGGGACTCACCAACAACGTCGAACATGATGGAGATGCGACAATGGCGTGACTATTGGATCAGAACTAGCGGTACTGAAGGACGATTTTGGCGGGTAGGCACAGCAACCATTAAAGATGATGGCAGAAATGTTGGATAGGAACGTGTGACACAAGTTTAAATCGACTGAACACATTGAAGGCATGTCACCGAAAAAATGCCTTGTTAGGAAAAAGTTCAAGGGGATAAAAGCGGTTGCAGCTTGGCAACTCGAACCTCAGAAGTTTAAATTCCGGACAGTTTTTCTTCGGAAGGATTTCGGAATCGTAAACGGAGATTAAGGACCGAAACGGATTGGCATAGAACCTTCCCGCTATCAATTCCATATCATGCTGGAGTGTAGTAAAAGTCCTCTCTTCCTTCATCAGGGTGGATAGTAGAACATTATAGTCACAATGATCCCGACGGCTCTTCTTCAGACTGGATCGTTTTATAGCTGCTTCTGCTACTTTTTTCCCGTATTAATGTAAATCCTCTCGCAGAAGTCTTCTACAACTGGCATTTGTTATCAGCTGTATTACTTGTGTTGCATAGGACCAAGCTTCAGCCTCATAATTTTCGAGCCACTCCTTAACGGTAGTGGAGATACGGTCTGAACTTCTTGCTTCGGGAACTAAGGTCAGTTCGCCACAAGTCCTTCGACAAGCATCGTATAGTCTCCGGTCGGTTCTTCATTTGTTTGTCATTCTTATGGAGGTAAAATTTTATTGAGAATTTCTTCGTCGTACAGGAATTGTTTCGTTTTTCTTGGACGATAGCAAGAGTTTTTTCACTATATAGCTGAATCGAATCCTCGCACAGAAGGCCGTGATCAGATCCAATACAAAATCCAGGTACCAGTGTGAGCTGTCAAAGAGGCACCGCTTTCTGTTCTTGAGAATATGATCGATCTCTGCAGGAGTCGTGACGTTAAGAAACTCTCATGTCCATCTGCGATATTCCCTTTTCTCGAGAAATGAATTACTATGGAACAGAGATACTACAGACAAGAATCCTACAAGATGGTTTCCATTCTGGCTTCATTACCCTATTCCGAATTTTCCCTGTATTCATTTTCGTTGGCGTTCCTAATCTGGCATCGAAGCCTTCGGCAGCGAATTTACAGAAGGACATTTTGTTATGGATTACTTCCTCCAATTGGTTGTAAAACGCTTACAGTTCGCTCTTATCAACTGTACATGTTGGTGAGCAACATTTGATGGTACTGACTTTCTTTCAACGTGCAAGTTGGAGACGAAAAATGGTCAAGGCCGGTGACACGATTTCGTACGAGGTGACCATATGGGAAACAGATCAGTGTAAGAGAAAGCCAACCCATCCAACGTTTCGCAACGAAAATGCTCCTCCGTGAATGAAAATGCTTTCATCATCTAAATGCCATATGTCGGTCTTCCTGCTTCTCGTCCCTTGTGCCCGTTGTGAAATGATCGCCAGGAATTTGATGTGACCAACGGTTTCAAAAAGAGCGCAAAGGACGGTGTCTAAAGAGGCTGATTTGGCCTTATAGATACACAGTAAGAAGCAGTCTTCACGGTGTATCGTGGTAGTGCTCTCATGTGCAACCCGAAATTTGGTCGCTTCTCATTGGTGGTCGCTTCTCAACGTCACAGACCGGAGCGATGATCCATTTCTTAGCAAACTGCAATACGGTCGAAAAACTGGTCACTCTTGTTGCGCAGGAATGCCGACGATACTTTAAAGCATTGACTTTTTTCTGTTTCCATTCAATTTGTACGTGATCTGTTTTCGAACTGATTTGACTTTCCAGTTTTCTTCGGACGATCCGTAATCTTCGAGAAGCCTGCATCTAGTTTTTCTGTAAGCTCTCCAACAGCTCTCTTGCGTCTACATGCTTACAGCAAAGCAGATGAATTTAAATCCATCGTCGTCAATAGCTGGATGTCCGTGACCTTCTTCATTTTCAAGACATAGTTCATCGCAACCACATTTCTCAAGCCAATGTTGCATTGTGCGTTTGTTGTTCACACTTCTTCGACTTCGACTCTATATCTCGTCAATGTTGCGAGACGTTTGCGATGTTCTACGACTGAGTTTGAATTCGTAGAAGAAGATTTGTTGAAATTAGTGTCCATAAGACGAGCTTTCCAATGATGTGTTTAACAAAATAAACCTGTTTCTTGTACAAATCCAAAATAAACGAAATTACTAATGGGACATTAATTTACTTACAACGTGATAGATATTAAAAACATAAATGTGTGATGTATAACCGCAATGATACTGTGATATTTGCAAAACTCGGACCCCTATCCAGCATCGAACCCGCGACTAACCTTTGCAGGGACTCACATGCTACCCACTGCACCACCGCAGCTCTTCCTCTGCTATTCTCTGAGCCAGTTTGTGGTACATCTCATTTAAATGGTTGCGCATCTGTGAACTTTACTACCATTTTATGAACTTTACCAACTTTTTACACTAAAATGTTTTGCAGCTTGGGAATTGTATCTCAGTCATTACAGTATTCCAGAAACTGGTTTCGGCTGAAGAGATCTTACGAATGACAAAGAACGCTACGCCTCTCAAGAATACCACATATGATACGATACTGGAAGCAGTGAAAAAGATGGCACAGGTGAGTTAGTTGGCGACTTTAAAAGAGATTACAAATCACTTGAATAGGAGATTAAAGGTGTTTGTGGAGTGCCCTTCGCATGTCACACTTGACACTTGAACGGCCCGTCCTCACTGGTTGTGCGGGCCCCAGCATAACTACCATTTATCGAGGATTTGGGTGCGTATGGCGCAGTGGTTGGAGGCGCCACTGCGGCGCGCACGTGAAATGCGCCCATGCCCCACCAAGCCTTCCATCCCTCCGGGGTCGGCAAATTGGTCTTATTTATTTATTTATTTATTTATTTATTTATTTATTTATTTATTTATATTTATCGGCGACTTGCTGGTTAAGCCATTGTGGTTTCCTGGAATCCCGAGGTTAGCCTGGCCAAAGTGTGCCGCAGGTCTTCACCACCAAGTGCAGTCGCGGCCCTTGTGGATCAGAGGGAGATTTGCTACCATGCGACTTTAATACAAAGACGATGGTGGATCCTAGTATTGGTTTGCTCTAAGCTAGGCTTCCCGATGGATGAAGAGATCTTACGAATGACAAAGAACGCTACGCCTCTCAAGAATACCACATATGATACGATACTGGAAGCAGTGAAAAAGATGGCACAGGTGAGTTAGTTGGCGACTTTAAAAGAGATTACAAATCACTTGAATAGGAGATTAAAGGTGTTTGTGGAGTGCCCTTCGCATGTCACACTTGACACTTGAACGGCCCGTCCTCACTGGTTGTGCGGGCCCCAGCCTAATTATCGGCCATTGTGGTTCCCTGGAATCCCGAGGTTAGCCTGGCCAAAGTGTGCCCCAGGTCTTCACCACCAAGTGCAGTCGCGGCCCTTGTGGATCAGAGGGAGATTTGCTACCATGCGACTTTAATACAAAGACGATGGAGGATCCTAGTATTGGTTTGCTCTAAGCTAAGCTTCCCGGTGGAAACGCCGGACTCCTTCTCAGCTTGGGAGACCCTGCCGGGAGGACGAATCCCCACGCTGTGCAGCCCAGTCCGACACCCATGAATATCTCGTAGCTACGATAAGGCGGTAAACCGTTGGGAGGTATTTCTATAAAAACGCATTGAGCTCTAGAAAAATTTTCACCAATTTTTCTTTCCGAAACGGTCGCATCTGAGCACACATGGTTTGCTGCAAGGTTCAATTGGATGTGCATGCCTTAAATAGATTGAAAATGCTTTCATCTCGTATGCTGCTGGTCTTTTTCGTTTGCCATCCTCCCCAGGTAGCTAGCTCATATCATCTGTTCGAATAACCCAGATATACAGCAATCTTGAATACGGCGTTATCTCGAGCCTGAAATGGGAATTATGCCTTATAGAAATGTCAAGACATGCCTTAGTTACATAACGGAGCAGTGGCTAAACTGTCAAGTTAAGCAGGTAAACGAGAATATCTGACATCTCCAATTGCTCACTAGCTTCGCTGGCTCTTTTTATTACGAATCACTTGCATGATCCGGTTCATTTTGTGATCTGAGCAATTTTTTTCCCATTCATTCTCATTTTTTTTCAAGTTTCGTCGAATTCTCTAAACACAGTCTCCGTCATGCCGAAACTTTTTTAGATATCGATACAGTTGTGATGGTATCACCTGCATCGCCTGTAGTCTCTGGTAATCTGAGAGAATTCTTATTCTTTTGTTAACGAGACAGACGCGCTGACGTTTTTCTTGACCATAAAAGGATGAAAGGATAAAGCTCTTGACGTTGATCAATCCCTCAGGGATGCGCCATGCATTCGACTTCATTAAGTACCGTTGGAGGTGATTGAATGCATATTTGGCCTTTACAATGATTCGCAGTGGCCTATCGATGTGTCGAGCCAGTGCCGCTATCCTTCCAGACAAGTCTGGTACCAATTTATCGACCCCGTAGGGGTGGAAGGCTTGGTGAGCCATGGGCGCAGTGATCGATTCCACGTGCATGTTGCAATGGCACCTCCAACCAATGCGCCACACGAGGCTCTTACTTGACCGTCCTAAATATTTTATGATAGTGGAGAAATTTTGTTATAAAAATTAAGCATTAGACTTGAGATTCAGCATGTTTCTAAGACGTTAAGATTCGAGTGTAATTCGCATCATAGAAGATGTCTCGAAATCCTAACTGTTCAATATATTTCTTTGAATTATTCAGCTTACACAAAGTTGGTATACGGTTTTTATTCGGTTAACGTTTCGACGTTTTCGTCGTCTTCAG
The DNA here is from genome assembly GCA_009735665.1 of Angiostrongylus cantonensis. Taxonomy (NCBI): domain Eukaryota; kingdom Metazoa; phylum Nematoda; class Chromadorea; order Rhabditida; family Metastrongylidae; genus Angiostrongylus; species Angiostrongylus cantonensis. The sequence goes on along the minus strand of MQTX01000086.1, from coordinate 1,109,009 downwards.
AGCCGATGATCGTAGTCGATGGCATTCAGTCATTCGGCTTCGCTTTGTGGGTCTTCTCTGTCGTGTCAAGTCGAATCCTCCTTAGTGAAGCACCTCTCGAGAGAACCTAATTCGGCTGTGCCTCTTCTATACAGGAGGATTGTTGACTGATTGTCGACAGACGATTTTTTTCATGTAGATAATCCATCCTGCAGCAGTCGGCTTTAGAGTAGCTAGCATGTAGCAGACCATTCGCTCAGACCATCTGTTCCGAAGAACACGAGTTCGTTGAAAGGCGAACCGAAAAAAACTTGTATAACAACTCGTGTAGGCTGAACAAATCAAAGAAATATATTGATTATTCAGGCCAAGGCTAAGTGAAAGTCGGTTTAGTAATAATATTATTTCGCTTTCTAAAACCGTTCAATTAAAAATGACAATTTTTACGGAGATCCAGTCATCTTTTGACAAGATGACTGTGCAGGAGGTTCGCCGCTGCTGTGAGACCTCTTCATTTTCAAAAATGCGTTCTTATATTGGTTGCAAGAATTGGTTCTAACTTGTTACTTCCAACCAGAAAATGGTCCATCATAATGTTATCAGGCTAGTACACTGTTTTGAGACGTCATCTCCTCGTCCCACATGAGAGCGATGAATCTGAACTGTATATCTCAGATGGACTGTTCCCGTAAGATATGATGAGTACGGAACAAAAAAGATTGCTGTGCGCTTTCTTCGCTCGCAATCTTAATTCAATACCGTGACGAACGATATCAGACATCTCCTCTCCTTTTAGAAAGTATGACTGTGGAACCCTCTCAACGTTTTACCGCCTCATCGTGTCTAGGAGATATTTCTGGGTGTCGAACTGCGATGTACAGCTAGGATTCATTTTCTGGCAGGGTCTCCCAAGCTGGGAAGGAGTCCGACTTTTCCATCAGGAAGCCTAGCTAAGAGTAAACCGACACTACCAGGATCCACTACCGTTCTGGTATCAAAGTCGCATGGTGGTAAATCTCCCTCTGTAATCAACAAGGGTTGCGACTGCCTGTGGTGGTGAAGACCTGGGGCAGACTTTGGCCAGGCTGACCTCGGGACTCCAGGGAACAATAATGGCTTAACCAGCAAATCTCCGAGAAATGGAGATTATGCTGGGCTGGGGCCCGCACAGCCAGTGAGGACGGGCCATTCAAGTATCAAGTAAGTAGATTATGGAACGTTGTGTTAAAGAACTCCTCGAAAAAAATATACCATGCTGTTTCTTTTCTCATCTCGTTGCTATGGTCTTTTTTCCTGTTGTGGGCCTTCTTCTAAAAATATTCTGGGGTTTGATTGTGTTAGCAAGCGTATAAGTTTTATGCTACTAACACAAGATAATCACCAAGATTGACTTTAATGATGCTGAGATATTTGCAAAACTCCGGACCGCAGGTGTCTACGGTGGGGAACGAACGCTCCGTTGTCCTTTCCGGTGAGTAACGCGTTCCACCATACCGTACGGGTCCTTCGTTCCGCTTGTCTTTTTATTTCATATTTCGCAATATATACCCTGCCATTAAAAAGAAAAGGCAATAAATAATACGTTAAAATCATCAAGATTGACATCTAAGCAAACTATTTTCAAGGTAAAAAGCAATAAAAGATCGCTCCATTATGTTGTGAGAGTGTTTTTGTCGTCTGTGCTAGTGTCGTTCGTCGGAACATGAAATATGATCTGACCCACTCATCAGCGTCACACGATGCATTGTAGGTAGAATCTTATGGTGCTACTGGTAACTAATCGTTACTGATTTCGTGCGCTTCTTCTGGAGCCTTAAGACGGAAAAATTACAAGAAATCGCATCAAAGTTTTCAAAGGTCGTCACCACAGAAAAGCTTGTGGATACTTGGAGAAACATGCAAGTGGATCTTTATCAGAATGAAGACATAATAGTAAAGTGCCTTTGAACAAAAGGAACTAACAAGTGCGTATTGTCGACGATGCGATAAGTCACCCTTGAGGGCAGACCACGAAGTTTCTGTCTGCGATCTTTCTGTTATTTTAGTTACTTGATACTTGGTACTTGAACGGCCCGTTCTCACTAGTTGTGCAGGCCCCAACATTATCACCATTTTTGGAAATTTGCTGGTTAAACCATTGTGGTTCCCTGGAATCCCGAGGACAACTTGGCCAAAGTCTGCCCCAGACCGTCACCACGACGGGTAATCGAAGCCCTTGCGAATCAGAGGGAGATTTGCCACCATGCGACATTGATAGCATCACAATGGTGGATCCTGGTATTGGTTCACTCTTAACAAGGCTTCCTGATAGAAACGCCGGACTCCTTCTCATTATGGGAGACCCTGCCGGCGGGACGATTCCCTTCGCTGTACATCGCAGTCCGACACCTAGGAACATCTCACAGCCGCGATGAGGCGGTGAACCGCTGTGAGCTCTGTTGTTTTAGCTTGCTAAAGTACTTTGTGAAGTATTTTCCTCACTATCAAAACTTCGATTGCGTTACAGAAGAAAGGTAATGCAGGGTAGTCATCAATTGATGAAATTTCTATCACTGGTGGTTCCGTAGTCATTATCGAAATGATTTCAGCAATCGCAGTCGTTCATGGTGAACTGCTTCTACGATTCGTACGTTGGCGATGCGAAACGAGACGTCGACAACGAAAGCGACCCATTCAGATGGGAATACTATGACCGGGCACAGATGTACACTTCTCAGTGTGTTGGTGGTTGCTCTCTTTCCATTTCTCCATTTCGAGTTCTTCGGTAGTACTTTATTTAACATATGCTTACGTCGACGGATTAGACATCTATCAAAGATTACGTGTCAGTTCACGCATAAACACTTATGGAGTGCGATACTAATTCGTTGGATCCTTCATTGATTAATGTAGGATATTTGAGAAATGTTCTCTATTTCAGGGTTATCAACAAACAAAACGAAGAGTGATCAACCCTAGAGATTCAATTGTGGTTCATAGAAAGGAGTCTAGCGATAGCACAGGTATAAATCACACCTGAAATCTCGCCGTATTAGTTAAGATTTAGAAACCCTAAGCCTAGCAGACGGAAACTGCTCGAGTTGTTTTAATTCCTGGATAGACCATGTTGAAATCATCGAATAACTAGAATTTTTGTTATTCTACAGTACCCGAAATAAGAAAACACTAGAAAGCCGGAATTTCTGCTTCATTCATTATCGTGTTCAGAGCCACGAGGAAAACTAAGTGCGGAGAAATAAGCTGTAAGTCAAGACCGGTAATTTGTCCTTGTGAACCTATACACAAGCTAGAAATAAAGTGCCTTCTCCATCAAGTACTACGTAGCGTTTCTTTCGCATGTGTACCTTGGGCTCATTTAGGGCAGTGATTGCAGCTACCCTACAGTATACATCTGACCGTGTTCCTTCTTCATTCCTCACGACTCCGCTGATTCTTATCAGACTTGTCTTTGAGGGTAAAAAATACTGACTTAATACGTTCGTATCTCCAAATAAGTCATTGTCTAGACCAAATTTGCATGAAATCACCTCTGCCGATACTCGATGGATTTGATAGCATGGCGATGAAAACCGAAAGCTTTGTATTTTATCCTTGAAATGGGCTTTTAGGAAACGATTCGTGTATTTACATCATAGCCATTGCAATCAAGGCCCTTGATTCAGGTGTCCGAAAACAGCGTACGCTATCGTTCCTGGAAATGTCACAGAATCAAATGCGCACAACACCGCGAATGCTCAAGAAGTCCCGTGAATCAATGGTAATGGACGAAACCGTGCCGAGGAACACACATGCACAGCTGAAAAAGTACGTTGCAACATCCGAGTTTCACGAAATGATACCACTTCCATGAAATTACTTTCTTTTTTCATACGAAATGTGAATAGTGTTCCTATTGCTCATTCTTCACTACCGTTCAGGACTCAGCAATCGTCTGGTTCAGTTTCGGTTTGGGGATCTGTCGTTATCTCTTCTGATTAACATGGTGAATGTTTGATGAACGTAGTTTCACGAGAACGCCGAAATAGACACACTAATCCGTTCTCAGACACATCTACTTGGCAAGTGGAAAAAGAGTAAAGCATAAAGCGTTGGCCATTGACAAATCCTTGAACGATGCACCATGCATTCATGTTTGCCAAGTGTCTTAGAGATGACTGAAGGCATATCTGCCCTATACACTGACTTTTGTTGAACTACCAATCTATTAAGTCAGCTTTATTATCTTCCCACACAAATCTGGTACTATTTTTAACTTATTATTTACTGTCTACTTCTTTTAATGGCAGGGTATATTGCGAATATAGCTTCAGTGATGCTGAGATATTTGCAAAACTCCGAACCGCAGGTGTTTGCGTTGAGAAACGAACGCGCTATTCCGTCCTTTCTGGGGAGTAACGCGTTCACCACCACATCATGTGGGTCCTTCGTTTCGCCGGTCTCTCAGCTAGTTCTATCGATCTCTGCCATCAGCAACCAATCTGGCACTAACCGCTCGGGGCTTGGTATTGAACCAGTGATCCAATACTTATTGCAGAATACTTCAACCAATCTACTACATGAGTCCTCAAACCACGGCTCAAATGAGATTTAATAAAATTTTATTAAGTTATTAATTTGTTGATTTATTTTATTTATCAAGTTAGTTTTTTTCGCTACAGCTTACGTTTCTGCAGTATCGCCTTCTTTACAGTCAACTATTCCCGTCCAAAGGTGACAGTCCAAATACAAAGTGCAAAAATGTTCCTTCGTCTTACACTTCTTCATTCTGGCGAATCTCGTTCCATTTGCTTCGTAGTGCAGCTCGGAATAGGTCCATCCGCCTTGCCTCGTACTTGTTGGCTACACTCTAGTCGTCCGCACACATCGTGTAGTCGTCTCCATTTGATGGACTTCGGAACGATTTGCTGTTGTAGACCGCGGCGTTGAAGGTGTGTTGTCTGTCGAGATAACACAATTTTTTATCTTAGCGACAGTGCTTCTTTTGCAAGTCGGCAGCATCTTGCCGGCACGACTTCTAATAATTCGGTCTTTCTTTTATAACAAAGAATAAAGTAAGACCTTGTAATAGTATCCAGGATCGACTTTCTATTAACCTCGGCATTGAATTATGAATTCGTCGTTTTCCCTTTCAGCAATCGCGAGGTTGTTAAACAGCACACCTTTACTTCCATACAATAATACACATACAACACAACCGTAGCTGACGTTTCGGCTGAATCGCCTTCTTCAGAGCCTGGAAGGGTACAGTAATACGCAACTTGCTAGGTCAAACACTTCAACAGCACAAACAGAAAGATGAAAATCTGACCGATAATTACAAGATCTACGGCTTCTCGAAAAAACCCACCGCTTTTTTCATCTGTCCTCCACCGAGGAAGAACAGCAGCTCAGAGTCGCATATGGCTGACGACTGCAGCACCTCCCGCCAACGATCGATGCGAAGGTAAGGGACGAGATCACGCGTGATCTCGTGACATTCCTCCCTGCTATTCATTGTAGGATTTTTGGCACTTATCCAAAAAGCCTCGAGGAGTTTGCACGTTGGTATCTTATGCGTACCTAGTGGGGTAGTTTGTCTTAGTTTTCGTTTGCAATCTAGGCGTTCTTTTATGCGGATACATAAAGGTCTGCCCGTTTCGCCAATATATTCGCCTCCGCAAGTACCACAAGGGATCAGGTATATCGTACCTGAGCTCATGCAGTCAGCGTCCCTGCCATAAGGGCAGATTACGCAATTTTGTGTTTCACATAGACAGTCATACAAACGGTTACGAAGTAACTGGCGACGAAAAGTATTCGGTGGTATTTCAATTATCGCTACCGATTCCTCTAGATCTAGCCTTCTTAAGCATCGCTTCATCGCAGCCCTTATTTCATCGCTAATGAAGGGCAAGATAAACGGAACTTTGTTTTGGCCAAATCGTTCCTTTTGGGGCGTCGCTCTCTCTCGAAACTTATCTCGTGGGCTTACAATTTCATAGCCACTGTAAATGACTATTTGCCGAGCCAAGTCACCTCCACCTCTGTGTGCACAGCTTCCTCTATGTGCACAAGTAGGGAACTAAAGAAGCAATCGCGCTACTTGGCTCGGCGAATAGTCATTTCCAATGGCTATGAAATTGTAACCCCACGAGACAAGTTTTGAGGGAGAGCGACGCTCCAAAAGGAACAGTTTGGCCAAAACAAAGTCCCATTTATCTTGCCCTTCATTAGCGATGAAATAAGTGCAGCGATAAAGCGATGCTTAAGAAGGCCAGATCTAGAGGAATCGGTAGCGATGATTGAAACAGCACCGAATACTCTTTGTTATCAGTTAGTTCGTAACCACCTGTATGACCGTCTATGTGAAGCAGAAAATTGCGTAATTTGCCTTTTTGGCAAGGATGGTGATTGCATGAGTTCAGGTACGATATACCTGATCTCTTGTGGTACTTGCGGAGACGAATATATTGGCGAAAAGGGCAGACCTTTAGGTATCCGCATAAAAAAAACGCCTAGATGGCAAACGAAAACTAAGACGAACTACCCCACTAGGCACGCAGAGGATACAAACACATAGCGAAGACGATTTTGACAGAAAAGTCACTATCCTCGCACAGGATGGCAAAACACCAGCGAGCAATCTTCTTGAGGCTTTTCGGATAAATGCGAAAAACCCTAAAATGAACAGCAAGGAGGAATGTCCCGAGTGATCTCGCCTCGTAACATTGTATCGATCGTTGATGCGGGAGGTGCAGTCGTCATATGCGACGTTGGTCAGCGGCTCTTCCTCAGTGGAAGGCATGTAGAAAAACGGTGGGTTTTTTCGAGAAGTTGTTAACCGTGTAACTACCATTTAGATTCTCATCTTTCTGTATGTGTTACTGAAGTGTTTGACCTAGTATATCAGTATACCCTTCCAGGCTCTCAAGAAGGCGATTCTGCCGACACGTCAGCTACGATTGTGTGTATGTGTGTTACTGTATGGAAGTAAAGGTATGCTGTTTAACAGCCTCGCGATTGCTGAGAGGGAAAACGACGAATTCATAAGATCATGTACTTGCTCATCAAGCATATCAAGTATTGTTTGACCAATGCCGAGGCTAATAAAAAGTCGATCGTGGGAATTTCTGTGTTCACTTTAGTGGGATGAGTTAGCATGGATGTGATTATCGCAGGAATTGTATTAGAGATGGAGGCACAAAGCTAGGGAGAAAGTTATAGGCTGAATCGTGTTCGAAAGAAATCCACTATGAAAACGATGAGAGTTTCTTTTGAGTTGATAAAGGCTTCTTAATAAGGAAACAATAGGTGCTTTTAGTCTGAAGCATAAAATATTCCATAAGAAAAACAATTCAGAACCACATCGACGCCAGTTCTCATACAAGTACCGACGGTGTTTGGCGCCTCAAATGTTCGACTAGCTCTTAGTCAGTCTCAAGGACGACGTAGCGTTGAAGGTAGGACATACCTATAGACAATATGATACCATGTTTTCATGACGCTATTCGATATTCCACGGATCTACCTCATATGAGGGATCTCGAGCCGGTTAGTCACGAGGCAACGTGGAGCGTCCCCAAGTGGCGGATAGGGGGTTAATCGCGGATCCAAAGCGACCTTTCCTTCCCTGAGACGCAGGTGGATCCAGGGGATGGACTCCCTGTTTCTGCTGCGTCGATTTGGCACATACTTTCTGTATTTGCTAGGCGTATTCATGCATGCGTGTGTGAGTGCGTTCTCACTTTATGCAGATTGTATTCTACGAGTGAATTCGGCCAAAAGCCTGCAATCAAGTGACAGGGAAGTATATGGGAGGCGGTTAGGAGTCGCCTCCAAAAATTAAGCTCCATGTCCACTCTGGGAGTGCCTGGCAACCTACCCGTGAGTATAACAAGCCTCCACGTTCAGAGTCCAGCAAGCTATACGTGGGTATCAAAAATGCTAAATACAATAAAAAAGGCCTTATTCCCCTGACACCGAAAGAGCTCCCAATTTCGCAGCACTGGGTAGGACGAGTACGGAGAGGCTGCTAAAA
>MQTX01000086.1:1061554-1097427 GCA_009735665.1 Angiostrongylus cantonensis | reverse complement strand
ATACTATTGAATTCTAAGGATTTTCGAAGCCACTGCCGTTGCTCTACACAGTTCTTCATGACGAGTTGCCATTAGGATTTCTAAGTAATCCTATTATATTCCTTACTATTTATATCCCTCGGATTTCCCTCATATGAAGGATCTCGAGCCGATTAGTCGCGAGGCTACGTGGCGCGTCCCCAGGCGGCGGATAGGGAGTTAATCGCGGACTAAAATCGACCTTTGCTTCCCTGAGACACAGGTAGATCCAGGAGATGGGCTCCCTGTTTCTGCTGCGCCGATTTGGCACATACTTTCTGTATTTGCTAGGCGTATTCATGCATGCGTGTGTGAGTGCGTTCTCACTTTATGCAGATTGTATTCTACGAGTGAATTCGGCCAAAAGCCTGCAATCAAGTGACAGGGAAGTATATGGGAGGCGGTTAGGAGTCGCCTCCAAAAATTAAGCTCCATGTCCACTCTGGGAGTGCCTGGCAACCTACCCGTGAGTATAACAAGCCTCCACGTTCAGAGTCCAGCAAGCTATACGTGGGTATCAAAAATGCTAAATACAATAAAAAAGGCCTTATTCCCCTGACACCGAAAGAGCTCCCAATTTCGCAGCACTGGGTAGGACGAGTACGGAGAGGCTGCTAAAATCTCAGGGTCAATGGAAGCTGCCTGGATCACGAAGAACTATGGTGACGATCTGTACCTACAATGCACTTACACTTGCATCCGAGTCCTCGATAGAAGACTTGCTCATGCAAGCAAGAATGATAAGGGACGCCGTCATCGGTCTGGCCGAGGTGAGACGACGCCACCCATTCAATCCCGACTATGACAGTGGAGAAGAATTGTTCCTCGGAACATGCGACAGTAGAGGCGTAGGCGGTGTCGGCGTTCTCGTCAACACGAGTTTGTCCATGAACATCGATTCATTCGAAAAGCTTACAACCCAAATTGGACGTTTACGATTAAAAGATGTGGATCAACACCGTCTTTGACAATCTTCGTCGTTTACGCGCCAACATCAAACTATGACGAAGAAGAAGTCGAAGCGTTCTACATGGACTTGGAGAGGTTCTACAGAGAAGACCATACATTCTTCAAGGTCATCACTGGAGATTTCAATGCCAAGATCGGACTAAGAATATCGTCTGAGGAACGTCACATGGGGACCCGCGGATTAGAATGGAACGAACAGGATGAGCGGCTCTCTGAGTTTATCATGGCGACCAAAACCATCCATGGTAACTCGCAATTCCAGAAGCCTCACTGTCAACGATGGACGTGGGAATCTTCCAATGGAGAGTACCATAACGAAATAGATCGCATCATAGTAAATAGAAATTTTGCCTAACAGATGTCGCTGTTGTTCCAAAACCTTACACAGGATCAGACCACCGTCTCCTTCGTGCAAGATTTTATTTTTCACGGAAAGGAGAAAAAGCCGCTAAATTCAAAAACCGTAGTCCCAGAACCACCACAAACTGGGACTTATTCAACTCATTAGTCGGCTGTTGGGAAGATGCTGTTGTCGACAACATCGACGAGGAATATGATCGGCTCAGTCAACATCTTCACGTTAGCGCTATGAAACCTGAGAGTTCGAAGGTCACCAAGAGACGTCTGTCTTCAGAAACTCTCGACCTAATATGCCAGCATGGAATCGCACGAGCTGCAGGCAACCGCGAACTAACGTCTTGCACAACCGAGCTTGCGAAACAATGCAGACAGGCGATAAAAGAAGATCTTGAATAGAGAAAAGCAGCAGTAATGATCAAAGCTACAGAGGCTTGGAAAAAGCATTCGCAAAGCCCACCGAAGTTTCGCCAATTACAAAACCAAGAAGACCAAGATGATTGCACTCCGACGCCCAAACGGAGCAATAACAGCGTCCAGAAAGGCAATGGAAAAAATCGTCCACGATTACTACTCCGATCTCTTCGATAGCCACGTCCATCTCCCGTCTAATGAAATAAAAGAGGATGGATATGTTGTTCCACCGTTTCTCCCTTTCGAAATCCGGCATACCATCTCGTCGGTGAAAAATCGAACAGCAACAGGTCCGGACAGGATAAGATCAGAACACCTGAAGAACCATCCTCCAGTCCTCGTAACCACACTGGCCCGGCTCTTCACATGTGACCTGTCTGAATGCAAGGTCCCTAGTCAGAGGAAGACCAGCAAGACCGTGTTGTTGTTCAAGAAGGGCGACCTATACGATATAGGCAACTATCGCCCAATCTGCTTGCTGTCTGTCGTCTACAAACTTTTCACTCGAGTCATCTTAAGCAGGATTGACAGGACACTGGACGAAGGACAGCCATGTGAGCAAGTAGGGTTTCGAAAAGGATTTAGTACGATGGGCAACATTCACACGATAATAAGGCTCATTGAGGTATCGCAAGAAGTACAAAAGACTGCTCTCTCTCACTTTCATCGACTTAGAGAAGGCCTTTGATTCAATTGAGATAGAAGCAGTCATGGAAGCCCTTGGTAGTCAAGGAGTCCCTACTCAGTACATAAAGATTCTTCGTGAGCTGTACAAAAATTTCACAACCAAGATTTCACCATTCTATAACTATATTAGCGTTGACGTCAAAAGAGGGGTTAGGCAATACGATACAATCTCACCAAAATTATTTACAGCCACCCTTCAGAACGTCATGCGAACATTGGAATGGGATAATATTGGAGTGAAAAATGATGGTCGGCAGATACATCACCTTCGTTTTGCTGATGATATCGTTCTTGTAACACCACACATTAGCCAAGCGGAACGTATGCTTGCGGACTTTGATAAAGCGTGTGGAAGGATTGGTCTTCTATTAAATCTCAAGAAAACGGTGTTCATGAAGAACGTATTGGTTTCGTTTGCCCCATCTACGCTCAACGGAACGATTATCTCCGAAAGCTCCAGTTATGTCTATCTAAGTCGGGAAATCAATATAATGAACAACTTAGCTCCAGAGCTGGGCAGAAGGAAACGAGCGGCTAGGGGAGCTTTCGAGAGCATCGAGGATGTAGTGAGGAGAACAAAGAACACCCGGCTCCGTGCCCACCTTTTCGACTCAACGATTCTTCCTGCCTTAACGTATGCGTCAGAAACCTGGTCGCTACGTAAGCGAAATGAAAGGGTCACTCAGCGTTATCGGACGCGCAATCGAAAGGACGATGCTAGGAGTATCCCGTTTCATACAAGTAAGGGATGGGATCCGAAACTCCGACCTGTGTCAACGATCAAAAATCAGAGATGCCGTTCTATATGCCAAACAGTCGTAGATAAGGTGGGCCGGACAGGTAATGCGTATGAATGATAACCGATGGACCAGAGCTGTTAGTTACTGGATTCGTCGGGATGTCAAACGAACTGCCGGTAGACCACCGACCCGATGGTCATAGTTCTTCACGAAAAGCCTAGATGAAAGATATGATGCTCGACGAGTCCCTGAAGCGAGTAGAATCCACTGGGCTGCTCTTGCACGCGACAGGGAAAAATGGAGGATTTACTGGCGCCCGCTCGAGTCACTCGACGATCAACGGGATTATAGGTGATACAGGTGATTCGATATTTGCTGCTACGAAGTGACATATTGAAAGATTTGGTTTTATCTGGTCCTGCTCTAAAACACGCTGTAGACAATCGTTTTGTTACGCCTACGTTTTGTCATCATTATCGTCTAGGGAAGTGTTTAAACCTTTTGTAAAACACCTTGGTTAGTTAGCAATTTCAGAACTAATATGGAGTGAACTTCGCAAACACAACTTGGGTCAGTATGTTGACGTTTTGCAGAAGGAGGAAATCGATGCAGAGGTAATTTTCAGCAGTTTATTGATTTGTTGGGTTTTGGTACCCTTATATTCTGCTTCCTCCCAACGGTTTACCGCCACATCGTCTCTGGGAGGTGTACCTAGGTGTCGAGCTGCGACGTACAACGGTGGATTCATTTCACCGACAGCATCTCCCAAGCTGAGGAGTCTAACTTTTCTCTCCGAAAGTCCAGCTAAGAGTCAGCCAATACCAGGATCCACCACCGTACTGGTATTAAGCTAGTCGCATGGTGGCAACTCTGATCCGCAAAGCCGGCGACTGTCTGTGGTGGCGACAACCTGGGTCAGACTTTGGCCTGGCTGACCTCGGGAGGCCAGGGAACCACAATGGCTAAACCAGCAAAACTCCGAAGAAGTGGGAATTTTGCTGGTGCTCGCACAACAAGTGAGGACGAACTATTCAAGTATGCAAGTAAGTAAGGTATATTCTACTTCCCTTTGCTTTTCGTAAACTGTTTTTGGTATTTCCTCTCCTATCACAGCAGAACAGACCACGATATTTTCAGTCGTTCTTCACACTAAACGACCACGATCTGAAGAATATGGGTATAACGTCGACGACACATCGAACAGCTATCTTAAATATTAAAAATCACCTTATCAGCATTTCATGACACCCAGTTCTTTTTGCTATACAGAGATCTTTAACGTTCTGAGAATTTTCGCCAGATATGATAAGTGTCTAGTCGAAACGTGGACCCGTGATCGGGTAGACGATGGTTTATTGATTAGTTCGATGCCGTAGAGATCAAAAGTAGTGTGGTTTGCTGTAAATTGGGTGGACATTGGAAATTTCTGAGTTTTCTGCTCTATAATGGTGAACACTTGAGATGTTTTTATTAGAATCGTATTCATACTGTAGGAGAAGAACTCATCCATTGTTTGCGTCTGCTCGCAAGCCCAACTTTCCTACAGAATCCAGAAAGAAACAACGATTTACCGGCTTCAACTACTTGTCTGGATATATTTAGCCATAAAAAATCATGATAATATTGTGATTTAACGGGTATCGTATAAAATTATGTGAATGATCGCCCAGAAGCATTTTCATACAAAACACAGACTTTACTACTTGGAAACTATTCAGAAATTTCTTTAAAAAATCATTTAAAAAATTCATGAAAACACCTGTTAAATGAAAAACAGAGGTTAGCAGGTCGCCCCGAACACACTTCGATGAATGTACGACAGCGTTGTGCAAACAATGTGTATTGATTGATTCGCACAGGGGATAAGTGCCATTAGTGGCTCAGTAGTTTATCGTAGTTACAGGATATTCCTTGGCTTCGCATTATGGCATACACAAATAGATGGATTCGTTCCTTTCAGCAAGTTCACTCAAGTTGACGAAGTAATATTTCGGTCCAGAAACCCACTACGTGTTAGATTGCGCTGCAGCAGGGCTCATGGAGGAACCAGTGGCTATTCCCTTTAAGATTTTCACCCATATATAAAATACACGCAACGAGAAGTGTGATGCTTTTCATGTCCATGGAATACGTGGATCCTACTGAAACTGCGGACCACTACTCGGACGAACATGGAAACTCGGATGGTACCCGTGTCAGTTACTTGATGATTGACGGCCTAACATATGATGGGTGGTACTCTCTAGCCCTGAATAATTGGAAGGAATTGCCAGTAGATATTTTGATTTTGTAATATGAAAATCTTAGTATGCAGTTGTTTGAACTCTGTGATCTCACATATTGAGTGACTTATGAGCTGATGAGCGAGGTGGCGCGTACAGCACAGTAGTCGGAGGCGCCTCGTGATACACGTGGGATCGCCACAAGATCACCAGGTGCTCCATCGCTCCGGGGTCGGCGCTTTGGTACCAGACTTGTCTTGGAGGATAGCAGCACTAGCTCGATAAATCGGTAAGCCACCGCGAGTCATTGTAAAGGCCAGATATGCATTCAATCACCTTCAACGATGCTTAATGAAGATGAATGCATGGCGCATTCCTTAGGGGTTGATCAGCGCGGACAGCTTTATCCTTTCTATTTTCTGTTATATGAGCCGTATGTTGTAAACCGAACATATTTGCAGGAGAATAGTTTCTTTTTAAAGCCATAGAGAGCCATAAAGCGGAAAAACACTTGGGATTAATCAATCCCTTTAAGGATTCGCCATGAATTCAACTCTATTGAGCATCATAGAGATGACTGACTGATTAGATCTCGCCTATACATTGACTTTTTCTGGGTCAGTGATGTATCAATCTACTATTTCTATTCTCTCAGAAAAATCTGTTAGTAATTTGTCGACTTGGGATGGGTGGAGATCTTGTTTAGCTCAGTGCGCGATCGAACCGCTACCATGTCTGTATTACAGCACAACTCTAACCCCTTTGCTGCCCTCGTCCTTAAATAAATAAGCAGCAGAAACAGGGGACCATCTCTTGGATCCACCTGCGTCGCAGGGAAGCAAAGGTCGCTTTTGATCCTCGATTAATCCCTATCTGCTACATAGGGACGCGCCACGTAGCCTCGCGACTAGCCGGCTATCAGGATCCCTCATGTGAGTTATATAAATAAACGGCGATCAGAATTCCAAGAAGAAAGGAACGAGAAATTAGTTCTAAACGGTGTAGGACAGTCCTTCACAATCATATGAGAAGAAGAACTTCTGATCTTTTCAAAATAGTTCCGAAGAATCTTCACTTTTTTTCTTCCGGTGTGAGGTGATATTTCATCACGACGACAAAACTAAACATATCTTGTCAATTTTTTCAGTTTTCATTCCCCAAGCGAATAAGTCCTGGGTTACATGGTAAGTCCTGAAACATCACCGATGACACTGTTCCCGTCCCAGATACTCCATAGAAGTCAACGACAGACACATTTTGCGGCTACTTTAAGTGCCCCAATGCAGATTGTTGCTCAGTGGACAATGTCAGTTCCTCCTCATACTGTCTTTTTATTATTTCGTAAATGACCAGCATTTCGTTAGAAGTATACTACTATTTGAACGAAACAGAAGTAGGGCATATTGTTGCACTGGACACTGCAATGAGGACCAGTGTCTTATTCGGGTCCTTTAGTCCTATTTTACCTTAAAATCTGTTTCATCTATTTTCTTTTCTTTTTCCTTCCTTTCCTTTCTGTTTCCTTGGTTTTTTTTTGTTCCCGTAGTTATGGTTTTACACGAAAATTAAGCCTTTTCCGTGTCACCTTCCAGACTCGTCTAAGATTCCCTGGCTTTTGAGGACATATTCCAATGAATCATGGCGATAAGAAGCAAACCTCTGAAGAATCGAAGGTCCTGGTTTTTTGCAAAAGTATGTTATTATTTTTATGTTACCGTATAATTTGTTTTCTAGTTGCCCTTACGTAGGTTAGGTAGTTTACGTTTCTGTTGGATGGGTTCATGGGTTTTTCCGTTTTTTTTTGGAACATTAAAAAAAAACCGATAGGAACACGTCTAATCAAGAAATCGAACACTATCTGAGAGATGTCATCCCTATGACTCTGGAAGATTCGAATTGTATCGAAGCTGTGCAATTAGTAGTTTGTACCTTTTTAAGAAATCACTTCTAACAATGAGTGGACCGACCTGGAGGGCTGACGGCCGACGATTGGACCCATTTATTTGAGAAGTCATTTGTATGCACGATAATTCATCACGATAGCTTATTTTTCTAAAAGTCCTTTAGGCAAATACAAGGTTGGGACTGATCATACAGCTTGGAATCTAGCTTACGCTCAAGACATTGCTCGTCAAGTGGGACTTGGCGAAGGTGAAATCTCTGAATCAGGTTCGTTTCTCGTAGCATAAAATTTTTATTTTAGATGAATTCGTCGCTTTCTTTTTTATCTTTGCTAGGTAAGAATGACTTCTACAAGTGCTTAAGTTGTGTCGTCCACAGTATCTGGATGTGGAAATTGAGACAAGATCCTGTTTAGCCACTAAACTGCATTTCGGAGTTATTTGTGCAGACTGTCTTATTTCTCCGAATTCCAGGTCTCTGCGGTGGGGATCGAGAACTCTATTACCCTTTACGGTGGCTAACGCGTTCACCACCACACCATGCGAGTCTTTCGTTTCGCCTGTCTTTCAGCTTCATATTTCAACTATAGCCTCAGCTTAAATGGTTTCAATGTTGACTTGTGCTCCTCAGATCAATCCTGTTGACGGGTGACTGCTATTGGCACCGATAGGTAGAAAACTAGCTGAGGGACAGGCAAAACAAAGGACTCCTATGGTGTGGTGCCGAACACGTTAGACTCGGAAAGGATAATAGCGTGTTAAATCCTCACCGCCGATATATGCGTTTCGGAGTTTTGAAAGTGTCTCAGCATCGTTGTGGTTGTCATATTTCTGTTTTGTTTCAGTAGTCTTTTTCATTGCTATTGTTATAGAATCTACTTTATAGACTAGGTTAAAAGTTTTCATATATGTAGTAGAAGCTCGGCTAAATGACTTTGTTGCTGTTAATAGTGTTTTTGCGGATGAAGGATAAAGGGTAAAGCTCTCGGAGTTGATCAATCCCTGTGGGATGCGCCATTTATTCTCCTTCATCAAACATCCTCTCAGTGGCTCGCAGTGGCCTACCGATGTATCCAATCGGCGCAGCTATCCTTACGGACAAGTCTGGTACCAATTTGCCAACTCCGGAGAGATGATGGGCCTGGTGAACCTTTGTCGCGGGGATCGATCCCATGTGTATTGCAGAGCGCCTCCTACCACTTCGCTACACGCGCCGAAATACAGTTTTTAGAGAATGAGAAGAAAGTTTGAGGCCAAATTTTGGACAATTAAAGCTGTTTGAGATGTGTCCGGTACTTTTCAGCTGTTCATCATCTGATGTCGAATGTCACACAGGTTGTCAGAGATGTACTTATGACAGCAACGCACTACTGTACTCATGGAAGAAGGACGAAAGTTGAAGTCCTTGACCTTGAAAATGCGATAAATGTTCTGCGTCCATTGGTAAGTGTTTATAGCTTCTAATGGTTAAACTGCTTTATGTCGTTATAGTCTCTATCTGTGACTATTTCCAGTTCTGATGGTCACAGCTTCACTTGTCGATTATCTCAACGATGCTTAGCGCTATAGATTTTTTCAAGCAAAAATATGGGAGAAGTATATAAATAAATGTAGAAGTGCTATCCTTCCGACGTTTTCTGCGTCACCGTGGCTGGGAAGTGTCTCTGCTTGTCGGTGTGCGACGTAGAGCAAGGAATTAATTCTTTCAGCAGGGCTAGCTGGAATGGAGCCTGGCATTTCCATTATGAAGCACAGCTAAGAGTAAACCAGTACCACGATCTACCTCCGCTCCGTACTGGTATCAAACTAGTCACATTATGGCAAATCTCCCTCTGATCCACAAGATCAGCGACTCCCTGTGGCGGTGGCACACAGCCCAGGGTGACTTAGGACTTTAGTGAACCACAATAGCTAAACTCCGAAAAAGTGGAAAATTTACTGGTGCCGCACAACCAGTGAGGACGGGCCATCGAATTTTCAAAGTGTCCAAGGAAGAGGGGCTTTTTTACGTTTCAATTGTATGTCGTTTGAATCTTTGAAACTTCTCTTTTGCTAGGAAGTGTTTGTGAAATCTTCGAGATTCTTATTATTCGAGGTCAACGAATGCTGTTAGCTTTTAGTTCTCATTCACCTGCTCTCGCGCAGCATCAAATACACAGTTTATTTCTGATGTTCTGACACGATCGCTCTACGAAAACAATCGCTATGTGGTCGATCTTAGATCGATTATGAATATGCCTCCACGTCGAATGCCATTCAAGCGAAAGATACGCAGTTAGTAGTTTTCCTCATTTGTTCTCAGAAAAGTTGACAACCGTGGGTAGCGAATGTTTTTAAATGAACCAAGCAGGTTGATTTTGTTTATTAGTTTACGAATTTCACAACTATTTACAGAGCACTGGCTTGTTATTGACGGCGAGCAGCCTCGAGTTCCCGAAAATCCTGTGATCCCACTTTTGACTTCCAATTCTACGCAGGAAGGCCTTACCACTTATCAGAACTCATCCACTGATCCACTTATCGTGAGGATTTCTTTCCTAAACAAAGCTCTCTGCAATTTTTCGAGGATCGGTGCGGTACTTGCAAAATGTGCAGTGATTTCCGTTTTAAGGACGACCATCGTCTTCATTCATTTTAGGCTTCCTAACTTTAGGTCGTTTATAAGCACTTACGGGATATTTCTTAACTTCATCATCTATTTTCATTCAGGATGACGGAAATCGCGTACTTAGGGCAGGTAACAAACTCGAGCAATCCGTGTCTCGTCCAATCACCACTCACTCCTTGTCACTGGTAAAGCGGCTTTGAATCATTTTCCAGTTCTTTCTAGGAAACTCCAGAGTTCGTAAGGGAACCAGAGTTTCAGGATCAGCAAGTTTTCTTCAAGAAATGTGTGGAGACGGTTATGGGTTCTTGTTCAGAAAAACGAAGAGTGAGTTGCCATAAACTAATGTCAATCTTTTTTTTTGTATCGCCTCGAATTACTGTTTAGTCGTTTTGAACCACTTGACGAGTATCTTTCATCTTGCCTTACTTGCTACTTTTTATTGTTGGTATTACGGTGCACTGTACTTTTTAAAACTTTACTGGTGGTGATGTTTAATAGTAGAAAGGGTAAAGCTCTCGGCGTTGATCAATCCCTGAGGGATGCGCCATATATTCGACTTCATTAAGTATCGTTTGAAGGTGATTGAATGCATATCTACCCTTTATAATGGCTCACAGTGGCCTAATGATGTATCGAGTCAGAGCTGAAATCCTCTCGGGCAAGTTTGGTACCAATTTGCTGACCCCGAAGGGATGGAGGGCTTAGTGAGCCTAGGGGGTGGAGTCGTTACTACGTGTGTAACAGGATGCCGCGGATCACTGTGCTACATGCACCACTTGCTTAGTATTTAGTACACTTAAAATGTCGCTTATTTGAATAATCAGCTTTTTAGGAGGTTCTCCATCTACTGTCTTCCGATCCCGGTTTACAGTCATTAGTACCTCGTTTTGCACTTATTATTTTTGAAGGCAAGTCAAATTCTTGTTATTCGTCTGAGATCCTGAAGGTCCTGTACTGCTTACTGTTTAGGTGTTCGTTGTAATATTTCGGAACAAAATCTCCCTATATTACGGAATATTTTACGACTGGTGAAGACATTGGTTGAAAACCCGCAGGTCAACATAGACAAATGTGTGAGTCGTCTGAAGTGGTTGATTTTAAGCTTATAATAACGTTCTGTCACTGGAAATGCACCATTATATTATTTTTTCACTTTTTGTCTTGAGATTACTTTTTCGTCAGCAATTATTTCTCTCCCAGAGCTGATGATTTTCAGCTGAACGACATTATTCCTGCGCTCTGCTCTTGTGTTGTATGCCGTGAGTTCAGTGCGGATCCAGAAGACAAGCGGCATTTTCGATTACGTGAATTTGCGGGCATGATACTTTCTAGTATCTGCAAGTATGTGAAATAAGTTGTAGTCATTGCAGTGTATTGAATTTGGTTTTATTTATGGTGGTTCCATTTCTTCTGGATTTAGAAGAACTCATTTGGCTGATGTACGTGCTCGTGTCACTACATTTCTCTGTCGCGTGTTCACTGATTCAAGAGCAAATTTGGGGTCGTTGTATGGTGCACTGTATGCGTTAGGAGAACTTGGATGCGAGGTGATGTTGTGTTTTATTGTCTGTTCACTTCTTTGTACAACATTTGTATTATTTTGAAAAATAGTGTATCCAATGTTGAACTATGAGTACAGTGTGTTTGTACTATAGGTAACTATGGGATAAAGTTCTTCGAAAGCATAATGTGTCCATCTAAATTTTGGATGTCCGATCGACTCCAGGAAGATTTTCCTGGGTGCTTCAATAATAGCTTATTGCCAATTGTCGACTTGTGCAGAAACTCGCAAACTGTTTTATGCCATGCAAAGTATTTACTGCCCACTTTGTAGTTTAGAAGAATTTTTATTTTAGGGAATTCATAAGGTGATGATGTGAAACTTCTTGTGATGACGTGCACTCTTCAATTATCCCATAAGATAAAGTCTCTGAACCGTGACAAATATTTATCGTTTTCTTTAGATTCCCAGAAATTCTGCACGTATTATGAGGTTCACTGTCTTTAATACGTTCGTTGTGTCGTCTGGTCTGCTAGTTTTAACCCTTTTGCGATTATACGTGTTGATTTCAATGCGTACTCAGGTTCGCGCTATAAACCATACGTATTGACTTCGATGCGCATGCTTTTCTGAAATTAGTTTCATAGGATTTCCATTGTCACACTATTTTGCAATCAGTCGATAGTTTGTCGAACGCAGATTTTGTAGTGGAGCAAGCCATGAAAAGATATTCTTAATGCGTAGCACGTTACGAAAACCGTTTTCGGAAGAGGTGGCCAGTTTGCTTGAATTCACGGATCACTGCTAACTTGTCTGTCCTCTTTAAATGCTAGATTTTCTTAGATTTTGCATGATCCCTAGTCACACCTACTTTGTGGATCCCAGCACTTCTTGCATTCGTTTCTTTTTCTCGCATTCGTCGTCCACATTGCTCTTCGAACATTTCGCTTGTTTCGGCTGTTGCTTGAGAATTGCGTCTTTTTAGGAATTTTATAGAACGCTGGTCGATTTTATCCTTCTTGCAATCTTAGTCGTATCCTCATAGCGGGGCGCGTGTGGCGCAGTGGTTGGAGGCGCCACTGCGACACGCACGTGGAATCGATCCCTGCGCCCATGGCCCACTAAGCCTTCCATACCTCCGGGGTCGCCAAATTGGTACGAATTGTCTGGGAGGGTGGCAGCACTGGATCGATACATCGGCAGGCCACCGCGAGTCATTGCAAAGGCCAGATATGCATTCACTCACCTCCAACAATACTTAATGAAGTTGAATGCATAGCGCATCCCCCAGGCATTGATCAACGCCGAGAGCTTTATCTTTTTTTTATCCTCATAGCATTTCGTTGATGCTGTAAACCTTTTAAACAAAATCTTTATTTAGTCCTTATTGCTTAAATTTTCACTTGCTACACATAATGAGCACTTTTTAAATAGGATTTATAATCCTCACCTCTAATTCCTATTTAGTGTATATTTAGTATACAGAGAATAGGCAGTCATCTTGTCGCTAAGGTCCACAAACGGCTTTCGCATGTTGCAGCTTCGAAATACTGTAGGTTTAGCCTTGTTTTAAATGATAGACATTTCATGCTTCGTAATCAGGATTATGATGCCTTTTGTATCTCGTAATCTGAGGACCATTACGCCATTCTCATTCTGCTTTGCTGTACACTTTGGTCTCTTTGGGCTTGATGATATTCTTTGATATCTAGATCGTGTTCTTTCTTTCCTTGATGGTCAAAAAACATATTTCTTTGCAATAGACTCAGGAAACAGGTTGCTTATATTATCAGTTATCAGTTGTGCTGTCCACATCCAATTAATCGTTCATGATCGTCATTGCCACTGTATCTTCAACGCGTTCTCTCCATATGGAACATTCAATGCGTTTATCGTCACGTTGCAGGTATACCCTCATTGGCTGCACGTCTAAAAGAACTTCAGTTCGTATTTGTCCCTTTTGTGTGAGTTGTATTCGCGAATCAGAACTATACTTCTAAATGATACCATCCATTAACACGTCAATGCATACGTTCTTCTCAAATCTGTACAGTCTTGCACTTCATATTATTAATGACTGCTATCAGCTGGCTTGTAGTGTATAATCTATCACTTCCATCATAATTCGAATTGTTCGCAAAATCTATATGGGTTAAAATCTTTTTAAATCTAGTCTTTCTCAGTGTATCTGATCCTAGAGAGTATTTTTTTAGAAGCCAAGTGGTGGCTGCAATAGTTTTTTCAGACGTAGCAGTTTCACTATGCCCATTTTAAAGCACAAATTCATGGATTCCTCACCTCGTCTTCGGTTGTCTCTTCGCATATAGGATTAGGTGTAGGTCCAGGCGTCTTACGATCAATTACTGAAGATTGACCTTAAATAGTTCGTGTAAATCGATAGGATACTTGCATTTGAGCAGAATACCTTCTTGAATACTTGTCCACCGGTCATCAAAGAGGAAAGTACCGAATGCCGTTGTTCAACCTTACAACTCACTAATTATTTTCTCTACATAGATATCACATTGTTCTTCGTTATCTGCCGACTCACTATCTCGAAATCTTCATCTGCAAAGAATACACAGGTTTCACTGTTCTTTATTGTTCGTCAATGCCTTCCTCGTCGTCACTATTCGTGAGAAATCAGTCGAGCTGAGGCTCATAGTCTTTCTTCACTCTCTGACACGTAGAATTTCAACCCTTGAACGATTTAGGAAGACGTAGCGATTAGTCAGGATAAGAATGCCCAGACGATAGTTTCACCAGAACAGAACCCGGGACCTTGAAAAAGAAAGGAAATCGTGAAGAAAACAGGGGCTTTACACGCACATTGCATGTCTCGTCTATGATATCTTTAAAGTTAAAAAATGAAGAGCTCATAATAGGATTTTTCTCTCAACGATTCGTAGAGATTCCTATTTGTTTGGGATTTTGAATGTTATTGGTCGATTACTCTTCTTCGTACAATCGTGGTGTTAAACCTTGTTTACCGTACCCAGTTTGAGAAAACAAAAGGTATAAGGAATAAAGAACATTTGTAAGCACTGCATGTATCCTGAAATCGATGTCTTCTTTTGGACTTGCTGTTCCCCCTCCCGCCCTTCATCATCATCTAAATGCACATGTTACTTTTCTTTCTGGTTAGACTGATCGCTGATTTTAAGAAGTCCTTCACTGTTCTAACGTAGAATGTGAAATGTTATGGAAAATATCTGAACGAACTGAGCTGTAGAACGGAAACCACAAGAAACTGGTGCACGGTGTGTTTAGAAGGACATCTGAGAACAAATATGTTGATTTCGATACATAACGCAAGTGGGTGGAACTGTGCGTATTGTAAAAAGGTTAGAAATAGGTACGCTAGACAGCTCGTAGATTTCCGCCACAAAAAAATTTAACTGGACTGATATTAGGTTGTTCGGAAATTAATGCCGCTCTGTGATTTCATTTTTCTTGCGTACGTTTTAGCAACAGTTTATTTTCTCCCAGTTCTTTGTTGTTATATAGCATTGCAAGCGCAGTGGTTGGAGGCGACACATGCGGAATCGATTCCCGTGCCCATGGCCCACCAAGCTCTTCATCTTACCAGGGTCGGCAACTTGTGATCAGACTTCTCTGGGAGCATAGCAGCACTGGGTCGATACAGCGGTGGGCTACCGTGAGTCACTGTAAACGCCAGCTATGCATTCAGTTACTTCCAACGATACTTAATGAAGTCGAATGCATGGCGCACCCCTCAGGGATTGATTAACGCCTAGAGCTTTATCCTTTTTCATATACCATTGCAGGCTCATTTTGTGCGCTTTCACTGCGTATAATTGAATTGTAATATAAGCAGCGTTACAAATGCGTCGTTTTCCCTCTCAGCAATCATGAAGTTGTTATAGAGCGTACGTTTGCTTCCTTCCTTGTCCTTCTTGCTTGCATGGTCAAGTTTTTTATCGAGGAATCAGATGCAAATGCACGTACTTTGTAGGTACAAATCATCACCTTAGTTCTTTGTGATTTAGGCAGTCTAGAATGGCCCTGGGATTTTAGCAGCCTCTCTTTAGTCGTCCTACCTTATGCTGCCGAATTAAGGCTCTTTCGTTGACAGGGGAATGAAGCCCGTTTATTTTACGGTGTTTAGCTTTTGTATCCACGTATAGTTCGCTGAGCTGTGAAAATGAGTGCTGTGTATACTCATGGGTGGCTTGCCATTTTCTCCCAGACTAGACGGTAAAACCATTTGTAAGAGGTGACTCCTAGCCGCCTTCCATGTACTTCCACGTCATTTGATTGCGGGCTTCTGGCTGAATTGACCCTCGTAAGTAGAGGTGTGTGCCAAATCGGCGCAGCAGAAAAGGGAGTCCATCTTCAGGTTCCACCTGCTTTTCACGGAAGCAAATGTTGTTTTTGTTCCACGATTAACCCCAATCCTCCAGCACGGGACGCGCCACGTTGCTTCGCAACTGATCGGCAAGAGATCCGTGGGCTGTGGGCGCATTGGATACGATAGCATAGTGGAGATGGTTTTGATATGAAAGTCACTATTCTCGCACAGGATGCCGAAACATTTGCGTGCAAACTTCTTGAAGTTTTTTGGATGAATGCCAAGAATCCTTCAATGAATAGTAGGGAAGAATACCCATAGATCACGCGTGGTGCAGCCTCGTATATTAGATTGATTCTTGATGTGCTGTAGTGTAGTCATCAGCCATATGCGACTATAATCAGCTGTTTCTCCTCAGTGGAAGTCACTTAGAAGACGGTGGGTTTTTCAGGAAGCTATTGATTACGTGGTTGCCTTACAGATTCTCATCTTTCTGTTTCTATTGTTGAAGCGTTTGGCATAGTAAATTTCATATCAATAGGCCCTTCCAGGCTCTGAAGAAGGCGATTTTACCGAAACGTCATCTAAGGTTGTGTTGTGTGTGTTATTGTATGGAAGTAAACGTATGTTGTTTAACAACCTCACGATTGCTGAGAAAGAAAACGACGCATTTATAATCCATGCCGAGGTTAATAGAAAGTCGATCCTGGGAACTGTTATCAATAGTGTAGTTGACAATTTTTAAAGGTTTTAATTTCATATGTCAATACAACGATTGCGACAAATCTATCAAATCTATGAATCTATGGAATCGAACTCAGTCGTAGTTCAAAGCAAGCGGGTCGAATGCTTAGTAAGGTATGTGGGCAGGGAAATGTTAATGAACGCACAGTGCAACATTGTTTTGGGAAATTTCGTCATGGCGAATTCAACTATGAGTGTGACAGGCGTTGAGGACGACGAATGTAAGGCTATGCTACCACCAAATACACGTAAAACTGTTCACATTTTGCAAAAAAACTCGGTGAAAGCAAACTTCTTCGGAGCATCCACGGCGAATCGGGAAGTCGAAGAAGCTCGACAGATGGATGCTGCATGCTTTGGTTAAGAATCAAGGAAATCGCCATTTTCAGATATTGTCGGTGCTTCTTTTATATAAGGAAGACGACCTGTTACTTGAACGTGTGTGACAAGAATTGGATCCGCTGTGATAACTGGCCGCGATCGGCTCACGTGGTTTCACCGTGCTGACGCTCCGTAGCAATTCTTAAGGCCGAAATTGCTCTAAAAGGTCATGCTGACCGTTTGGTGCCCGTTAGCTGGTTCTCTGTGTCAAAGATTCTTGAATCAGTGTGATTTGATTACAATCACCTGTATCACCTGTAGTCTCGTTGATCGTCATCTGACCCGAGCGGGTGCCCGTAAATCCTCCATTTTTCCCTGTCGCCTGCAAGAGTAGACCAGTGGATTCTCCTCGATTTGCGGACTCGTCGAGCATCATATATTTCTTCTAGGCTTTTCGTGAAGAACTCTGACCATCGGGTCGGTGGTCTCCCTGCAGTACGTTTGACATCCCGAGGAATCCAGTCACTAACAGCTCTGGTCCATCGGTTATCATTCATACGCATTACGTGTCCGGCCCACCTTATCTTCGACTGCTTGGCATATAGAACAGCATCTTTGATTTTCGATCGTTGACGTAGGTCGGAGCTTCGGATCCCATCCCTTACTTGTGTGAAACGGGATACTCCTAGCATCGTCCTTTCGACTGCACGTCCGGTAACGCTGAGTGATTTTTCATCCGAGTAGGGACTCCTTGACTACCAAGGGCTTCCATGACTGCTTATATCTCAATTGAATCAAAGGCCTTCTCTAAGTCGATGAAAGTGAGAGAGAGCAGTTTTTTGTACTTCTTGCGATACCTCAATGAGCCTTATTATCGTGTGAGTGTTGTCCATCGTACTAAATCCTTTTCGAAACACTACTTGCTCACATGGCTGTCCTTCGTCCAGTGTTCTGTCAATCCTGCTTAAGATGACTCGAGTGAAAAGTTTGTAGACGACAGACAACAAGCAGATTGGGCGATAGTTGCCTATATCGTATAGGTCGCCCTTCTTGAACAACAACACGGTCTTGCTGGTCTTCCTCTGACTAGGGACCTTGCATTCAGACAGGTCACATGTGAAGATCCGAGCCAGTGTGCTTACGAGGACTGAAGGATGGTTCTTCAGATGTTCTGATCTTATCCTGTCCGGACCTGTTGCTGTTCGATTTTTCACCGACGAGAATGCATGTCGGAATTCGGAAGGGAGACACGGTGGAACAACATATCCATCCTCTTTTATTTCATAACACGGGAGGTGGACATGGCTATCAAAGAGATCTGAGTAGTATTCGTGGATGATTTTCTCCATTGCCTTTCTGGACGCTGCTATTGTTTCGTCTAGGCGTCGGAGTGCAATCATCTTGGTCTTCTTGGTCTTGTAATTGGCGAAGCTTCGGCGGGCTTTGCGAATGCTTTTCCCATCCTCTATAGCTTCGACCTTTACTGCTGCTTTTCTCTATTCAAGATCTTCTTTTATCGCTTGTCTGCATTGTTTCGCAAGCTCGGACGTTAGTTCGTGGTTGCCTGCAGCTCGTGCGATTCCACGCTGGCGTATTAGCTGGAGAGTTTCTGGAGACAGACGTCTCTTGGTGACCATCGAATTCTCAGCTTTCAGCTTTCATGGCGCTAACGTGAAGATGTTCAATGAGCCGATCGTATTCCTCGTCGATGTTGTCGACAACGGCATCTTCCCAACAGCCGACTAATGAGTTGAATAAGTCCCAGTTTGTGGTGTTTTTGGGACATCGGTTTTTGAATTTAGCTGCTTTTCTCCTTTTCGCGAAAAATAAAATCTTGCACGAAGGAGACGGTGGTCTGATCACGTGTAAAATTTTGGGACAACAGCGACATCGGTTAGGCAAAACTTCCTATTTACTATGATGTGGTCTATTTCGTTGTGGTGCTCTCCATTAGGAGACTCCCACGTCCAGCGTTGACGGTGAGGCTTCTGGCATTGCGAATTACCATTGATGGTCTTGGTCACCATGATAAACTCAGAGAGTTGCTCACCCTGTTCGTTCCATTCTAATCCGCGGGTCCCAATGTGACGTTCCTCAGACGATCTTCGTGGTCCGATCTTGGGGTTGAAATCTCCAATGATGACCTTAAAGAATGTGTTGTAGAACCTCTCGACCTTCTCTAATTCCTTATGGAACGCTTCAACTTCTTTTTCGTCATAGTTTGATGTCGGCGCGAAAACGACGAAGATTGTCAAAGCCGGTATTGACCCACATGTTTTTAATCGTAAACTTCCTATTTTGATTGAGAATTGTTCGAATGAATCGATGTGGACAAACTCGTATTGACGAGAACATGGACGCCGTCGACTCCTCTGCTGTCGCATGTTCCGAGGAACACTTCTCCTTTGGTGTCATAGACGGCGTTGGATAGGTGACGTCGCCTCATCTCGGCCAGGCCGATGACGACGTACATTATCATTCTTGCTTGTAATAACAAGTCTCCTATCGAGGACTCGGATGCAGGTTTACGTGCATTGTAGGTACAGATCGTCACCATAGTTCTTGATCCAGGCAGCTTCCATTGGCTCTGAGATTTTACTAGCGAATCGAGGAAATGCCGCAGGAAGTTCAGCGGCTCCTCTCCAAGTCTATGTAGAACGCTTCGACTTTTTCGTCGTCATAGTTTGAAATTGACGCATAGAAGACAAGGTTGTCAAAGCCGGTGTTACGTCGTACCTTATCAAATCTCCAATGATGACCTTGAAGAATGTATGGTCTTCTCTTTAGAACCTCTCCAAGTCTATGTAGAACGCTTCGACTTTTTCGTCGTCATAGTTTGATATTGACGCATAAAAGACAAGGTTGTCAAAGCCGGTGTTACGTCGTACCTTATCATTTTTGCTTGCATGAGCAGGTCTTCTATCGAGGATTCGGATGCAAGTGTACGTGCATTGTAGGTACAGATCGTCACCATAGTTCTTGATCCAGGCAGCTTCCATTGGCTCTGAGATTTTACTAGCGAATCGAGGAAATGCCGCAGGAAGTTCAGCGGCTGTGTCCAGCTTCCGTTAACGGAAACGGTCGGTCCTTTTTCGCGACAGCGCAAGACTACGCATTGAACTACCGACGCTGCAGAAGTTGAATGAGCTAATCTTTGAATTTTTCCTCGTTAACCGCCCTCACCAAACCTGTTGCTTAGGAATTACGACTTATTCATCAATCTCGATAACTTCTACGCACGAGAGATGGTTCATAGAAGGCCGAAACTGCCGTCATGGTCTATGAATAATTTTGCGCAATTGGTATTTATAGTTGTTTTCCGTTGGTAAGAATGTGAAGATTCCAATGCTTATTACTTTAGTTAATAAACTTTATTCTGAGTTGACATATACCACTTTAAAAATATGGGTTAGAATCCTACATCAGTATCCTAACAACCTAATGTGTGACTACTAAGTTACTAAGAATGCGAATAGGATTGGTGCTTATTATTAGCACATTGGTAACGATGGCCATTTGGGTTAAAACGGACACGTAGTTGGATACGTAGTTTTTGCGTAAGGAAATGATTCGTATATGACTCATGCCCATGATTTAATGCCGACTTCTTAACCAGAATTTTATGTAAAGAGGAGAAAGTCGCTACTTTGCGTGTACCTACAAACCTTTACTGTACATCGGGATTTTATGTTAAGCAACACTTGCATGTTTAAAGCGAGGAAAGGAAAATTATCTATTTACGATTACTCGATTACTTCTAAAATTTCAATTTCATTAGACGGTTGCTGTCGTTGTATTTCCTCGTCTTGAGCTTCTTAGGAGACGTATCGCGATATTGAGTGATTCTCCTCCGACAGCACTTGGTGACAGCGAGAAGGTTATACGTTTGATTGAGGTATTCCTTTTCCACATTCTTATTGTTATTTTTTGAATGAGGATCGGATAACTCGTATAGACTTATTGAATTATTTAAGAAACTGCTGAATATTTGTTGTTTTTTGTAATACTTTGATAGTAATGTACTCACAGAAGATGCTCACACGATTTGTGATGCGTCGAAAGATGTCTGGTTTAAGTGAGCTGTGTGATTTCCAAAAAGCGTTCCCAGGGTTTGGCGAAGCAGTGTATAAGTGGGTTTTTTTTTCCGATTTATGTTACGTGTCTAATGCTTAACTTTGCAAGAGTTGTACTTTGTCATGAGCTCGTTGTTTAATGATCGTATTTGATGAACGAAGGAAATATTGACGTTTACCTTTTATTCTTAAGCAAATTAAAGACGAGTGGACATCTGCAAGACGTTGTGCCATCGGTAGATGATGTATGCCAAAGCAGTTCGACGGATAGTGGCTTTGTCGCGACAAGTAGCAAAACACAAGTACGCTCGGTTTTGTTAAAATTTTCCCGCTTTTCTTCCGGAAATAAATGAGAATTATGAGTTTAAGTGCTGAAAATTTTGTAGAATACACCCCAAAAGCAAAATCCACGCATTCTTCAATTACCGTTGCGCGTCCCGGGCCAAATTCGTCCTACAAATGTATCAGCTGCAAAGTTATCGACGTTCAAGAGCAATAAACGGCATGCTGGTGGTGGATTGTTTCGCCAAGCACCACCGACATCGGCACCGCGTGTAACGGTTTGTTAAATGATATATCTGAGAGTGAAAGCACTTTATTTGATGTGGATTGATTTGCAGCTTGTCATAAAGGATCTTTTCCTTTAACAGTCATATTTAGATTATTCTTGAAATCATGCTCTTATTTAAGCAATCAACGTCAGAAACTGTGCAGCCGATCGGTGGTTCACAGACGCTGCAACAGCATCCGAATATTATACCGCAGAACGTGAGTTCGACTTAGATAATGAGCGCTTAATATCTGAAGACAATTTTTTGTCCTTTTGCAATGATGCGACAAACATATGTCAAGTCCTATTTTGACGTTCTGGAATTTTCATCTCCTCGGTGACTGTTGTTTGTAAAATTTTCTTTAATAGTTCTCTGTAGTATGGGAACAACAACACGTCAACGTCACAGTATGTTACGAATTCACGAACTACCAACTTTGCCTTATCGAAGATCAATGCCGATTTGTACTCCTCCGATCATTCCCATTGACGGGAGATTGCTAATAGCACCGTTAAAGTAAAAAAAAAAAGCCTAGAGAAAGGCAAAACAAGGATCTCAATGGTGCAGTGAATAATATACGTGACCCACAGGAAATGGTAATCGCGACTTCGAAGGTCTCTTGCGGTCCTAGGGTTCCGAGTTTTGCAAACATCTCGGCGTTATTGTGGTTGTATTTCAAATAATGCTCTGCCGTGACAAATAATGAGCAGTAAACACAATGTTAATCTTTAGATCAATTAGAGATGTCTTGGTATTTGAAAAACAGAAAATTTCGGTACTATTCAAATTTAGTCAAGCTAGTGGTTTGACGACAACGGTGCCATCACCAATCTGTGCCGATCTACCAACTTTACGTTATCTAGGTTTGGTGCCGATTTGTGCTCCACAGGTCATTCCCGTTGACAGGAGATATACCAATACCAGGATCCACCACCGTCTTAATATCAAAGTCGCATGGTGGCAAATCTCCCTCTGATCCGCAAAGACTGCGGCTGTGATATAGGACATGAACATGATTAACTAAAGTGTCATGCAAATCAACAGTTCGCTCTGATTCATTTGAAACAATATATTTTATTAATACTTCGCTTTCCTCCCAATGGTTTACCGCCTTATCGTGGCTGCGAGGTATTCGTGGGTACAGCGGGGGATTCATCCCCTGGAAGGGTCTCCGAAGCTAAGAAGGAGTCTGGAGTTTCTATCAGGAAGCCTAGCTAGGAGTAAACCAATACCAGGATCCACCACTGTCCTAGTATTGGTCGCATGGTGGCAAATCTCGCTCTGATACACAAAAACTGCGAGTGCCCGTAGTGGTGAAGGGGCAGACTTTGGCCAAACTGACCTCGGGATTCCAGGGAGCCGCATTGGCTTAACCAGCAAATATCCGAAAAATGGTGATTGTGCTGGGGCCTGCACAAGCAGTGAAGACGGGTCGTTCAAGTGTCAAGTAAGTAGTATCAAGTGATGTCTGGGGTAACAGATGGCAGAATCTAGTCGAATGGATATCTTTATGGGGTTGCACGAAGTTTGAATATCACGGTTGTGGAATACTTTATGTATCAATGGTGTGGGTGATGTCTGAGCCATATGCGACCGAAAAATGCGGAAGGATGCAAATTATATGCTTTGCGCAGAGGTACAAGCCGATTTAAGGAATTATGTGTTGTGCATCGTCGATGCTAACATTTCTGAAGTAAAGTGACTGAAAAGTAAATTGGTGGTGGTGGTTGCTTCCAGCAATCAAGCAGCACTTGTATGCACTGTGTTTGAAGATTTACGAAGTCCTCGTAGTTCTCGTAGTACATTACATTTCGTAGAATCTAACATTCATTTGGCTAAAGAAATAAACCACGTACTCAGTGGCTTGGTTAAGCATGTCACCTACACATCCTTGTCCCAATGGATGGTAAGAGAATTGACTGCTAAAGGTAAAAGCAAATTTTATTTTATTTTTTTTTAGAGTCGAGGTCCTTCCACGAATCCTACAGGACCGCTCCCAGCTGTGGTAGTCGAACCAGCATTTCCACGAAGACGTCCACATACCCTCGGAGAACAAGCGAGGACACATCCAGCAGTAACGGTGGAGCCAGCGTACCCCAGGCGGCCAGGCCAACCAGGAGCTCTGTAACAGTAATCTAAAAATTGGTATTGGTTTCTGTCAAATTAGGATTGTTTTTGTCTTTGATTGAGCATCATTTTAACTGTCAAACGTGACCTCCTTTTTTAGTAAGTAAATGTGATACTCGATATACTGTTATTATATGATAAAATGCTTGCTTGTCATAAGTTTATTTATTTGTGACGGATATTTGATACATAAATTACCAAGCACCTTCGAAATAGTATTTTGGTGTTTCGCAGACAAGGTACTGCTTTCAAGGGTATTTTTGTAATAAAGAGAGCTATATTTCTGAGCTGAATGTTGTGTCAGAAATCGCTCGGAAGGGAAGGTTTTAAGACTGTTGAGCGACTAGTGAAGTAGCGTTCGGAGAGTGGTTTTCTTGGAGTTGGGCTTTGTAGCTCAGAGTCATTCCTTAGGTTTAGCATGGGGAAAAAAAATATATCAACAAAACAGTTAGGCAGGCCACACAGTTTTTCACTAGATTTTCTGAGAGTGAAGTAAAGCTAATTGGTACCTGTTTTCCCTCGGTCTTCTAACATTATCAGAACACATAGCACATATGATTGTATGTCTTGCTTGTCTCGGTTAGTTAATACATGAAATTCTACAATAACATGTCATTATTTCATGCCGTACTATAAGTCAGGAATTCGTGCCCACATTTTCCACTAAGGTCTCAAAATACTAACTATGAAAAGCATTAAATTATAAAGGAAATGAAAAGGATAGGGCTCTCGGCGTTGATCAACCTATGAGGGATGCGCCATGCATTCCAGTTCACCAAGTGTCGTTGGAGGTGACTGAATGAATGCATATCTGGGCTTTACAATGACTCGCGGTGGCCTACCGATGTATGGAGCCAGTGCTGTTATCCTACCAAACGAGTTTGGTACCAATTTACCGACCCCTGAGGGATTGAGGGCTTGGTGGGCCGTGAGCGCAGGGATCGATTCCACGTGTGTGTCGCAGTGACGCCTCCAACCACTGCGGCACCCACGCCTTTTAGATTGTACTCGTTGATAATGTTGAGAGCGGTTGGTTTAACATTTAGCTTCCTAAAATACGATGTAAATTTGGGTAATTTATGGAATGGAATTTGTGGAATGTGCGTGACGGTGGTGGTTTTACGCAATTGGCAGATATCTCTTCAACATTAGGAAGCGGTTAACAGTCTGATTCTCCGAGATGACAATGGTAGACTTTTCATCGCGAATCCTCGGAAATCTGGCATCACCCAGCGATTTTGTTACTTGAAACCAAAAGTAGGGGATATATGGTTCTACCGGTGTTTCGAAAACAAGAAATTCTTGCAGCTGTGTGAAGTATGCATCTGCGTTCTATCACTTAGTAATCATTTAAATGCAAAATTTGCCGTAGTATGGAAGTGGTCACCTCCATTTTGTCCAAACAAGTGGCCAGTGTCCACCAATCAGCTCGTATCTTATAGAGGCAATTTTCGGTTTGTTCTGTGCGACTGCTAGGCTTGATACTAGAGAGCATGTGCAGAGGTTACACAGTTGTAGAGGATGAATGGGCGAATGAGAAAACGTTGAATAGCAGAATTGGAAACATTCATCTGAAACGATCACTCCAGCAGCATTGTCACTACTTGCATTGTTGTGAGGGCTCTCACTCAATTACCATTCATCTGAAACGATCACTCCAGCAGCATTGTCACTACTTGCATTGTTGTGAGGGCTCTCACTCAATTACAGGGTTGGATGATAAAGGCTAACACTCTCGGCATTGACCAATGCCCGGGGTATGCACAAAGCATTCGACTTCGTGAAGCATCGTTAGAGATCCTTGAACGCACATCTGGTCTATACAACGAATCGCGGTGGCCTACCGATTTATTATCGGCTTAGTGTGCCATCCTCCTAGAATGAAGGGCTTGGCGAGCTTGGGACGTCGGATCGAACCCACATTTCAGGGTGCCTCTAACCATTGCGCTACACGAGCAACATTCAATGGGTTATTGCAGAAATTATTTGCAAAATTAGTTTATATGATCGACTTTCTATTAACCTCAGCATTGCATTATAAATTTGTCGTTTTCTGTCTCAGCAATCGCGAGGTTGTTAAACAGCATACGTTTACTTCCATACAATAACACACGCAACACAACCTTGCCTGACGTTTCGCCACAATCACCTTCTTCAGAGCCTGGAAGGATACACTAATACGAAAGGTACTAGGTCAAGCACTTCAACAGCACAAACAGAAAGATAAGAATCTAAATGTTAGTCACACGGTCAACAGCTTCTCGAAAAGCCTACCGTTTTTTTACGTGTCTTCCACTGAGGAAGAGCAGCCGATCCGAGTCTCATGTGGTTGACGACTGCACCTCCCACATCGACGATCGATGCGAAGGTACGGGAGGGAGATCACGTGTGATCTCGAGGCATTCCTCCCTGCTGTTCATTGTGGGGTTTTCGGAATTTATCCAAAAAGCCTCAAGAAGCTTGCGCGCTGGTGTTTTGGTATCCTGTGCGTGGATATTGACTTTAACTTCCAGTTATTTTACAGATGACGTTTGTAATTGAGGTGGAAACATAAAAAGGTTATTATTATGTGACAGTTAACAAGGCGACTCCGTCTTCAACTTGTCAAAACCAGAAATTATAGAAAACTGCAATTGGTGGGAGCTTTTCTACGACACGAGTGATCAAATGGGGTCCTGCATGTGGTTGACGACTGCACCTCCCACATCGACGATCGATGCGAAGGTACGGGAGGGAGATCACGTGTGATCTCGAGGCATTCCTCCCTGCTGTTCATTGTGGGGTTGTTGGCATTTATCCAAAAAGCCTCAAGAAGCTTGCGCGCTGGTGTTTTGGTATCCTGTGCGTGTATAGTGACTTTTATATCAAAACCCAGGTGATATTGACTTTAACTTCCAGTTATTTTACAGATGACGTTTGTAATTGAGGTGGAAACATAAAAAGGTTATTATTATGTGACAGTTAACAAGGCGACTCCGTCTTCAACTTGTCAAAACCAGAAATTATAGAAAACTGCAATTGGTGGGAGCTTTTCTACGACACGAGTGATCAAATGGGGTCGCAGTTCTATCTCCAATAAAACGCAGGTGAACGTCCATCGTGAAACCATTCAGCGAGGTTTACTGCACGCGCTCATTATAGATCGTTCATGCGTTCAACGGCCATCTCTGAGGGATCCGCTGGAGGAACAACCGTATTTTCCTAAACCAGACCGTGTCTAATTCATGAACAGAGAGAAATTTGCGCACCACTTGCTGGTTCTTTATATAAAAGACATGCAGGACCCCATTTGATCACTCGTGTCGTAGAAAAGCTCCCACCAATTGCAGTTTTCTATAACTTCTGGTTTTGACAAGTTGAAGACGGAGTCGCCTTCTTAACTGTCGTAGGAAAATACGGTTGTTCCTCCAGCGGATCCCTCAGAGATGGCCGTTGAACGCATGAACGATCTATAATGAGCGCGTGCAGTAAACCTCGCTGAATGGTTTCACGATGGACGTTCACCTGCGTTTTATTGGAGATAGAACTGCTTCGACATCGTCCACTTCGCGTCTCGTTGAGCAAAGCGGTGTTAAGGATTCGAAAAAAAAAAGAAGGCGATGTGTAAGTCCTTAGAAGGCTGTTACAGACCGACAGAATCGAAAATACACTGCTGAATGTACCAGTAAATTTAGCTCAATATGCAGCCGTTTTTGGCAACATGATTATTTAGAACGTTTCAGTTGACGTCATCCAACTTGCGCATTACTATTGCGAAATTTCATGTAAATATTGTTTATCATAGGAAAGAATTACTTACTTGGACACTTGGGTGGTCCGTCTTGACGAGTTTTGCGGACCCCAGCACATTTACCACTGGTTTTTTTCCGGCACAATCGTTGTCTTTGCTATGGTTTTTTTCGAGCACGGTGGTGGGTGCGAATCTCATCCCGTCATCTGTAAAATAACTGGAACAGAGTACATCTGATTAACTTCGAACACGTGTGCCTAATGTACGAGTGGCTGTCCTAGGGAACGACTGTACTGCATCCTCGTGGAGTCCACTCTACAGTTCTTTTCGTCCATCTGTCGTCTGCTTTTCTCATTATGTGACCCGTCCATCTGTGCTTCGCTATCGATGCATATTCTTCTGAATACCCAAGATATGACAGAATTGGAAGACCAGAACTTCGCATTCCATCTAGATATTGATTGTGCCGGTTGTATTTCAGGAGACGTCGTTCAAGCGCTCTATGAGTAGTGCTCAGTATTCTTTACGCGGTTGAAGCATCAGCCCACGTCACTACGACATAACAGAGTGATGGGAGGACTGGTACCGATGAATCAAAAAGGTGAACGCGAATTTCCGGGTCTTTCAGTTAGTCACAGGCTTCTTTGATAGGCTCGAATGACGCCCAAGCTGCTCTCCTTCTTCTGTCTAATTCCTCTATGTTGTCCTCCATATTAGGGAAGAATTACTAGTTTTATTTAGAAATTAATGTTTATTTGTAAGGATTGAAAGTTATGCGAGGATTATAATTGCTTTCGGCCACGAATGAGTGATCTCTGAATTACCACTGCTGATTTTCTTTGTAAACAAGAGTTGCACGATCTTATTGCTATTGTTACTAGATTTTAATGTTGAGGGATGTGTTGGAATGGGTTCGATACCGCGCCCCAGGCTCACCAAGCCTCCTTTTCCGCTAGGTTTGCCAAACTGATACGAAACCTCCCTGGGTCGACGGAACCAATGGACTTCGTGCGCCACCGCAAGTCAGTGAATAGGCCAGGTATACATTCAGTTGCTTGTAAGATTGCTTATTGAAGTCGAATTCATCATGGCGCATCCCATAAGACTCATCAGCACTGAAAGCTTTGTCATTTTTATCCTTTTATTTGTTGGGGATAGGTGCATTGTATGTATATATAAACTTTAAACGGTGCGCTGTAAATCAAACAGCTCTTGCTCTGCATTCTGGCTCTCAGAATAGCCTTTTCAGATTCCGACGTTCGCACTCCTTTTGAGGCCGCCGTTGTCATCAAATTCCTTGTGATAACGAAAACAAACAAGCCTGAAATGATCCAACTAGATGACGCAATCCATGCCATTCGTGGAGGGAAATGTTGGTTATGAAATATTGGAGGTGCTGGCTTTATCGTAAACCATTCTACTTCCCATCTAGTTACCTCAAATGAAATCCTGCCACCGCGAAAAGTCATCAACCCTCTCGAACGTGTGCATCGAATGAAGGCCAGTATCGTCATGTTACTCAGCAATTTGTACAAGAGACCGAACTGGACGCGTTTTAAAACAATTGGAGGAAGTAATCCGC
Organism: Angiostrongylus cantonensis; assembly: GCA_009735665.1. Lineage (NCBI taxonomy): Eukaryota > Metazoa > Nematoda > Chromadorea > Rhabditida > Metastrongylidae > Angiostrongylus > Angiostrongylus cantonensis. Next base: position 1,068,570 of record MQTX01000086.1, on the reverse strand, counting down.
AACAACAATTCTCTATGAACTCGTTGTTGGAGAGTTGAGTGCCAAGCAGGTCTAGGAAAATGGATACAGGGCAAAAAAAATTCATCAAGGAACTTCGACTCGAGGAAATCACTCATATGTGGATCGTTAGCCGCGCTAGCCTTGGCGTGTAAGTCGAGCAAAGACTGGTTGTTGAACTTCTCGAGAGCTAGAGCTGCCTACAAATATAGCACGATTATACTGTACTATACATTACTACTACTATGTACTGTACTAGAGACTACTTTACTACCAATTAAGTTGAAGAGAAACAATCGCATGAGCGCCAAAATAGAAAGTACAAACTTTCCGAAAATGAAGCTGTTCTGCAAGTTTTGGTTATAAAAAAGATGTTCATATACTCCAGACGTAGATATGTGGGTTTTAGGAAAAAACTTATTATCAAAGCTACGAAACGCATATCTTTAGCGTCCTCCTTCATAGATAATTTCTATCCACTCTCGTCCTCGTTCATAGATAATTTCTATCCACTCTATTTCTTTTCTCGTATACTCTTCTCTTTTCGAAGCTTTCCCTACTCCTCCATGCCTTTCATGCTTGTATGTTAGCTATCTAAATTTAATCAAAAAGCCTCAAGGAGTTTGCGCGTTGGTGTCTTAGTCTTCTATGCGAGGATAGTGAGTTTTATATCAGAATCATCTCCGCTTTGTTCTTGGTGGTGCCTTCATCCACCAAATGCGATTCTAATTAGGTGTTGTTCGTCAGTGGAAATCACTTGCGAAACGGTGGGTTCATCGAGAAGCTGTTGATCGTGTGATTGCGATTTAGATTTTTATCTTTTTTTATGTGTTATTGAAGCGTTTGACCTAGTAAATTGTATATCAGTATACCCATCCAGGCTCTGAAGAAGGCGATACTGCCGAAACGTCAGTTGCAGCAAGCTACTGCTGTGTTGTATTTTTCCACAAAAGCAAATGTATGATCTAAAGATATAACTTCAATGATGCTGAGATATTTGCAAAACTCCGGACCGCAGGTGTCTGCGGTGGAGAACGAACGAGCTATTGTCCTTTTCGGGGAGTAACGCGTTCACCAACACTCCATGCGGGTCGTTCGTTTCGCCTGTCTCTCGGCTAGTTCTATTGATCTCTGCATCACTGAAGTTATATTTCACAATATATCGTGCCATTAAAAAGAGAAATCAGTAAATTAAACGGTTAAGATTATCTAAAGATAGTAAGCACTTTTAATGAAATTGGCGTTGTTGTAAATAATCTGTGGTAATAGGACGGAGAATCTTGCCTGGAAAGCGTCGAGTGCGCATCCCCATTCATCCTTTTCAGGCTTATTTATTGCCTGTAGTACCACACTTCCACCCCTAATGTTTTGAAACTTCATTAATCTGATCGCGTGCTCACGCTCTTCATCCGATTGTTTGCGAAACCATCTGAAACAAATGTGCTCCTTTAATAACTCCTGATGTTTTTCAACCAATACAGCATTCATTAAGAGTGTTCTTTTCCTTAGAAATTCTGTGTTAACATCTTCATTATGGCGGCCAATTTTCATTGGCTGTGGGTTGGGATCAATTCCCATCCGATCGTTGTTACGCATGCTCCGAAATACCTTCAGAGAAATAACTGAAGCTTCTTCATCGGGAACTGTTTGCGTTACTCCGTTGAAGACAAAAATTCGCCACTTGTCTCATAAAAATGGACAAACTAATCTAAATAGTTATCCTTTGTAAATTATAATATGTAGAAAACAGCTTCTGTCTGACCACATTGGGTAGACATCTCTCATATGAAGGTCACTCACTTAGGATTAGAGATATGGCAGAAGATGTTTTTGCGTTAAAAGAAACGAGGTGACGAAAGTTCACTTGAATCAACACGCACTGTCCTCCGAACTGTCACACCCACTTGCGAATTCAAATCAATGCATATGAAATTAATGCATACTATCGTTAATTTTCGGGGACTTCCATAGTACCCATGTAGGACCATTTTTAGTTGACATAAAACTCTGGGTCACATGGAACCAACTATTAGCAAAAAATCGCCTACACACATACAAGGTCTGAGTCATTGTGACATATATGTCCCCAAAACTAATTTCGCCAATCGGCTTCAAAGAAATTTATCTCAACTCACGCGAATTTTATCCTTTTGACATTTGACGGGTAGAACATGCAAGCCTTTGACAACAAGATTCAAGTTTTCTTGCTTTTCCCATCATTACATTGTGATCGCCACGGCGACGAGCACGTGGAATCGATTTCTGCGCCCATGTCCCACCAAGCCTTCCATCCATCCGCGGTCGGCAAATTGGTACCAGACTTGTCTGGGAGGATAGCAGCACTGGCTCGATACATCGGCTGGCAACCGCGAGTCATTGTAAAGGCCAAATATGCATTCAATCACCTCCAACGATACTTAATGAAGTCGAATGCACGGTGCACCTCTCAGGGATTGATCAACGCCGAGAGCTTTTTAGAGCTTTTACATTGTGATTTTTTTGAGTTCATAATTTCCTTCGAGGTTGGTATCCCGAATGGCACAGGCAATCCGACAAGCGAGAAATTTAGCGCAGCAGCAGATGAAAGTGCCCACAGACGCGTCGTTAAACATTGCGGCTACAGGCTTTCGTTAAAAACATTGACTTTTGTTTCCAACTTCTTAACTTCAGCTTTAAGCAAACTTGAGTAAGAATGACATATTAAAGCTAAAGTAGTTCTCGATATGTCTACTGTCGCGATCCATAAGTTCGTCAAGTTCTCTACTTCCCATCCTATAGTCATCGAAAAATCTCAGCAGTTATCGAAAAATCGGCACCGGGCTTTCTTGTTAAGGTGAATTAATGTGTAACATTTTAATTCAAGCGAATTCATGAATATATTCGCTATTAGAAATATTACACTGTAGTGTGCAGTATTTCACGGGCCAAGTAGGCCTCCTATTTCCACGGGATCTAGGAATCGCTAACAAATTTGTCTGGGAAATTTCCCTCCGATCCACAAAGGCTGGATACCGTCTGTGGCCTTAGAGGCTTACGTAGGCTCCAATACAATTATTCCAGGATTCTAGGAAGCCTCTACCGATCAGCATTCAACAGTGCCCATAAGGCCAAAATTTTCAACCCGATGGCGAAGCCACACGCAAATCCGAAGTTCTTCATGGGTTAACGATATGGGGAAACGGATTGAATCAACGAGTTGTTGGGATATGCGTCATATCTGACGTAGGGTCACATGGGAAAGAAATCTGAAGTATAAGGAAACAAACTTACTACGCTACACTCACTTGGAAACGTTGGGGAGTGCAACGTCGTCACGATCAAAATACATTGCCATTGAAAGGTAGACGTACGAAGCGTACATTTCGATGTTCACCTGAAACATATCGAATTAAAATACTTTCCATAACTGGGTCTAAAATGTATTTACAACCAACTCCATCTTTATAGCAATCATCATTGGCATAAACAGCTTACTGCACACCTGTTTAAGGTAGTGTGGAGCTTAACCTCCAACACAATCTTCACAAAAGCTACCTATAGGTACTGTGAAGATAATACTAGCTACTAGCTACCTAGCCATATTTCATTTTCGTTCTGAAGGCTCAGGGGTAGCCTTGTTATCATTCAAAAATCAAGTTTGTTAAAAATACTGAATTCAATTAATAAACAATAGAACATCGCGATATAAGTACCATAGATTGAGAGTCTCCTACCAACAATGCAAAAGCCACCTACTTGTTTGTTAACAGCCGCTTCAACATCCTTCGCATAGTTCATACGCACTTGAGACTCCATAGTTCCTAAAACATTCGACAATAAATGGCTTAGATTGGTGTCTCTTCGCAAAGAAATAATGTCTGGATACTGTATGTGAAGAAAGGTTTACTTAGACAGATGACTGGAAAGGTAACCGTAGTGTGCTTGTGATAGCAGTCAACTGAGAACTGTTATCTCGGCCCACTGTGTTATGAAAGAGGCGGGCCAAGTCGTTGAATGATAACAGAACTTTGTTCATCACGAGTTCTCGAGATCCTTATTATGTAATCAGTGACTTCTCGCGATGAATAAAAACGAAGTAGAAAAATTTATACAAACACATTACAAAGGATACTACTAGCTTAGATTTACCTACAGAGCAGTCAATTTAACAAAGTCTAAGCTTTAATCTAACAGAGTTTTCTAACACGAGTGCGGACTTAACCCCTATCAACGGCAAATTCGGGAACCCATTATGTCCGGCTGAACAAAATATCTCATCCACTCAACCGGTTTACTAAGGCGACAAAAACCCAAGGCGAGAAATTTTGTGGACACTTCAGATACTTAGCCCTTCACCTTATTTCTTCACTCTTCTCCACAAACCGCCATGTGTGGACTATAATGTAATAAAAGAAAATAGCGCAAAAAACAGGCACTTTATATACACCGTAAAAGTATGAACAATATTTCATAGTGCACATGGCCTATAAGGCTTCACGCAGATCCCCGTTGAGTCATATATGTCTCACTATGCTCAAAATGTATTAATAGATGGTTGATCATATTTTATTTAGCGTGGAACTACGGATGGGATTCTGCTTTCGATGCTTCTAAAAGAAAAAGCACAGCCATTGCAGCGAGTCTTCACGATGCTTAGGAACTGAATGATAATACGGTCACTTATACAAGCCACTAAGAGTGCGATAGTTCAGTACTGGTGCTAGTACTGCTGCTGAACTAGTAATATATTTGAATAAAAAACCATGCTCTTTTAGATGAGAAGCACTGTTGCCACTCAATGTGAAACGTAGAGGAACAACAACCGTACGCATCAAGGTGAATCTTGCCTATCACTTTAAGGTAAGAGCACTGTTAGCACCACGGTACCGTAGCGGTTTGTTACATTAAGGCCTTAAAAGGAAAAGATAAGCAGGTAACGTTTTTTTATCGTTTTCCACCATAGAAGTTTCGCTTAAGGAGCGGGAATTAACGAGAACATTAGAAATGAATTCATACTTTTTCAAATCAATCCTAATGTTTTCATTGTACTGGTTGATCATGAACTACAAAGGAAAGAAAGAAGAGGAAGGAAAGAACTGCACGAAAATAGAACGTTAATTCTGATTAAGGAGCTGTACGAACTTCATAGAAGAATGGAAGAAGAAAATGAAAAGAGATAAAGTCGAGTAGTTGGAACGACGGAGGTGACGAGGACGAGGATACTGGTCCCGCCAAATCCACTGAACCAACGTTATCGTTTCCATGATCAGAAAGCGCATCGATGAGATCAAAGCGTTTAAACACCGTTAGTTTGAAGAAAAAAAATTCGAGCTAAAATTGAGCCCTTTGGCTCAGCACCACAGCCGAACTCATTCAACTCATTAAAAAACAACGCGTGAGTTGTTGCCCGATATTTAGTAGCAAAACTCGAGGATAGCGCAGTTGTTCTTACTCGTTACACAAAGGGTCAAATGACCGTGGTTGTAGTATCGGTCTACTAATGTCAATCGAAGAATCGATTTTTAACCACCCACGGTGCTAATGAACAACCTAATTACGAATGTTCTTCATTGATTTTGCACCACAGCATTGTTGAACACTTACGTTATCACGTCAGTATACGTTAGTGTTTTAATGAGAAACTAAATAGAAGGTGCTAACTGAAACAGAAACAACTCCTAAGAAGGAAAAGTGGCCGAAAGGTTAGTTATCGAGTTCACTAAAATACGAGTCAGTAATCTCATGTCAGTTCATAGAGAATAATTTTGAAGAACGTAATCAATCGATAGTCCTAAATGCGCTTTCCTGGGTTCTCTTTGATCCAAAAAATGAGCTTCACGGAACTTTATAAGGTCATAAAATAACCCAGATATCTTTGGGATCTGTGGTTGAATTAGATCCAGAAGGGTGCATTATTTTATTACTGAACATGTTTGATTGCAATTTTTCTACGTAAGCTTCTCGTTTTGCATGCAAAATAACACCTGGCGTTGAAGAGGTCTAGCTGTCTGTACTACCTAGAGAAATTTGGTTTTCTATCGACGCTGACGAGCTTTATTCATACATCAATATGAGAATGAAATACTTTAAAAGAGACTGTCACGTGCTCTCCGATGAGCATGACACGCAGTCGCCGACTCTTGGGATAAGCTGCCGGCCGCCGAGTGACAGCTGTTCCCTCGTTTTGCTTCACTTAGCTCAACTTCCAAGATATAGGATAGTGCAAACATCACCGCGATTTCTGAGTGAACTTTAAAGCACTAGGGCTAAGCTCGAAAACAGTTCTATTATAAGCTTTATTACTGTTAAGAGCGTAACAGTCTACAGATTTTCGTCAACAATACATAATTCATTGACCGCTATAGAACGGAATTTCACGCAAATATCCGTTCAAAAATCAAAGTTTTTCTAATGGAGATTCGATATATCCCAGTGGCAAAGCATAAAAGGGTTAAGCTTTAGGAGTTCATGAATCCCTGAAGGATGCTCCGTGTATTCGATTTCATTAAGCATCGCTTGGAGGTGATTTGTATATCTGACCTTTACAGATTGGATAAACTTATTTGTTGATCAGTCCTAAGGAAGACGATAGCAAATATCCGTTCAAAAATCAAAGTTTTTCTAATGGAGATTCGATAGATCCCAGTGGCAAAGCATAAAAGGGTTAAGCTTTAGGCGTTCATGAATCCCCGAAGGATGCTCCGTGTATTTGATTTCATTAAGCATCGCTTGGAGGTGATTGAATATAGGCTGGGAAACAGCGATTGAGACCGCAAAACAAGGATGAATTTTAGGATTCCAGACTAGAAACATGACTCCGACTAGCAGAAAGTGTCCATAGACCACTGAAATCGACAATCGAACCGGCCCAGCCAATTGTATGATTGTATAAAAACATCACTCATAATTTGAAGTCTGATGAAAATACTTCGAAGGGATTGCAAAAATTGCCAAATACTCACAATTGCTCCGGTGCACGGAAATCCTTAGTAAAAGGCGAAAGATTTTCTCGGTTAAATGCGCGATGATATATGTCCACG
>MQTX01000086.1:1025975-1059906 GCA_009735665.1 Angiostrongylus cantonensis | reverse complement strand
GTCCTTTCATTTGTCGACGTTTCGAAGTTCTTACTGTCACTATAACTTGCCATTCGACAAGATCACTGGGGGATGTCTTTACAGTATCTTTCTGAATACCAATCTCTTAATGACTACAAGTACTATTTTGTGCTCTTAAAGTGATGTCACTTTATGACGGTGTCAAAAGGGCCTTTAATTACCCATTGAAGGCCCGAGTAATCTCATTGTGCCCTAACAGTCGAACCATCCGTTCATATTTCGTTTCACCTATGGCACTAGTTCGTCTTGACATTGAGTATATTTACAGTGAGATTTGTACTCTAAATCAAAAACTTGACCACAAACGTCTGCCGACTTAGCCGGATATTCGTGAATATATTCCGAGATGAAGTGGAACCCAATAAAGGTGGTAGAAAGCTAGAGAGAGACAGTGAGTATCATATAAACCTTTTAACCTTCTACACATTCTTTTAATGTACACTAAGGATTTTGGACTTTTCTCCATTCTCTTAGAGTTTCGAGAAGTGGAACGCCAGGATTCATTCTAAAATAGCGTCATTCATTAAGAAATAGCTCCAGTTTTGTTTAGGTTATTTCACCTATTCACCATCTAACTTGATTTTTACTAGCTGGACTCACGTGAAAAAAATTTTCTTAACATCAATAGTTGATCTCCCTTCTAGTAATCTTATTTTGAACGATTAAACACAGGTTTAGGAAAATGAGATTACAAGCACCACGATAAAGAGCTTTGCAAGAAAGCTCATGATCCTGGCACTGATTTCAGCTAAGCCTCAACTCTGGTGTTCTTGCAAGTAAATTGACAACAATTTAAAAAAAAGGTACGATAAAAATACTTGTTGACCGACATGGTGATAAAAGTGGACGAATACAGATGGCTGAGTCATTTACACACGGCCTTATCACTTCTGTTGAGAGAAAATTTTACGGGTTAACAACGACGACTTGGTCGCTTGGCATAGCATATCGCACACTGTCTCTTAGTTAATACTTACCTATTCCAAGGTGGGTGGAGCAAACAATATGGTATCTTCAATATCCTCACATTTAAACGAGTACAGTAATTATTAGCAAAGCATAGCAAAAGCTTTGCTCAATAGTATGAGACCTATGCAACCATTTCAGAAAAGTTGGTGACGAAAGCTGATTTCCTACTGAAAAACTAGAGCAGACAGACGAGCGTCTTCGCAGTGCAATAAGCATTCAATATTTTTTATTTTACTTTATTATATTCTCCAAGCCTCTCTACCTTTCCTAGATCAAGAAAATGGTACCAGTCTTGTCTAAGCCCAGCTAACGGCCTCCGAGACTCGACCAGCACTCAACAGCACTCATAAAGAAGACTAGAGCCTTCAAACAGCAGTCGAACGCAAACGCAAAAGTGTAAAGACCTTCGCTGATGATGGATGCGCGGAAACGAAAAACAAAAAGTGCTGGGCCTGCGCAGTAAATGTGAAAATGGGTCATGTAAAGCAAAATAAAGTATAACTACAAGTAAGTGAGAATAGAAAGCCCGTATTTAGATCTGTAATCAGGTGGCTTGATACGTGGTGGCTAGAGTTGCTCTGCAATGGCCACCAGGTCGGTTTACGGTTAAGTAGGGTTCCTTTTAAAGCTCAACAGGCCATCCATTCCTCCGAGCTTGGTGAATTAGCGTCAGTGCGTGCTAAATAATAAAAGCAATAGCATGACATGATACATAGGTAGGCCACCGTAAGCAATCCACTGTAATGGCCAGAGCCTGAATAACGCTGGTTTCTTTCAATCTTTCTATTTTTATCGCAGAATGTTCCTCCAAAATGTTTATGACCACCATGTTAATGGAAGACTTTCGCAGCATGACTTAACTTGTGTTAAATTAAGAGAATTGTTGTCTGGTTGGGATTTACGTTAGAAGTTAGTAGAATTTACGAGACATAACACACATTGAACCTGTTTTCAATATTATTGAAAACTTCTTTACTGAACTTTCGATGGTGACAGAAATGAGACGCTGATGTTTTCTTTCATTTGTTTCTCCCAAAGAGTTTGAGAGAAGCGCAGTAGTTGGAGGCGCCACGGCGACACACACGTGGAATCAATCCCCGCGCCCATGGCACGCCAGGCCTTCCATCCCTGCGGGGTCGGCCAACTGGTATCAGATTTGTCTGAGAGGATAGCAATACTGGCTCGATACATCGGTAGAGCACGGCGAGTCGTTGTAAAGGCCAGATATGCATTCAATCATTTCCAACGATACTTAGTGAAGTCGAATGCATGGCACATCCCTCAGAGACTGATCAACGCCAAGAGCTTTATTCTTCTTCTTGAAGAGTTTAAAAGTTCAGCTAGTTCGATGTGATTAAGGTTCAATTCCAGTTACATTCACTCCAACACCTTGCCAATTGTGTGACAGTTCCATCGTTAGCTCAATAATTCTCACAGCTGTTGGGTTTTGATAACGTTATCATCATTTTTAACTGCCTAGCTGTAATGGATTACTGCATTCGGTGACCTTTACCGTTATCAACATGGCCGACAGAAGAAAACATTCGAAACAAACGAATCTGTGCACGCCTTATCAGCGTTATCAGAGTGTACGTGACCGAAAAACTCATTGCTACGTGCTAGCGTTAGAGCCAGAATTGCATGTAACGGTGATGATTGGGAACAGAACTGTACGAAGAACTGTATAGAATGAACGGAGAGTCTCTGAAAATTCAGACTTGTTTTCGAAACTTACTCCACTAGGAACATAGGTCACAATGTAATCATCATCATTGTGGTAAAGTGTCATATCAACTTGAAGCAATCAATCGAGCTTTCGATTTGCTGTGCACCTCAGAAAATCTCCATACAAGCCCAAAACTCGTTAAAAATTTACAAATTTCAGTGAAATCAGAGATTTTCGTGGCACTCGTTAGCATTGTTCCTTGTGGAGCCAATTTCAAGCACACATTTTGGGGTCCCGTATCCCGTAGGGTTCTGCTGAATCAGTTCTTCCTTATTCTACTGAAGCATCCTTGGTTCAAGACACGTACCATGGCAAGGAGGAGCTAACTATTAGGCTTTGTTTTAATTTTTTTTGTTATTATACGTTTCAGCAACTGTTTTCATTGCCAATGCAGAACTACCACATCTCAATCCGGAGATCGTTCTATGCATTTTCGCCCCTATAATTGAGTTTTAATACGAATTGAGTTTTTCATAAATTTAACAGATTAGGAATCTGAAAAGTCAAATTAGAAATTTGAACCATTGTGCTTTTGATATTTCACATTATATCCTTCCGTGTGGACGCGTGTGGTGCAGTGGTTGGAGGCGCCACTACAACACGAACGTCAATTCGATCCATGGACCCATCACCCACCAAGCCTTCCATCTCTCCGGGTCTGCAAATTTGTTTGACTTGTCTGGGACCACCGCCAGCTATTGTAAAAGCCAGATACGCATTCAGTCACCTCAAACGATATTTAATGAAGTCGAATGCATGGCGCATCCCTCAGGGATTGATCAACGCCGACAGCTGTATCCTTTTTGAAACCCTCCTCTGAAAAAAAAACATTGGGCAGTAGATGAAAGTCTTACATTGTGATTTCGAATAAAGCTTTAGCTTAACTGGATTTAATGCCGATTTGTGCTTCCCAGATCACAACCGGTAATGGGTGGATGCAGGTGACACCATCAACGTAAAAGAAAACTGGCTGAGGGAAAGGTAATGTAACGGCCTCGGTGGTGCAGTGGGTACACATGAGCCACGGAAAGGTTAGCTCAATCTGACCTATGTTACTGGTTCAGCAAATATCTCAGCATCATTCTAGTTGTATTTCACATAGCACCTTACCGTAAAAAATAGTGGGCAGTAGATAAAACTTTCACATTGTGGTACCTAGTTTTAGAACTAGAGCTGGGGCATGCTGCAGCCAACCGACTCGAAACATTGAGTACATGGCCAAGGAAGCGCTATGGAACGTACAGTACAACGTTGTTCTAGGAAATTTTGTTGTGGCATATCCGACCACCAAGATGAAGGAGATCGCAGACGTGCTTCTGCCAATGACGGATGGCTGCTGGATGTTCTGATGGGAACAAATTTACATACACCTCCACAAAAGTTTTCAGAAGAGCACGTAGTAAGCACTTCAACTACTTTAGAGTAGGTAAAGATGATTTTTAAAGAGTCTCGACATGTGGATCCTACATACATTGAGTGAGAAGTGACATGAAGTTGTCGTTTTGAAGTACTATCGGCGCTTTTTCTGTGCAATGAGAACGACCCGTCTATCGACAGCGTTGTGACATGCGACGAGAAATGGATTCTCTACGTGTCAAATGGGGACCAACACCTAAGTGGTTGGACACTTATGACCCTCCATAGCACTTTCACAACCGAAATTGAACCGAAAATTTGATGCTGACCGTCGATCCCTCTAAAGCTGGTTTAATTTGTCAAAGATGGCTGGATACCGGTGAAACAATTATAGCAGAGAAACATTTGCAGCAGATCAATGAGATTCACTAGAAACTTCGAGGATTCGGCCTCGCATTGGTCAAAAGAAAGAGACCGAATCTTCTGCACGAATACGCGTGACCACCAGTCGTCCAACTTAAGATGGAAAAGCTTATCAAGACTACGAATTTCTGCCGCGTCTACCATATTCAATGCACCTCTCGCCCACGTATCACTACTTCAGGCATCGCCACAACATTCTATATGAAGAGCGATTCAGGAGCCAATGCATGACCGAAACAGCCTTCAATAATTTTGTGGAACCAGAATTTTGAAGAAACGGAAGTTTAGTTGATTGTTATAACTGAAGTTGTTTTTGGCAGATAAAAATCTAAGAATTCCTATTTGTTCTGCCCCCACTAATAGAGTTTTCACTAAGCCGAAATACATCACTTTAAGTGAACATGTTGAAGCCGGAACTGATTTCAGAAAGTCCTCATAGAAAGAGATGATTTGCTAGTCCAAAAGCCATTTCATCATCATAGACCGAATAAATCTCTCTCGAAAAGCGTGTAGATTCCAAATGCTTCTACTTTAAACCTCAATGTGTTCAGTCCACTCGTAGTATGCTCCTCAATCGGTCGGGCGGGTAATTGTAGGATCGACGCGAACCTCTTCGCGTGTGCCTAGCCGCTGATGTTGTAGGAACAGATATCGCCATTAGAGCGAAGATTCTGGAGCTGTCGCTAGTTGATTTCGTTTCAACCTCTCAGTACAGCATTCATGTGACGCCCCAGAGAGTAGGCGCTGCTCAATTTAAGTGAAATTCCACGCATCGTCGAACCCATTTTTCTACGCCGACATAATATTCTGTGAAAGCCTCTAAATGTAATCTGCTGGTATAGCTGATGAATGATTTCTGTGGGTGAGTAGGTACCACTCTCTTGCCCAGATCCATGATATTATCAACTTGTCTTAAAATGGTCGATGGCTTTCTTTAATTGGGTTAAAATAAGACAAAGTGGTGGATAACATTCTCTCGAAACGTCAATGAGTTAGCTATTGCATGGCTATAAACATAATAACTCTCCAATACACTATTCTAAGAATTTATTAGAACATTGATTTTTAACACTTATTCATCCTACATTCAATATTTTGCAAACCCTACTGAATAGTATGGGCGCTTGTGGCGCAGTGGTCGGAGATACTCTGCAACACACACGTGGAATCGATCCGTGCGCCCATGGCCAACCAAGCTTTCCATCCATCCGCGGTCGGCAAATTGGTACCAGACTTGTCTGGGAGGATAGCAGCACTGGCTCGATACATCGGTAAGCCACCGTGAGTCATTGTAAAGGCCAGATATGCATTCAATCACCTTCAAGTGCTTTATCCTTTATCTTTCAAACTTATTCTGAGAATGAATATGTCGCTATAAAAATAAAAGGATGAAATCGTGCATTACTTTCTAAAATATTCAATGTTTCAAACATTTCCACTGTGGGAATAAAGCTTCTCATTTTCAATATCTACTTTTATTAACAAAAGTGTTATGATACATAATTGAAATACTACCACATGACAAATGAATAGAAGGGAATTTTGAACAGTTCTGGTAGGCCGTCGTTGGCCTAATGGCGAGCGGTGAACATGGAAGTTAGTTTGGAAAGAACAGTCGTGGGTGTATACAATAATGAAAAAAGAGCAAAGTTCCAGGAGCTGACACGCTGATTCAGATCTGCGCTAGAAAAAACCACGTTTGCACCACTATATCGAAAAGTCTACTTCTTAGTCACTCTACGATCTATCTTGGTCGCCACGGTGCTGTGCTTTGCTCACAGCTATTCTAAGGTGCACGAAGTAACTTCAACAGTAAACCTGCTTTGTTCACATATTCATTTGCTGTTGTCTATAATGAACAAGACTACGTCCATCTTTGTGAGCGTTATGGTCCCAGTTATGTGCCCATTACAATAACTATGATCGGTTTTTCGATTTCCACGGCCTTCGTTATGGAAATCGTTCATGAGATTTCCAGCTCACCCACAAATTTGGCTTGTTACATCACCCTTTATCGCTCGATCGGATCTTTATCATCCCAGAAAGGTTTTAGCTACACGACTTCCTAGCTATACCTACATTAATTCCCAAGAACACTGTTTCGTGTTCCAACACAATGCCTGTAGCTAAGATCTAAGATCTCGCTGATACGACTATCCCAGCGTTTTCGTGGAAACCATGCTCAGCAATCACTAACATGCTAGTGAAAAGATAACACCACAGACAAGCACCAAGATCACAAAATGTTGGACGGAGTGAGTGAAGGTGGTACTTTCGCCCAACAATATGAAGACGTGCCACCTAAGCAGATTTCACATTTTGAATTCATTAAAAGTACGACTTTTTGAAAACAACTTTATTTATTGCCGTGCAGGATAAGACATTGTGAATGATTGAGGAAATCTTCTAGTTCTTGGCGCTAAATGGTGAGAACAGAAGCCTTAACAAGACATGGTTTTAATCCTACCATACTCAGAATTCTATCACACGTGCGAAACTTACCAAATAAATTAAACTTAAACACGACGTGATTAGACTTTAGCTTTAGCACGACTGATCAATAAGACAAATAGTAAATCAAACACTTGGCATAGCGCATGAGGCAAAGTTTCGCGTGGGAACGTAGGTTTGAAGAAACAGTAACAAATTGAATTCATTAACGCGACTAAATATCTAGACATGACAATGACTCAGATAAGGAATTAACCATCGTATTGTTTAGGGTTGCTGCATTTGTATGGAGGGTTAGACTAGCATCAGATAAATCAGTACGATTTTCTCCACGTCCATCAATACCAAGCACGTTTTGTGAAGGAGCCTGAAACCAAGCTGAAGTAAGCGTGGGAACTTAAGCAAGTGGTTAATCATATAAAGGAGCTGTAAAGCACCTGAAATTTTTTTAATGAGATCTTAATAAGGGTAGCGAGGTTAGCACGGTTTTTGACACGTCGGTCAACATGCGCACTGTCCTGGTTCAATCTCATTCCAGACCAATCGTGCTTTCTATTCGATCCAAATCGTGTGACTGGCATCAGACAAGTCGCGAGAGAGTTCCCTGCGATCTACAAAGATGGTGTCGCAGCAATACTAGAACTACCTGTAACCGCTATTTTAGTGCTCGGGAAGAATCCGCTCGATCAGTCTTCAACAATATTAATGAAGAAGGCCAGGAATCCACAACTAACAGCCGAAGACACACCCAAATCTGCAGGCGTCTGTGGATGAAACATGCACGTGAACGCAGCGAACTGATGAAATACTGAGACCCAAAGTGCGATTTCAGGTCATGTAAATTACAGCATTTTAAAAATCAGTAAAGCTATGAACCATAAAAATCTACACTTTGGCTAGTTGTCCTCACTTTTCGGTTCGACTGTAGAATGTAGTCTAGCAAATAAGAAGAGAACCGGATTCAATCCGTGAACATGTTTGAATTTTTGAGATTCTTTAATCACAATGCTTCCTGAGCGCCTTGGCCTCTCCTACAGTATCAAGGAATAGAAAAAGAAAAGCACATATAAATGAAGGTTAGGCTACACGCCAGTCCAAGTAGACAAATGCGCCAATATGTCAAAATTTTCGGAGCAAACTGAAAGATCCTCCGAACATTGGTGTCTTGTGGTCTACTAAGCTTAAAGATTAGCTTTTGACAGATCACACTGGCAAAGCATCACAGGCGAACAAGTAGCCGATTTAACACAAACATTAGGAGCAAATAAACTATGGGTGACAAAGAATGGTCAACACATGAGGTGAAATCGTTGCTCACTGCCAACTCGGCCAAATCACTGCGCAATGGTATTAGTGGATGGGAGCTGAGCAGATTGCGCCATATTACGCCTCATGCAGTAGTTGGGCCTATTTGTAGATGTTTACCAGTTACATAGAAAAAAAAAGATGTTTAGAGAGAAAACGAAGAAAAGTCTTAATATCTACTGTTTAAACGAGTTTGCATAATAAATTTCGCTAAATTAACGAAACTTCCAATAACTCCCTTTTTAAGGCGCCTTGAAGATTACTGGCCAATGTCAACTGCTGTTTTCGTGTTCTTGTTATGTGAGGTCGAAACCCTTATTTGTTCTTGTTTACTGCCAAATTTTAATAACCAATTCACCTTTGCGGCTTTGAGTAGATCGGCAAATTCCGCATAGTTGAGGATGTCCTCGCCGGGCTTGTCGTCATCCGTTTCGTCAGGTTCTACAAGAGCGAAATCTACCAAACGACCGACTACCCGCACACGAGGGTGCATTCCGACTACGCGAATCGCCTGAAATTTAGAGATAGCCTGAATCAAAACTACAGCCTATTTAAGCTCGAAGTGCCGAGACGACAGAGGCGTATGCGAAAAGAAAGTTGCTAATATTTCATTGCCATTATCAGTATTATCAATAAATGTGTCAACAACAACAACAAATTGCTACACAATGCTTCAACCACTACTTCAATAATCATCTATATCACCTGTAGTCCCATTGTTCGCGGAGTGACTCGGGCGGGCGCCAGTAATTTTCCCCATCGTGGGTAAGAATAGCACAGAGGGTTTCGCTCGATCTAGAGACACCTTGAGCATCATAACTTTCTCCTAGGTTCTTCGTAAAGAACTCTGACCATCGGGTCAGTGGCCTTCTTACAGTGCGTTTGACATCCCTCATCGAGAAATGGAATCTTGCAGGAAGGAAACGGTGGTCTGATCCTGTGCAGAATTTTAGGACAACATCGAGATCGGTTAGGCGAAACCTTCTGTTTACTAGGATGTGGTCTATTTCGTTATGGTACACTCCATTGGGAAACACCCATGTCCAGCGTTGAGGATGGGCCTTCTGGAATTGCGAGTCACCTTGGATGGTCTTGGTCGTCAAGATAAACTCAGAGAGCCGCTCACCCATTTCGTTTTATTCTAATCTGTGGTTTATAATGTGACGTCCTTCAGACGTTCTTCATTTGGAATTCTTGTGAGTTATCGTTAAACAACTAGAGGTAAGTTTTTGTTACTACGACAGAAAAAAATAACTTGATGAAACGGTAAAACTTGAACTGGCTGTATTAAACAAAAAAAAAACATTCTATAGAACTAGAGATATCAAAGAGTATTGGGTAATAAGTAAAAACGTATAGACCACAGTACGGAGGTGTTGTTTTTTTAACTTCCTGTGTGTATGCTTAGAGGCAGGAGGCGCCACTGCGACACACTCAGAATCGATCCCGCGCTCATGCCCCACCAAGTCTTCCGTCCCCTCCGGATCAGCGAATTAGTACCAGAGTTGTCTGGGAGTACAGTAGCACTGGCTCGATGCATCGGTAGGTCACCGCGAGTCACTGTATAGGCCAGATATGCATTCAATCACCTCCAACGATACTTAATGAAGTCGAATGCCTGGTGCATCCCACGGGGATTGATCAACGCCAAGAGCCTTATCCTTTATTTATCCTTTTGCGTTTTTTTTCTAGTGATAGTAGTTTGCCAGACCATGCTGAGTGAAGTCCAACAAATGACGTGACCAAAGCGATGGATTTAAAAGAACACAGCAAAATGGCATGAATAATAGAGTGATGGCCGACAGCCCATTTCGTGAAGACGTCTCTGCAGGATGGATAACGAATCCAATTTGACAGTTCCCTGATTATGTAGACAATGTCTTAGGCGTCTTTGTAGATTTTAGCTGGAAACTCAAAGAAATCATCGACATTGAAGAAAATATGGCATGTCGTTTGACGTTGATCAAACCCTCAGAGCTAGCCCGTGCATTCTACGTTATCAAGCATCGTAAAGGTGAATGAATGCATACAATGTCCTTATGAATGACTTCCACTTAATTACTAACGTATAAAATCAGTGCTGCTATCCTTCAAGACAAATATGAGCTCAAAGCGCCGCCACAGAAGAGATGGATATCTTAGTAATTCAAGGCTCTGGAATAGAACCATGAACCGGGAGGGCATTCTAATGGAACTCTAACCAAGTGATATTCATGCTACCGATATTACAGAGCACTAAATGACACTCAAGCGTCACTATATTCAAAACAAAACATATCAGTGAACAATAGCGAAAGATGAAACGAAATGAAGTCGTGTCGAAGTCTGCACGGCAAGGGATTGCTCAAGTGACAAGACAATCACAGCCTATGAGTCCACTTTCTCTTAAACACCACGGAATTCATCCATTTAACAAAACGGTTCAATAATAAGCTAAGTTTGCAAACATTACTTCACATACTTCGAAACCGACTTTCCTTGAACCTCGGTGTGCCTAATCAATGTGTATTCTTTCTTCGATGAGCTTACACGAGGTTGATAACTATATTTATTTTCGGCTAACGTTTCGACGTCTTCGTCTTCATCAGAGCCGATGATCCGAGTCGATGGTCCATGCTTGCTATTCGTCTCGATGCGGCGGCTTCGCCTTCGTGTCGAGTTTGGCCTTCCTCAGCGGTCCATGTCCTCGAATGAGGAACACTCGAGGCACTTGGAAGTATTACTACGCTTTGTGCTAGCTAATAATAACACCGACTTTTGCACGATGTGCGCGATGATATATGTCCGGAAGAAAAATAAGTTGTTATCAACGGACATTATCATTATATCCACCATCAGCATCATGTATGAAAGGGCACCACTGAATGAGTGTGCCTCATTCAAGGAGATGGACCGCTGAAGAAGACCTGACTCGACACGAAGGCGAAGCCGCCAGATCGAGACGAATAACAAGCGTGGACCATCGACTCGGATCATTGGCTCTGCTGAAGACGAAGACGTCGAAACGTTAGCCGAAAATAAATATAATTATCAATCTCGTGTAAGCTCACCAAAGAACGAATATGTATTACTTCACATGTGTAGTATATGAGATAGTATGTTCATTAAATTGTAATTTTGAAAACTTCAAGTGATCCACCTTTCTCCATCCAAAAATCTGGGATAACTTAATTGCGCATTTTTCTTCATTCGTTAGCAGAGCTTCTGGTGGCCACTAAATCAAGGAATCAGAATTTTTGAATCCACCAACAGAGAAAATCTCAGATAACTGCCCTCACATCGGAAGTCGTTGAGTATCCGATATATTCTGCTGGATAGGATGAGTTAACCTGATCAAGAAGGAACTTTTCCGCAACATCGCTAGGCTGTTCAACCTGAAAAATTTACCCCATTTATCAAATCAACTTCACTTTTACTTGTGAATGCCTATATACGACAAAGCTGAGCCACATGTATTATCTATTATTGCCACTTTTTGTTTGGATTTTCGAGTACTGAAACAGATTTGCTCTTTGCTTGAGCATCTTCCAGTTCATTCTATTTCAAAGAAGCGAAACGGGGAACAAAAATGATCAACCGGAATGAGTAGTTCACAAATTTAAAACCTTACTACAACTAAGCACTTCGCATCAGTGAAGCTTTGCCTTTGACTGGTCGGATTTGACGAAGACACTGCTCAGCGAGTTTTGGTTTTTCGCTGAGTTTGAACACATAAAATACACCCGGCTTCATTGAGACCACCATTGAAAGAGGCCTCAATTCAATCCAAAACACTAATGTGAAGTCTAAGGAGTTCGTAGAGAGCGGTACTAGAAAGTCAGCGCCAAAAAACACACTGAGAAGCTCTTCATGTTCGGCGTTTCGGTGAAAAAAATGCGATAGAGACCATTCTGAGTGTGGTTTCTCATTATTACGTTCATCCTGACAGTGTAAAGTTAATAAGAGGGTGACACGATTTCTTCAAATCGCTAGAAATACAGTCCTTTTAGAAGTTGCCCTAAGACTCTTGATAATGGAAGAGAGTATATGAAACACTGCACTAAATTTCTGTTCGAATAAATAGATTCAAAAATGAGGATAGAAATTTTCAAGGATTTATATCAACAAATGGATACAGTGACTTGTTTTAAGATATGATTTCAGACACGATATTCGGTCACTGGGCGCGTGTGGCGCAGTGGTTGAAGGCGCAACTGCGACACACACGTGGAATCGATCCCTGCGTCCATGGCCCACCAAGCCTTTCATCCCTACGGGATCGGCAAATTGGTACTAGACCTGTTTGAGAAGATAGCAGCACTGGCTCAATACATCGGTAAGCCACCGCGAATCATTGTAAAGACCAGATATGCATTTAATCACCTCCAACGATGCATAATGAAGTCGAATGCATGGCGCATCCCTCAGGGATTGATCAACGCCGAGAGCCCTGTCTTTCATTTTATCCTTTACGCGGTTATTATTGCTTGTTTTGGAATAGCAGCTTTCATTTGAAAGAGCCAATGAAAATCATCGTCTTATAGATTTCGTACCCTATCTTCTACGATATTCTGCCTTTTTTCTCTTGCCACCAATTTCGGAAATGAGCTCACATTCTTAGAATTTTCATTGTGGTGATGTGAAGAGATCCAAAACACTTATATGAAGTCTAAGGAGTTCGTAGAGAGCGGTACTAGAAAGTCAGCGCCAAAAAACACACTGAGAAGCTCTTCATGTTCGGCGTTTCGGTGAAAAAAATGCGATAGAGACCATTCTGAGTGTGGTTTCTCATTATTACGTTCATCCTGACAGTGTAAAGTTAATAAGAGGGTGACACGATTTCTTCAAATCGCTAGAAACACAGTCCTTTTAGAAGTTGCCCTAAGACTCTTGACAAAAATAGCGTATTATCGTTGATAATGGAAGAGAGTATATGAAGCACTGCACTAAATTTCTGTTCGAATAAATAGATTCAAAAATGAGGATAGGAATTTTCAAGGATTTATATCAACAAATGGATACAGTGACTTGTTTTAAGATATGATTTCAGACACGATATTCGGTCACTGGGCGCGTGTGGCGCAGTGGTTGAAGGCGCAACTGCGACACACACGTGGAATCGATCCCTGCGTCCATGGCCCACCAAGCCTTTCATCCCTACGGGATCGGCAAATTGGTACTAGACCTGTTTGAGAAGATAGCAGCACTGGCTCAATACATCGGTAAGCCACCGCGAATCATTGTAAAGACCAGATATGCATTTAATCACCTCCAACGATGCATAATGAAGTCGAATGCATGGCGCATCCCTCAGGGATTGATTAACGCCGAGAGCCCTGTCTTTCATTTTATCCTTTACGCGGTTATTATTGCTTGTTTTGGAATAGCAGCTTTCATTTGAAAGAGCCAATGAAAATCATCGTCTTATAGATTTCGTACCCTATCTTCTACGATATTCTGCCTTTTTTCTCTTGCCACCAATTTCGGAAATGAGCTCACATTCTTAGAATTTTCATTGTGGTGATGTGAAGAGGAGCCTGATCCTGTCGTTGAAGTCTCGAAACTCCCATAAGATTCACTTGCTCGCGGTATAAGTCGATAAATCGAGTTTGGATTCCCAAGGTAGTTTGGCAGCGGTGTATTATCCGCAAAAGGATGTTCATCCTAAGAAATTTCGCTTCGGATTAAATCATATGCATGGGGGCTCTATAACTTAGAAAACACTCACGACGAAAAAGTTTTCCGGTGATCTGAGATACTCTGGAAGAAAATCTTCTCGACTTTTCGTGCATTTACTGGACATAAGTTCTGGCAAATGTGGTCGATAGAGTTCTAATGGTTGCCTAAAAATTTAGGATCAAAAAAGTGGAAGCGCCAGAATTACGGTATTATATTTTGAAAAAGTCGTGCGTAGCAACTCAGAGACTCAGAGTGATCGAGTGTTGTACGGAGCAGAATGCTTTACGATTTGCTAATTCCTGAGCCAAAAGCTGACTCCTTCCATGGCCCTTATAACTATTCCATAAAAATGAGCACGCGGAATTGGTGATGTATTGAAGGGTAAACTTCATCAGCTAGTTGACTCATTACAAGCCACACGTGGAATCGATCCCTGCGTCCATGGCCCACCAAGCCTTTCATCCCTACGGGATCGGCAAATTGGTACTAGACCTGTTTGAGAAGATAGCAGCACTGGCTCAATACATCGGTAAGCCACCGCGAATCATTGTAAAGACCAGATATGCATTTAATCACCTCCAACGATGCATAATGAAGTCGAATGCATGGCGCATCCCTCAGGGATTGATTAACGCCGAGAGCCCTGTCTTTCATTTTATCCTTTACGCGGTTATTATTGCTTGTTTTGGAATAGCAGCTTTCATTTGAAAGAGCCAATGAAAATCATCGTCTTATAGATTTCGTACCCTATCTTCTACGATATTCTGCCTTTTTTCTCTTGCCACCAATTTCGGAAATGAGCTCACATTCTTAGAATTTTCATTGTGGTGATGTGAAGAGGAGCCTGATCCTGTCGTTGAAGTCTCGGAACTCCCATAAGATTCACTTGCTCGCGGTATAAGTCGATAAATCGAGTTTGGATTCCCAAGGTAGTTTGGCAGCGGTGTATTATCCGCAAAAGGATGTTCATCCTAAGAAATTTCGCTTCGGATTAAATCATATGCATGGGGGCTCTATAACTTAGAAAACACTCACGACGAAAAAGTTTTCCGGTGATCTGAGATACTCTGGAAGAAAATCTTCTCGACTTTTCGTGCATTTACTGGACATAAGTTCTGGCAAATGTGGTCGATAGAGTTCTAATGGTTGCCTAAAAATTTAGGATCAAAAAAGTGGAAGCGCCAGAATTACGGTATTATATTTTGAAAAAGTCGTGCGTAGCAACTCAGAGACTCAGAGTGATCGAGTGTTGTACGGAGCAGAATGCTTTACGATTTGCTAATTCCTGAGCCAAAAGCTGACTCCTTCCATGGCCCTTATAACTATTCCATAAAAATGAGCACGCGGAATTGGTGATGTATTGAAGGGTAAACTTCATCAGCTAGTTGACTCATTACAAGCAATTTTGACATTTATACTACCATGCAGGAAAATGGACGCGCGTGGAGAAGGCGCCACTTCAACAGACACATGGAATTGATCTCTGCGTCCATGACTTATCAAGCCTTCCATCCCTCCGGGGTCGGCAAATCGACACCAGACTTGTCTGGGAGAACAGCAACACTGGCTCGATGCATCGATAGGCTATCGCGAGTCATTGTAGAGGCCAGATGTGCATTCAATCACCTCCAACGATACTTAGTGAAGTCGAATTCATGGCACATCCCTCAGAGATTAATCAACCCCCAGAGCTTTATCCTTTATCGTTTTATGCAAGAAAATCTTTCGCAATGGTGATGGTCGTTTGTACACCGTCAGTGTCCGTAATTATCGCTATTCAAATGAGTAAGTAGTTGTAACATGAGAAGAATCATTTTGTAGTTATTCTTCTCAAATTGTTTGGACTTTGGCGAAACCGCGAAAACGCAGACGAGAGGTTGCCCGCCGCTCTGGTTCACTACATCCCAAATAACCAAAACTGGAGAGCGGCTTTCTCACTAATTCATCGACTGCCTCATGCAGACATCAACTGACGCTTCCAAAAACTATTCGATAATTGATATCGCGCAATCGTCATAAAAGGACAACAGATAAACTGCTTACATTCGATCAGTCGCTAAAGAAATCGCCATGGATTCTCCCCCATTTGTTGCATGGTAAGGCTAACAGAAGCCATATCTGGCCTATACAATGGTGTGCGGTGGCCAACCTTTGCATCAAGTCAGTACTGCCATCCTCGTAGACAAGATTGTTATCAATCTTCTAGACCGCAAGTGATAGAAGATTTGGCGAAAACGTTGCTCTCAGTCGAACCAAAGACCACCTGTGTATTGCGCTGTACCTCTAACCACAGCGCTATAGTGTAGTGCTCGATTACATTTTCACTTAGTCCAAAAAAAGAATTAAAACAACCTCTTGAGTGAGACAAATTACTAACCAATAACTTCTCTCCTTCCCTATAGCATTTTAACTCGCTTGCCAATAGAAAACGGGGAAACACTCACTCCATTTGAAACTTCCTATATAATTCTCTAGTAAATCGCCGTCCAGCCATCGGAAATGTCTTACTGAATCGACGACATTTGCTAAATGTCCAAGACCTAGTCTGTCTGTCACTCTATCAAGCCTTAGACCATCTATGAGATGATTTTCGATAAAATTCGATCAGTAATGGTGCACAAGAAAATGTGAGTTCATGAGCGACTTCTCTTCAATACTCGACTTGTCCAAACATCGCTCTATCACTAAAAAGAACCACTACATTAAAATTGAAGGCGAGGCAGAGTAGGGAGATAAAGGAAAAGATGTGTTTAATAAGCAGTAGTGACTTGATTAGTAAAGTGTCTAAGTTTAGGGATAGCGATAAGCATTTGGAATACCGCGTTAGAAGGGCGCGAAAATCACCGTCTGCCTACGGTATGAATTCAGAAGGCCTGAATGAAGAACTATACAAAAATAGTACAACGTGAGTTTTACTCGTAATTTAAAAAAAGAACAAATGGATAGCACTAATTTCTTAATTTTATCAATAACTGTATTATATAGAACCATCCACTTCAACTACTTTGAACTACGAAAATACTTTTACAGTGGCGAGAGCCAGATGAAGATAAAGGAAAAGATGTGTTTAATAAGCAGTAGTGACTTGATTAGTAAAGTGTCTAAGTTTAGGGATAGCGATAAGCTTTTGGAATACCGCGTTAGAAGCGCGCGAAAATCACCGTCTGCCTACGATATGAATTCAGAAGGCCTGAATGAAGAACAATACAAAAATAGTACAACGTGAGTTGTACTCGTAATTTAAAAAAAACAAATGGATAGCACTAATTTCTTAATTTTATCAATAACTGTATTATATAGAACCATCCACTTCAACTACTTTGAACTACGAAAATACTTTTACAGTGGCGAGAGCCAGATGAGCTGCCCAAATTCGACAACGTCGAAAATCGGCTATATTTAATAGCACCGTCCTCGGTTCTATGGCCCTAATCATACATTGCTCAAGCACTTTCACAAGAAAAACCGTTTCGTGAAGTCTACGCGCTATAGCCAAAAAATGTGAGATACATGGCGCTTAACAGGCTCTCGAAGTGAGTTCCGAACCAAAGTCCAACTCAAAACTGCGGCTTCCGTGATTTCTATGTTTGTCGTACACAAAATATTAATGGAAAAAAAACTAGAGAAACTCACTCATGTTCAAATGCTCTGCTGAATCCACTTGAACATCTGTACTCTTTGGCATCAATAGGATTCGTTTCTGGCCGACATACATTCTCATGCGCATGCGTCGAGCATCTGGTCTGTAGTTCCATTGCTGGTAGAGGAATAGATGGTCTAAAGGACATCACAGCGTGAAGAAGCGTACGCCAGGCAACTAAACGATAAGCCCATAAATCGTAGGTTGTAAGTGTTATGCGTTAAGTATTCGGAAAAAAATGGACATAAAGCAGTTTCCACCAACACGAACCATGTTGTCATTAATCCATATTTCTCAAAGAAAACGATTCTCTTATCAACAGTTTACATCTCCGGCTCTCAAACTCTGATAATGAAATGAGAGCTTCAGATAAGGGACTGCATAAATAGACAGCTTTCATATGTCTCACAAGGAATACTCGACTCACACCGCATATTTTACGAATCTAAGCATTCCGTTCATGTGATTTGCGACCTCGCACCCATTATCTACGATTTCAAGTCTTCGGATTTCTAGATTCAATTACTGCTTAAGGATTTTAGCTTTGTCATAAATACTCTTGAATGCCTATCGAGTCGACTCTACTTGAAGTCCTAGGATATCCAACTAAAGCATTCACCTGGCATTGCAGAAACTGAACGTCTCTCGGACAAGTCCGTTACCAACTATCCGACCTCGAAAGGATGAAACGGTTGGTGAACCCGATGCGGGATCAGCGCTTTGTTAGTGACGATCGATGCCACCACCACTGCTTCATCCCCTATTTAGATTGAAAATGAACTTCAGTAACAATTTCGGTCTAGAAATGAGCAGGCGGGAACAAACGGTTTTAAAAGCTTGACAAAGAGATGTGGTAAAAACAGCAAAGAACATCTGCCCATTTTCGACTATATGATTCTTCTTACTTCAACCCATGCTGAGAAAAATTGAAGCTATGTAGAAGGAATGAAATATTGCTTAGCGCTGTTGAAGCAAATGGAGGACAATTAAGCCGCTCTCAATTCGCTAACAGCACACCAAATTGTCCCGTTTGCTCCGATAATGTAAATACTAACGAATGAATTTCTCCCCATTTCGCAATCTCTGTACCCACAATCGAGGAATGAGGCCTCTTGTTTCACGGAGGCGAGTTAGGGGATCTCGTAGTTTGAATTAACGTCGACGACTAGAGGTCAGAGAAGGCGCTGCATACTCCAAAATGTGGAATTTCGAGTGGGCTAAACATCTTGAGGAAAGAGGTAAATATGCAAACAGCAGTTGGACTTGATAATCAACGGATGGACAACCAAACAAAAGGCAGGGAGATGGACAGGTAGCAAGATAAACAATAAGATAGCTAAGTATGTATTTCATTTTTCCACGGATTCTGAATTCACTGTTGCAACCGAGTAACCGTGATGGATAAATTTTAATATTGACTTGTTGTTGACTCATTCGTCTCTTCACTGGTCCTATAACATCCTCACAAAAGGAAACAGAAACATAAAACCCTTCAAAACCTTGACTGAGGGTCACGGAAATATTGTGAATAATGCTCTCAACGGATGGCGATTTTCAAAAAAACGTAGACGAAGCTCAATTTGGTTGACGCGATTTGTGTACGGTTTAGGCCAGTGACTAACCAAAATGGTGGTGTTAGAGACCTCACAACTACTGTCTATCGAGAAAAAAATGTAGTGTGAAGAAATATTAGAATATTTAGGCTTTGCACAGAACGGTTACTCACCATTTTTAAATCTACACCATGCTATAATATGACCCGACCATTATTTTACGTGATTTGTTCCGTTCTCCTCAAACAGTCGTTGGACCATTCAAGGGATCGGTCCTTCTCACATAAATCGCTGCTACCCCCGAAGAATGCACTCACGAAGCAGCCAACCACCTTTCAATTCACAATGACCAGTGACTGCTTGAGATTGTGGAGAAATGAGGACACTCTAAAACGGCTATCTCTGCATTTCTGGATTAACCACTCTCGATCAGCGTTAGTCATGTCAATGACGTGAGAAGATGAAAGCTCTTCAGCCAGAGATGAGTCCATACACAAACCGAATCCTTTCTATGGATAACGACAACATGACCACGTAATGAAAATGATGGGACCCAAATCTTATGTAAAGTCTTCTGGGTATCCATGTAATTATTCTTTTCCACTTTGCAGAATGCCACATAAAATCCAGAAACTAAAGCTCCAAAAAGATTCGAGAGCCAATTTCTCATGTTCCGACTTGTTGATATTATATTAGTTATTACATAAATAATAATAATATAATAAGTATTATACAAATAAGCTCAATTTATTGTGGTCTTTAAAGGGTCTCAAAGTATAAGCTAACGATGTCATAGTTGCTCGAAAATGATCGATCACCTAATGAGAGATTCACAATTTGCACGAGTACAACTGTTCTAACCTTGATCTGGAACAAGTGCACATAGATTTGTAAGCCAGTAACGTTGATCGCGTAGCACCATCTGTTGAACAGAACATCGCCGCCAGTCAGGATCAGCCAACGGACATTCGAGTGTGGACTGCAATGTCAATTACACAACATCAATACTGAAAGCAGATTCTTTTTTCACACTGTTTTACTGGTCCATGTCCATTCGTCCGCATCTTCAATATTTGATGACTAGGTCAGTTTTTTTGTACACATCAATTTCTATGTGCATGTGGCGGGACACTTGATCAATATGCATTAATTCCATTAAATCTTTACTGATATTCGATCCCTTGACACAACCTTCTTTGCTGTACATTCTATACCATATCATCAGTCCTCTTAGCGCTATTTGTTAACACGAGAGTTCTGAGAAAAGCTATTTCTACTCATTACAAATCACAAGATAAAACAGTCATCAAAACCAATGTACTTGATCGCAGTCTTGTATCTCTGGGTAGGACATCGGGACATGCGCATGGAGTAAAATGCATACAGCATGAGGTGAAAATTTTGAAAAACACGTAACGGATATTATAAATGGCAAATATAATTATGAATCTACTTGAGTGATCTATCGCATTTCATTATTCCCACGAAAAATAATGCGGGATACTCTTTTCTCCATAACTAGTGTACTTGGGGAGTTTGGAACATAACAGGTTTAAGCAGAGGCTCTTTCGCTCCAACTCGCTGCCAGGATTTGAATCCTCTACTAGTAAAAGATTCGTGTTGCGCAGTAGTTGGACGCGCCCTGCAAAACACACCTGAATCCATCCTCGCGCTGTGCAACATACACGTGGAATCGATCCCTGCGCTCATGGCTCACCATGCCTTCCGTCCCTCCAGGGTCGGCAAATTGGTACTAGACGATCGGTAGGCCACTGCGGGTTATTGTAAGGACCAGATATACATTCAATCATCTCCAAACGATGCTTAATGAAGTCGAATGCATAGCGCATCCCACAGGGATTGATCAACGCCGTAAGCGTTACCCTTTATTTTATACTAAGAAAAGTGAAAAAAGTGATCACTGGAGTTCTTCTGAGGTGAAAGTTTGAAACTGATTGCGTTATAATTGCACGAGCTCTACCTCATAGCACAATTCTATATATTCTAAAGAAATGGATTTATATTCGTAGATAGATGGATTACTTGTAAATATTAAACTAGGAATGACAGGCTAGCCTGTCTTCGATGAGTCATATTTGATTCGTTCTTTAGCTAATCTGTCAATGAGGTTAGTATAATTTGAGTTTTTACAAGAATAAAATTTCGAGAAACCAAAAAATTGAAGTCCTCATACCTGAAGTGACGGACCACATCGTCCAAGTGGTCCATCGACCGGGAAAATTATATCATTATGATTAAAAGATGGCATGAGGAGCCTAAAAGTCACAGTTGTCAAGTCTTCAGTTCATCAGTCATCATTAGTCATCAGTTCATTACTGGATTTGGCGAACTGATAACTTCGGCTTTTAAGTGACCCTAATAGTTGAAAAGGAAGATAATTTCACTATCTCCTCAACGGCCCACGAAGTTTATGTGTTAGTTTAATACTACGTAACTTACCTCAAGATGCTATCTACACCTCGTTTCCTGTTTGAAGGAAAAAAAAACTCTGAGTGTTTTTCAGGCCATTAGTTTCAGTTGATTAAGTTGCAGCTCTATTCTAGTAATGATTCCCTAGTTTTCACCTTTAGAGCTATAAATTCTGACTACTCAACAGAACCTCTTTTCCACAGTCCCGTCCAATGTGGGCCTCTCTTCGACAATGTCGTGCATTTGTGAACGAGCGACAATGCAACCTCCTGTGTCTGCAGCGCGATTCGCAAGAATGCGATTAACCTCTGTATACTTTTCGCTACCGTACCCTTAAAGAGCAAGAGTTGTTTAAGTGGCAAAATTTTATTTTCACTTAAAGAGAATAATGTTGTGAAACACATAGTACTTCATCAGAGTCAATAAATTAACTAATGTATGAAATAAGCAACTGACAAAATTAGACAGTTCTTTCCTAACCACAAAGTGCAAAACTCATTAGGAATAGGGTTTTTAGCCAACAAGTCTCTTCTTGGAATCTAATACTTCCCCAAAGTAATACGCCACTGAAATACTGTCTATCTCATACCTGGAGTAAATTCAATTAGGTTCATCTTAAACAGTGCCATCAATTCTGGCCAGGATGTAGACTTGTCAGGATAGATTTTGAAGCAGTACGGTAGCAATGCGACAGTCTGAAAAGAACAGGTGCAACCATCTTCATCTCAGAAAGGCCTCATGTTCACAGTTTGGTCATGGGCATTTCGTTCAAGGCGAGTCCGATTCAATTTCACGAGATTTAGTATGCACTAGGAGGACTCGAACCGGTGGTTCATTGGTACTGAACGGCATCCCTACCACTGCGGCACGCACATTTTGAGCACAACTATGTTGAAAAAAAATCGAAATCGATGCTTCACAATTGCTAGTTTCTAAGGAGTGAAAGCCGGCAAAGCCACTAGTCCACTTTATCTAGAAGACGTTTATGGTCGCTCTACTAATCGTAAGAACGAACTTCCTACTTCGATTAATGAAATCTGAATCCAAAAGCGCATGCGTCTCAGGGCATGAAGGAGACCATGCTCATCTATTCAATAAAAAGCAATATGACCCCTTGTTGGCATAAATTTACCCATGAGGAATGTTCAATACCAATGAAACTGGTCGTCATCTCATTGTCAAAAAAGTACGAAACGGAAACAACAAATAGACTTGATGAAACTTTTTGCCGAATTTATAACAACCACCACACGAGATGTAGTGATTGCCTAGAAAGGCTTATGCTACTAGTATACTCGGCTACTACTCCTTCCCTCGTTTTCCCTCCATCCCAGTCTACCTCTCTCTTTCTATCCACACTTGTCTCCCTTCAAGCTCTTTCTCTCTTACAAGATGAAAAACACTAGCATGAGTTTCTTCTTACAAAGCCAAATGAGGAACACAAACAGGACGGGAATACAACTTTCTTTGAAAACAACAACGTTTCTGAACTTTCTGAATTGAGTTCAATACACCACATCCCCAAGAAAGAGTGGTGATTTTTTTTCTCTACGTAATGTTCGCCAGTCACGATTTCAATTGATGACAAAAAAAGAGTTCAAGGTTGAAGATATCTGGCACTACATTTCCATGGGGCGCGTGTGGCGCAGTGGTCGGAGGCGCCACTATCACACACACGTAGAATCGACCATCGCGGCCACAGCCCACCAAGCGCCGTATCCCTCCGGCGTCGACAAATTCGTACCAGATTTGTCTGGGAGGATGACAGCACAGGCTGAATACATCGGTAGGCCACTGCGAGTTATTGTAAAGACCAGATATGCATTCATTCACCTACAAAGATACTTAGTGAAGTAGAATGTATGCCGCATCCCTCAGGGATAGATCAACGCCGAGAGTTTTATTCCTTATTTTTTACCTTTCCATATTATTGCCAAAGCTGCCATTTCAATAAATTAGTGACAAGTGCATTGCAAACTCAAATTATCAAAGGCTTAGTTTTGCATAGGTTTGAGATTTTCAAGAAATAAGTTTGAAAAATACTGGTTGGGAGCTACTACAGTATGGCATTAGTGGATTACCTGATGACCTTTTGAGATAAAATACCACAGAGCTATGGTAACCCCACGGACGTTCAGACGTCTGTCTTTGTCACATTGTGTGTATCTGTAACCGTTCAATATAATTTTTGGAGCTTTTCTCAAAGGTTAAACCTTGCATCTTCAAGTTTTTCATGGAGGGGCGTGAAGAAGATGAATTTTAGCAGCGACCAAGCTCTTTGCGGCGACGTTAAGTGTCCAAATGCTTACACTCTTTTGTGGATGTACCAATCAAAAACTATTTTCTCCCTCAGAAGGTAGGAGTCTTTAAAAACGATTTGTCCAGTAATGCACGACCTTTCGGCGACTTCACGTTCTTGTTTTCCTCTGCTGACTTTATGAAGTTGTTTAGCTGAATTGATTGCTTGTGAATTTGGCACTTCCAGGCTCCGAGAATGCCGCCACCGCCGAAATGTCGGCCATAACTGCACAAATCGTGTTCTTACACCGACTCCCTTCGAGGAAGAACACTGAGTGGATCAACGCTGAACTAGAAAGTAAGGGCTCAGATTTGCTGCAATCACATAGTTTTATCGCCAGGGCATCCCGAAATATTTTATTAACGAAATAGCAACCATCCATAAAGACAGTGAGACGATTTGCTATGGATTGATTTCCGAACAAGTGTCCACTATAGAAAACGAGGTGAAAAATTAGAAGTATGCAGAGAGAGAACATGGTGCTCATTCTTTGGTTATTTCAAAAATACACGACTAGTTGAAGATGTAGATTTCAGCTGTTATTCTTAGAAACTAACTATTATAGCAGCTCCCCATCCTCGGTGGCACCTTCCAATGTTTATAGCTTGCTGAGCATACCTTCAAAGTGTCACATGGTTTCGAAACAATTTCCATTTCAATCTGCAGGGAAAGAGCAAGGATCCCTTGTGTTACATTTTGGTACCACGCTTAAATATTGGCAACCATCGCTTTTAGGGTAGCTTATAATGCTTTCTTAAAACACTACAGAAGAGTTTACGATGGTTTTGTCCCGTATCAGTACAACAATCAACAAAGTCCCGCGTTCTCAGTACCATTATGCATTCTAGCGTATATGCTACTTTTCTTCTCAGAATTTGTTAAGTACACTGCGCATTGAGCCAAATTTGTTAGTGGTCTTCCGACCTAAAACTAAACACTTACGCGTAACCAACTTCGACGGCATTCATGTAGATAGGCCTTAGCAGCGTATGATTTCTTCGCTCGCTGATCAGTCCTGTGGATTCATCACCACGAGCCGACAGTGCCCCTCCTTCGTCCCATTCGTAGCTGAGCATCGCTAAATAATGAACCTCACCATGTGCTAACGAGATGCTCATAACAGATCTTTTAAATAGCAACGTTTACTAAGGCTATTGATAAAACCGGTTGATTGGCATATCTCAATTGAAGTATCCTCGTATAAACAAATCGTTAACATCCGATGGAAACTTCTTGATCTTAATCACTAGTGGTAACTAATCATCGCATTTACATGCTACTATTATGCATCTGGAAAGCAGTGTCTAATGATTACAGCCGCCGTTGAACCAGTGCTCCACTCCAGAAGATCCAGGAAGAACTGTTGAGGACAACCTACGCAGACTAATCACCGATGCCCCGGTGAAAACAAAAAAGCCGAAACGTTCACCGAATGAATCTTTCACGCCCCTGCGACTAGAACAATAATCTAAGCAAATATTTATTGTATGCATGATTATCGATTGACTGAGTGTGGTCCACATAAACCGGAGTGGCCACAAATGCCATCAACCAGCTCTAGATACCACCATAGGGATGCCGAGGAGCGAGCAAAATCCGGAGCCATAGCTGGGTTTCTAACCCGCGATTATTCTTTTTAGCAAAAAAAGGCTAGTGTGGTGGATAGCATTTCAGGCCCCAGTAAGGGTAACTGTGTGTTCGAAGCCTAACTGAAGATCTGAGATATGCGCATGTCTCGGCGTTCCTATTATTCTACTACGACCCGTAATCTGTCATGAAAAAATAGGCAGTAAACAAGAGCTAAAATAATAAAACCTAATTAGCCAACGTCTCCTTATCTAGTCTATGTTCTAATGTGCTTTAACAGTTTTCTTCAAAGACTTCGCAGCGAGCATCTATCACCTCTGTCAAAAGGTAATCCCAGCATGTGCTGAGCGAATCGAACCGATATAGATAAAATAATAGATAAGATATCAGCTCTTAGTTGCGAGCACCAAAACAGATCAGCGAGTTTAGCTCGTCAGAATAACGCAAACGACATCATATTTACTATGTGAGAAGTTCTATTTTTATTATCCTTAGTTAAAAGATCTCTTTCCGGTTCCTACATCGTCCTTCAGCGGTCGGTTAATTTTTCATCCCCACTTTCGTTTCTGATTTCGGTCTTAACATCTCTCCGAATCAACTAGTAGGAAGACCGAGCGAAGTATAAGTCGCCGAAAAGAAACATTCCTCTGATCCGCATCGTGGTGAAGACCTGGATACGCCGTTGCAAGTTTAAGTGAGGACTCCAGAGAGGAACAAGCTGCACGACCAGCAATAGGCTAGCCTCAGTACACCACACATTAGGTGCTACCGGCTTTGACGCCAGGCGATTAGATGACCGGTGAAATTTCACAAAATTTCAGGATACGAAGGACGTCAGTAGAATCGGATCTGAACAACACACGCACGACCCGCCGTGGAAATTATTCCATGCTCTGCACGTATAATGCCAGAAAGCTCCTCATAGACCCCGTTCATGTAATCGCAATACAAGAAACAAAAATCAAGAAGACTGACAAACGCCAACTAAACAACGGTACCTTTGTGACCCGTGGAGAAAAAGTCCCGTCACGAAATGTCGGCAGCGTAGGCCTTGTCGTCCACCCGTTCAGTGTCCATCTCGTCGACCCATACGAGGTCCCCTACCCACGCATAGCCGTCCTACGCCTTTAAGTGACGCGTCGTAAAAAGAACTGCTACTCACCGACCGACGCAGCTGATGAGTACAAATTAAAAGCGTTCTACTATCAGTTGGAGAAAGTCCTCCGCAATGATAAAGCATATCATAGATTTGTTGTCGGAGACTTCAACGTCAGGAAAGGCCAACGGGAACGAATGCAGCATTGGAAATTATGGATTAGGAGAAGAAATGGCAATATGAACCGTCTCGCATGACTCCTGTCAGCAGCACGTCTCTTCCACGAAAACTCGTTTTTCCAGAAAAAAGAGAGGACGTCAAATTTTCTGCAAAAGCCCTTGTACAACTTTTCAGATGAAACTTCCGCACGAGCAGTTGCGCCACTTCGCATGTATTTTCTGTATAAGCTATTGTAGAGTTCAGGAACCTTTTCTGCAAGCAGCTCTATCAGACTGTACGAGCAGAGAAATTTTTATAATCTTTATAACCTTAACCTTTTTGAACACTGCCCCTTTTCCTCTATAAAAGCTCCATTCATTGCAGAAGGAAGCGAGGAGCACTATTCCACACAGTGAGTGTGCGTGAGTTTCTGTATTCCCAGTACCTTGGCATCGTGCTTCCTAGTGATACCGTGTTCGCTCAAGTGCATCACTTGTATCCGTTCACCTAACTAGATGTCGTCATATTGTTATTACTGCATTGTTATTATTGCTATAAATTATTATGGGGCGCGTGTGACGCAGTAGTTGGAGGCGCCACTGCGACAAGTACGTAGAATCGATCCCTGCGCCCATGGCCCACCAAGCCTTCCATCCCTCCGAGGTCGGCAAATTGGTACCAGACTTGTCTGGGAAGAAATCAGCACTGGCTTGATACATCGGCAGGCCACCGCAGGTCATTGTAAAGGCCAGATATGCATTCAATCACCTCCAACGATACTTAATGAAGTCGAATGCATGGCCCATGCCCAAGGATTGATCAACGCCGAGAGCTTTATCCTTTTATCCTTTTAATCACAGAGCGCCTAATTTATTGAAATAAAAAAGAAAAGAGTTTCTGCAAACATATCAAATTTTTTTATCCTTAGAGATAAGATTGGTTTCTGGTGCCCAGTGAACGGATTTTTTTCCCCGATGTTTTTAATTCGAACTGCGAAGTGATTCCAGTGACGTTCTATAACGTGTTGTTAATGTTTGTGGCTGCAAAAACTTTTCTTAACTGTTTCAGATCTTCTTTTTACTCTCGCCCTGTACACACGCTGGTTACTGTTCGAAACATGTTCTATCCTGAAACAGCTAGAAAATGTTTCCTGAGAAGGGCCAGTGTAGAGAATTCGGTAACCATAAATGAGATACCACCGAGCACTCTAAGACGACAACTTGTTCACAACAGCCTGAATGACTATCTATGTACAACGCAAGACTACATAATTGCCCTAACGGCAGAGATGGTGATTGCATGAGTTCGAGTACAGCTAATCTGATATCATGTAAAACGTCGGGCTCGAATACGTTGGTGAAACGGGTAGACATCACTGGGCCCCCGAACGAAAGGACACCTAGGTGGCAAACTTAAAGTTAGAGTTAATACTCCGCTGGGCACGCATAGGACATAGAGATATAGCCGGAAAGACTTCGAATTAGAAGTTATGATCATCACAAAGGAATCGAAAACACAAGCGCGCAAAGCCCTAGAGGCTGGATTAGATCCAAGAATCCGAAAATGAGCCGCAGGGTAGAATGCCTCGTAATCACATGTAAAAATAGACAATATTTAAACCTATTATTTTAATGTAAGGGCCATATTTCCCTTCCATATTAATTCTGTGCGGTTGGTCTCCACGTGACATATTCAGTTGAGGACTCATAGAACACTGGTGAGTGGCAAGGAGACTATTCTGTGTTCACTGTGGTTAAAATCTTAATTTAGCATTTTCTCTTTTTGCCTATGGAGATGTTTAGCTGGTTCGATTGCTGTCAATGTGACTTTCCAGGCTCTGAGAACGCCGAAACCTGCCGAAACGTCAGCTTGTTCCTAGATAAAGAAGTAAAATAACACTTCGTGTTTGCTCAACGAGAATATAAAGAATTTAAATAATGCTTTCCATCCGACGTATTTACCATGCTCTTCGTCAACCGA
This sequence comes from Angiostrongylus cantonensis, assembly GCA_009735665.1. Taxonomy (NCBI): domain Eukaryota; kingdom Metazoa; phylum Nematoda; class Chromadorea; order Rhabditida; family Metastrongylidae; genus Angiostrongylus; species Angiostrongylus cantonensis. Next base: position 1,031,253 of record MQTX01000086.1, on the reverse strand, counting down.
CATTCATCTTACCATGAATTTCCACAACGAGAAAAAGTCTCTGAAAACGAAACTGCTGCTAAACATTTTGTACGGATTAAACGCTTGAGGAACTTCAGAATCCTTGGCTACCGAAGCATGTGAACTTATGTCTTGCTGCCGAAAATATGCCGATTCCAGTGGTTCTTCCTTTGGTTAATAAAGTGATCCCGATTGTAGCTTTTGAAATTGCGGTTCAAAATCAGCAAAATATTTGATCCAACTTGATTAAAAATGACTATTCCAGTAGAAAAGTTCCGACAGAATAAGGGAAATCTGACAGGAAAATAACTGGTAGATTGATGAGGATGACATCATTCGACAGGAAATGAGTTTCGACTTTGAAGGTGTAATAGCATACAATTAATAAGCGAACGTCAGCACAGAAATAAAGATCACGCTAGATGCGGACGACTACAAGAGATTACGCGTGACGTGATAAAGATTGATTCCAGGTATTCGTTCATTGATAAGCTTAGATATGGCAATTACAAATCATTATTGTGGAGGAGATTTCGGCGATATCGCTTTCTTCAGAGGCGGCATGATTCAAGTCGAGTGCTAACAGCAGTTGCTTCTTCTTGAAATGTGGATTGTTGTCGCACCGAGTAAGATCTAATGGTGTGGAGCACCTCACCAATGAAGTCGAGCCATATAGCAATGCCCCTCTGTACAGTACCGTAGCCGTGCTGAAAAATGATCTAACCTCACTTGGCACATTCCTAGCTAGGGAATGGTCGAACGGAATCATGGCTGATTAAGAACCAGAATTATTCGCTCTTACAGTGCTTATTCGTCCATCACCAGCCTGATTCCTTAATGCCTAGATGAGAGTCGCTACATCCAAAAAAAGCAAATCCTGCGATACCACAAGAGCTGTGAAGTATAATAAATTCCCTAAATAGTTCCTATTTCTGTGTTACCTTATGTCTTTTACAATAACTGCTTTACTTGTAATCGTTATACATCTATCCTCGCATGTTCTGTAAATTGTCTCTCAGCTACCGTTTCAAACGTTTGCCTCGCAGCTGGGCTAGAAAGAGATACTGGAACTTTACCACAAGAGCTGTGAAGTATAATAAATTCCTTAAATAGTTCCTATTTCTGTGTTACCTTATGTCTTTTACAATAACTGCTTTACTTGTAATCGTTATACATCTATCCTCGCATGTTCTGTAAATTGTCTCTCAGCTACCGTTTCAAACATTTGCCTCGCAGCTGGGCTAGAAAGAGATACTGGAACTTCTTTGTATCTCCGCTCTTCTTTATCCGTTGATTCGAACGCTGAATAAGCTGCCTCCAGCTGCATGCACTTTCAAGCAATCGGCTGTTCCGATGCACTTTCTGTGCGAGCCTGTGTATGCCCTTCACGAACTCTTTCTACAAGAAATTGTACTACCTGAAAAAGTATACAACCTCTCTTTGAGCACTATCTCTGATCACATCTGTAAAACTCCACCCATTGCAGGCAGAATATAAGGAACACTATTAGTCATCACGGGCAGTGCCGAGTCTCCTTTCGGACAGTGCCTGTTCTCCTTTGCGACAGAGTCTGCCTCCCAATCGACCAGTACCTGTCTTGCAATCCACAAGTGGCTGCCCTCCTATCCGCCAGTGTCGGTCTTCCAATCTACCAATGCCCAGCTTCCTTCTTTTGCATCACTGGTTTTCATCTCAATCGCATATATCCAACTAACCACCTGTCATCACATATTACATATTATTATTGTACTGTTGTTATTGTTATAAACTATTATAGCCCAAGTTCGAGGTTGTCCACGGCAGTTACGGAAAAAAGTTCCACGTGGCGATTTCATACAAAGTTACAAAGCATTTCACGTACAGTTGGCGGACAAAAGGCAAACCCGACCAACTCCCTAATTCAGTGGCCAACTAACATATAACGTGATACATTTCTGAAAAACCACCATTACTCTGTGAAGCACTGATTCCAGAACAATCACAGAAATAATTACAGATGCGATTATATACAAATGCATATTTAAATTATACACAGCATCAATGTTGACTTTTTATTTACTGCCTTTTACTAGTTTTCTGACCAGGGTATTATTTTTGAAACAACCAAAATGATGCTGAAATATCTGCAAAACTCCAGACCGCAGGTGTCTGCAGCAGAGAACGAACGCGCTTTTGTCCTTTCCGGGGAGCAACGCGTTCACCACCATACCATGCGGTTCCTTCGTTCCGCCTGTCTCTCAACTAGTTCACAGCATCTTTGAAGTGTTTCACCATACTTAACCACTCGTATTTCTTTCATTACTACGATTTCCGTCTCGGTAGCACTTAAACGACCATTTTGACTTATGGAATAATCGGTGGAATTCTTCCAAACGATGCCGAATTAGAACACGATCGAGCTATTCATTGTAATTTCTTGATATGTATGATGCAACGTGTCAAATACTGTGGATATCCGATTTTGATCCACACATTGTAGGATGTGATAACTCAGAATATTTGTTGAAATGTTCAAATTCTAATTAGATCTACAAAAGCTACGCTCAAAACGACACCCAAGGCGTAGGTGTCCCATTTAACCAAAAAAAAAGAAAGAAAAAGGCTGACACGTTTAGGTGACCGTAAATAAATTTTCTATAGAAAAAAGTACATGTGGACTGGTTCCGTTTAACTGGGTTCATTGCCGATTTGCGCTCACCAGATCAATCCCGCTGACGGGTGATTGCTGATGGCAGAGATCGATGGAACTAGCTGAGAGGTAGGTGAGACGAAGGTAAATTTTCTATAGAAAAAAGTACATGTGGACTGGTTCCGTTTAACTGGGTTCATTGCCGATTTGCGCTCACCAGATCAATCCCGCTGACGGGTGATTGCTGATGGCAGAGATCGATGGAACTAGCTGAGAGGCAGGTGAGACGAAGTACCCGCATGGTGTGTTGATGAACGCGTTACTCTCCGGAAAGGACGATACCGCGTTCGTTCCCCACAGCAGACACCTGCGGTCCGAAGTTTTGCAAATATCTTAGCATCGTTGTAGTTACATGTGGATTATCCTTAAGGGAGGCAGTAGTGCGCACAAAAGTGCAGGAAACGCCCACGGTTGGACGCCTGCTCAAAACTTCTACTTCTTTCTCCAAGTTTTCAAGGTTTATAATATTTTCTAGATGGCTTACAATTAAGTTATGCAATTAATAGGCTTTCAAAGCAAAGTTGCACAAAAATTTAGAAAAGAAAAACGAAACAAGATCATAACTAGTGTAACCAATCCTAACCAAAAAGCCAGAACTGAAGATCAAAAGGCCAGAACCGAGGATCAAAAGGCCAAAACTGAGGATCAAAAGAGCAAAGCCTCACACGGCAATAATTGATTAATTAGCCCAACACCAGTGAGCGAAAATAGCGATAAACACAAACAATGAAGATCAGAAACAGAAAAGCACAGTGAAACACTCTGATGTGTGAAACAGCAGTGGTTTGGCTGAATTTCTTGCAAGTACTTGTGCACGAACAGTTTTAAATGTGGTGAAATAATCAGCCAAACGATAGAGACATATGTCGTTCTTTCACAGAAAAACAAGAAACGATATTCTAAAGACGAAAAACGACCCAAGAAAAAAGTAAAGAACCTCTGCCGTCAACTGGCGACATCAGTCCAAAGGCTCTAAGTTGTGTGAAGAAACGGCAAAAAAGCGGACACTTAAAAACAGCACCAAGCAAAATGGATACATCTCGTACTTATCTTCTACCAAATGCTCACGAACTAGAATTTATCGATTCTTCATTACCTACCGACTGCATTGTGCCCACACTCCATGGATGAAGGGTTCAACAGATAACTCGATGTCTACTCGTGACATAGGACTGACTAATATAACAGACTGGTGTTGTCTTAAATCCTACTAAACCGCTTTATTGTACGATGCGCTAACAAACCCAGAAACAGTTCTGCCCTTAATGACCATGGCTAGAGAACAATTCTAGACTAAAAACCATTTGCGTTTGAAAAAGAAAGAGCGGAAGCGACGTGCCTAGAGGCTAAAACAGCTTGTATTTGCGCTTCAAATTGATACGTTTCCGCTCCGGGAGTTTGTAGAACTCAAAGGAGTCATTCCAAACAACGTTTTGAACTCAACTCCAGCCAAGTCCCAACTCAAATGCTGCCTAAAATGCAAGCGATATTCGAAACCGTTAAACCAACTGAAAGAGACCTTACTTTACCAAGAAACACAACAGCATCCATAGGACAGTGCTGATTTCTTTCTTTTGGCATCCGTGATCGACACAGCAGCTCATGTTGTAAAATGTGGGATATTGCTCAACGACGTACCTGTCGGCATCATCTGGCAACTCCTTATCTGCTGCTTGAAAATCGGCAAGATCATAGATCTTAGCAGGCTTACTCATATCAGAAAGCGATGAGCGGAGTATTGGACGCATTTCGACAACTGCTCTCATATCAACACCTGATGTTCCCGTCAGGGAATCTATATTGAAGCCCAAATAGGGAAACATAAAAAAATACTAAAAAATTTTTCTGGTTGGAAACTTACGGTCGGAATAGTGACTACTGATGGTAGCAATCGAATTTTCCATCGATAGAGTTCCATCGTTACTCCAGGATGGAAGTGCCGCGGCGCGAATGATACTTCCTAGACCGATGCAGTTACTAAGACAATTTATCTTATTGGAAAAACATTGAATGTTCTGCTTCGTACCGCTAACACAAACAACAATAACAAAATTTTTAAGGATAAATACAACTAATACCACATATCAAGATATCCACTACCTCTGCTCTCAGGAACATGGAAGCAAGGCAATGTATTACCCTGTGATCGTTCACCACCTCGCCAAGCAACCCGAGGTCGCGGACGATTAAGATGACTCGATGGTGCTAAACATTCGCAATACGTGTGTCCAGTGATGTTGTGAAAAACAAATCAATGAGTTTTAAGCACATGCATTGATTGGAACATCATAGCAAAAACACAAATGTGACATCCTCTTTGCCGATGGTGTGCGACTAGCATTACGAGGGTGCCAATGGAGTGGAAGCCTAGAACGACACCACTTTTCTGCTGGATAAAGGCAGTCGAGAATAGCTCTCAAAGTCACCTCTGTTTCTTGCTGCTCTCTTCACTATTCTGCTTGATGACATGTGCAATAGACGAGTCGTCAAACTTCTCCAGTTGTTCAACTGTCTGAAAAAGTGGCGCTTTCTCCGTCCCTCTTTCTCTTTCTCTTTCTCTTTCTCTCTCTCTCTCTCTCTCTCTATATA
>MQTX01000086.1:960403-1025856 GCA_009735665.1 Angiostrongylus cantonensis | reverse complement strand
TATATATATATATATATATATACATGAGTATACTCTCCCAACGGTTTTCCGTCTCTTTGTGGCGGGTGGTCTCTTGGGTGTCAGACTGCGATGTACAGCGGTGGGATTCGTCTCTCCGGCAGGACCTCCCAAGCTGAAGAGGAGTTCGGCGTTCCCACCAGGAAGCCAGACTACGAGTAAACCAATACTAAGATCCACCACCGTCATGGTATCAAAGCCGCATGGTGGTAAATATCCCTCTGATCCACAAGGGATGCGACTGCCTGTCCAGGCAACGACCCAGGGCAGACTTTGGCCAGGTTGACCTTTCCAGGCCATTCCAGGGAATCACAATGGCTTAACCAACAAATACACGAAAAATGGAGATTGTGCTGGGGCCCGCACCATTGGTGAGTACGGGCGATACAAGTATCAAGTATAAAGTATATATATATATATATATATATATATGTGTGATGTGTATATAAATGTTTGTGTATATAAATGTTTGTATATATGTATGTAAGATGTATACATATATATTTACATATGCATATAAATATATGCTTAAATGTACATATGCGGAGCTCTTGGAAAGTAAATCCCTATTTTGAAATATTTATAAACTATTAATCTATTTTGATCGTTTTCTCAGACTTCCTCTTCTGTATAGGTTTCCTAATGCTTGGGAATTAAACCAATTTCGCAATTTTGTTTTCAGATCAGACGTTTGCTTGAGGTTTGGGAACCTTATAGGCGAGGCTAACCTTCCTATAGTACAGAAACGTCCCTACTTAGCTTCACATTAAGAAATTTGGACATCTGTTATTCAAGTGAAAGGAAAGTATGGGATGACTAAAGGAAGAAATACTCGAGTTGACAGAAACACGATTAAGAATTGCCACCGAAAACTCATGGCTACCCTGCCTGTGAGTGATACTCGAACAAGCGGTCGCTCTTCCAATTTCAGTGGCTGGGACGGAGCACCAGTTGTTAAAGTAATGTTTTCCCACAAAGTCGAAAAAACCAAGTAGATAGATGGCGACGGAAAGTGGGCTCTCCATTCACTGTATACTAACTGTGCAGAAGAAAGAGATTAAATGGCTTACCTAAATGAATACTGTTGATCATGAACGGCCAAATTCACACGTCCATAGAGGATAGAAGACGGATAGGCCGTCCTTGTCAGTCAGTGGTGATGATTTACCATCCAAGAGTTAGAAGCCATTATTATGCACCCAGTTAGTTAATTCGTTGCGGTTCATTAAATGGCAATTGTACTTCATCAATCCAACAACTTTAGAAGAATTGGAATGGTGTATAAAAGAAGCTGTGTCTTCTACCACACAAGAGTTCTCGGTGAAACCAGTTGATTCACTTAACCTACTTTACTAAAAGCTGGTGGTGAACTTCGGTAACCTTTGATCGTTTAGTGAGTCGAGGAGACGGAAGCGCTTCTTCTATTTTTTCCTGTCGTGTACAAGAGAAGCCTAGTGGGGTGAACTCGCTCTAGGGACTCGGGCACCAGACCTTTCTTTTAGGCTTTTCATAAAGAACTCTGACCATTGTGTCGCTGGTCACTCTGCGCTACGTTTGACATCTCAAGGATTCCAGTCACTAACGGCCCATGTCTACCGGTTCTCCATCATACGCATTTTATGTCTAGCCCACCCTATCTTGGACAGTTTGGCGTAGTGAACAACATTTTTGATATCTGATCGCTGACACAGGTGGGAGCTTCGGATCTCTTCAACCACTTGTGTTCCACAAAATATTTCCAGCCTGGCTTTTTCAATTACGTGTTAACTAACACTGAGTGATCTTTCATCTTGATTACTCATGGACTAGATTCATAACGCATATATTAAGGCAGGAGGTATCGTTGAGTAGAATAGGTGGGCATTCAGTTAAGTATTCTTTGTTTTCTTCATTGTATTCTTGATGCTCTTGAAAGCTAACCAAGCCGCTCGTTTCCTTGTGCTCAGCTTTGGAGCTGTGTCGTCCAACATGTTGATTTCCCAACTTACATAGACATAACTGGAGCATTCGGAGATCGTCATTCGTTGAGCGTGAATGGGGCATACGAAACCAATCCGTTCGTCATAAACATCATTTTTGTAAGATTTAGTCGAAGACCAATCTTCTCCCAGGCTTTATCAAAGTCAACTAGCATACGTTCCGCTTGGGTAATCTTTGGTGTTACAAGGACGATGTCATCAGCAAAGCGAGGATGGTGCAACTGCCAATTGTTGATTTTCACTCCCAAGTTCTCTTATTCCAGTGTTAGCATAACGCTCTTGACAGTGAGGACAAATAATTTTGACCAAATGGTATCGCCTTGCCAGTAGGACGATGATATCTTGGGTGCTTGGTTTTATACAGAACACGAAAAACCTTTATATTCGGAGTAGGGTCGCCCTGAAAGCACAGGGTGTCGACAAGTCGACTAACAAACGTTAATAATTGCATCACTCTGCTTGCTATTACTGTCCAAAGGGAATTAGGCGTACAATAATAAAAAGGGCATTAGGCGTACAATAATGAAAAGGGAATTATGCGTACAATAACAAAAAGGACACGAAGATGTTTGCGACTTCCGCCAGCTGCTGTTTGGGCTCGAGAGGATTTCGAAGCAGTAGCCGATGAGTGATTTCGGTAAAGAAGCTGGACCTGTGCCAAATACCGCCTTCTCTAAAAGCATATAAATAACCTCGTGAATTGCTATTCGGACTCGTCCTTGTCAGGCTTCGTCCGCTTTTAGATCCGTACCTATGTGTCATCGTAATGGAACACCAGTTACATATTATTACAGCTTCTTGAACCATGCTAAATTAACGCCTTGATAGTAACACCGCTGCAAGCCATAATATTTGCTCATCATCCAATTGGCTTGATTGTAATCTATTCTACAGCTCGCATAATCGTTTCATTCACAGCTCGTTCCAATCCACCTAGGCGCTAATAATGTTAACTAAAATTTGTAGCTTACATTTCCAATACATATTACAATTCCATGATCGCTCACAGGCACTCTAACCAACAATTCTTCATTCCTATTGCTAAATCATCCTTGTAACCGCTATTGACATTCTTGCCCTGTGAGCATGTAAACCTTAACTCTTTCATAATTGTAGCAATAGTCTTACACAATCAGTATTAATTAGCTAATCACTCATATACTCATCGCATTAATCTCATTGCGTTGTTGTGTAAATAATATGTATATAAACGGTTTAATTACTCAAGTTTGAGGTACCCAGCATTGTGACTGCCGACCAAGGAAAGTCCCGCGTGGCACAAGGAAAGACGAGCAACCATTCCGATCGAGTCTTCTCAACTACCTGGTATTCACCTAATAGCGAGCCGTTCCCAACAATTCTGGTGTATTGGCCGCTTGAAAGGAACTTCCCAACACAGGGCTTCAACGACTACATATATTTCAACTGAATTGTGAATTCGTCGTTTTCTTTCTCAGCAATCGAGAGGTTGTTAAACAGCATACGTTTACCTCCACACAATAACACACATGCAACACAATCGTAGCTGACGTTTTGGCAGAATCGCCTTCTTCAAAGTCTGGAAGGGTACACTAATACGCAGCTTACTAGGTCAAACACTTCAACAGCACAAACAAGAAGACGGGAATCTAAATGGTATTCACGCTGTCAGCAGCTTCTCGAAAAACCTACCATTTTTCTACGTGCCTTCCATTGAGGAAGAGCTGCTGATCAGCGTCGCATATGGTTGACGACTGCACCGCACCCCACCAACGATCGACACGAAGGTACGGCGCGAGATCACGCGTGATATCGGAACATTCCTCCCTGCTATTCATTGCAGGGTTTCTAGCATTTATCCAAATAGCCTCGAGGAGTTTGCGCGTTGGTGTTTTAGGATCTCGTGCGAGGATAGCGACTTTTATATCAAAATCATTTCCGCTATGCTTTTGTATCCTATGCGCCCTTAGTGGTGTGCCCTGTTTTGCTTTTCGTTTGCCATCTAGGTGTTCTTTTATACGGATACATAAAAGTCTGCCCGTTTCGCCAATATATTCGTCTCCGCAAGCACCACAAGAGATCAGATATATCGTACCTGAACTCATACAGTCACTGTCCCTGCCATAATGGCAGATTACGCAATTTTGTGTTTCACATAGACGGTCATATAGGCGGTTACGAACTAACTGATGACGAAGAGTATTCGGTGGTATTTCAATCATCGCTACCGATTCCTCTGCATTTGCCCTCCTTAAGCATCGCTTTATCGCTGCACTTATTTCATCGCTAATGAAGGGCAAGATAAACGGGACCTTGTTTTGGCCAAACCGTTCTTTTGGAGCGTCGCTCTCCCACGAAACTTGTCTCGTGGTGTTACAATTTCATAGCCATTAGAAATGGCTATTTGCCGAGCCAAGTCCCGCGATTCTTCCTTTAGTTCCCTACTTGTGCACACAGGGGTGGCTGCTTGAAGCATGTTTCGCACAAGCGCCCTCTTTGTGTGAAGGGTGGGAAGAAAGGGAGTGAACAAGGATGTTTTTGTTACTTGGCTTTCGGTACCACTTTGTCATGTAACCGCTACCTGACTAGTTAATTTGAACGTTTAAAAACGGGAGCCAGTCGTCCTTCGGTTTCTCCTGGGTGAACTTGATGTACTCTGACTGCTTGTTCAATAATTCAAACCATTTGTCCATCTCCTTCTGTGTAGAGAAGACGACAAAACAATCATCTATATATCTGCAGTAGAGTAGCGGCCGGAGACCGAGAACGGGGGCTTCCACTCTTGACATAAACGCAATGGCAAGGCTTGGTGTCAGTCGCTGTCCCATTGCCAGCCCCCTTATTTCCGCGTAGTATTTCAAAAACCTTCTGAAAACTGAGCAGTTTAGGCATTCCTTTAAGAGAGCCATATCCTGCTGGATGGTCAAGCTATTCATTCTTATTTTTCCTTCATATTCAACAAGAAGTTCGAAGATTTCTTGCATTGCGCATTCGATGCGTTGGTATACAGCGCGGTAACATCGAACGACTCCATCACGTACGCGTTATTAGGAAACGCGTCACGTAGACGTTCTAGGAACATTTGAGTGTTCGTGAGGTGGGCTGGAATGTGGTTAACCAACTGGGTAAGTATTAGGCTTAAGAACGAGGTTATTGTATTCGTTGGCCCGTCTACACAGCTGATGATGGGTCTAACGTTGAATGATGATGGACTGGTTGATGCAATGTCATCAGAAGATGCCAACTTATGTGTTTTAATAAGTAGGTATAAGAAGGGACATGTTGGTTTATTAATCTTAAGGTGTGAGACAACCGATGATTTCAAACCTGCAGCCTTTGCCACGCTGACCCATTGCAAGAAACTATAGACAAGCGAAATTTGCTAGGAGTCGAATACGGTTGACGATGCACCAAGAAAGTCTAGAGTCACCGTACTTGGAGGCATGACAATACCTGAGAGTGCGCGCTCGGTATTAGAATTGGGCCCAAGCTTTTCACCATCATTTTTTCCCCATCTTTTCAGCTCTTTTTGCTGTTCCTTGCTCAGCCTGATAACGGAGTCGATCTTGAAGTTCATAAAGGTTGCATGCTATCCTACGCAAGGTTGTTTTAGAAATGGGCTGTGATGGTGAAAAGCTTGAGACCAATTCTAATACCGAGGGCGCACTCACAGGTATTGTCATGCCTCCAAGTACGGTGACTCTATACTTTTTTGGTGCCTCATCAACATCTGGTTGCTCATGTGACTGATTGATCTGGTCTGACCACGATCACTTAAGACCTTGCGGGTATGCTCCAATTCAGCTCTGCCTTGCTCCCTCTGCGTCGCTTACCTTGATCCTCTGCGCCTTCCACAATGTCTCTCTCATCCGCCGCACCGCGCAGCGTTGGTGCGTGCGTGACAGCACCAATGGCTAACCAACCGTTATTTTTATGTTTTCGTTCTTTGATGATCTTACGCGAGGTTGATAACAATATGTATTGGCGGCTAACGTTAATCAGCTGTACCCGCAGCTGCAGTTGTTTTACAGATCACGGTATCCTCGTTGACGAATCGCTCATTGTTTCCAAAGCAAAACTTCACGCCAACAATCGACGATGCGATGTTTAGTAACCAAAACTATTTCAACGTCTCTCCAGAATTCTAAAGCCTTCCTGCTAGAACCTTCAAAAAATTTTATGAGTGTCCTATTTTTGCAACCCGACTTTGCTTTCTTTCATCGATAAGTTAACCCGAGGTTCAAAAAAAGATTTATTCGGCTAGTTTCTCGACGTCTTCGTCTTCATCAGAGCCGATGGTCCGAGTCGATGGTCCATGCTTGCCATTCGTCTCGATCTGGCGGCTTCGCCTTCGTGTCGAGTCAGGTCTTCCTCAGCGGTCCATCTCCTCGAATGAGGCACACTCATTCAGTGATGCCCTTTTATACACAATGCTGATGGTGGATGTAATGATAATGTCCGTTGATAGCTACTTGCTTTTCTTCCGGACATATATCATCGCGCACATCGTGCAGAAGTCGGTGTCACTATTAGCTAGAACAAAGCGTGTTAATACTTCGAAACCGACTTTCCTTTAACCTCGGTGTGATTAATCGATATGTATTCGTTCTTTGATGAGCTTACACGAGGTTGATAACAATATTTATTATCGGCTAACGTTTCGACGTCTTCGTCTTCATCGTTATTTTTATGTTGTTATTATCACCATACTCGTTATATTAATGTTGTAGTAATATTTTCACGCTATTATCTCGTTGTTAACCCCATTCCAGTTGGAAATGCAGCACCTCATCAATTCACCTTTCGTCCACCTCATGCAGTTACTTTTCTATCGTGATTGTTATGTTATTAATATTGTATTTATGCACATAGAGATTTAATTACTCGAATTTGAGGATGTTCGCCGCTTTATAAATGTCCCGCGTGGCAGAGCAAGAGAGCTAAAAGCCAACAAGGCACATCTCAGCATCGAACATTCGCTGTCACCCACCACTCTACCCACCACAACTGGTGCATCGGCCACACTAGTGAAGAGGCCAAGCCAACGCGGACGGCTTCAAAGGTTTTAAAAAAGGAAGGACCTACTTATAGGTATGCTTACATTCATTCACCTTCGTTCACATTTCATTTACATTTTTTTCGTTGCGCAGCAATAAAAAATGACAGTCATTTCGTTTCGCTAAAGCGCTTGAACTACGGCAGTGAACGGTACGTCTGTCACGTAAGCGAGTACGGAGAGGTGTTAAAGACGGCAATAAAGCTGTTTTGTGCCCACTTCTACTGTCGCATGTTTAAAAGAACAGCTCTTGATCGGTGTCACAGAATGCGTTAAACGGTTGGCGTGTTCTCGTCACATCCAGTTCAATGACGTCGCACCTTATCTTTCCTGCTTGCATGACCAAGTCTTCTATCGAGGACTGAAATGCAGGTGTGTGTCCAATTTAAGTAGAGATGGGCTCATTAGTCGTTTGTGGTTTAGGCAATTTAAAATGGTTCTAGCATTTTAACAACCTTTCCATGCTCGTCCTATTCCACGCTGCAGAATCATAGGCTCATTCGGGGTCAGGGGAATGACGCCCGTTTATTTTACTGTTTAGCTTTTCGATGTCGACGTATAGCTTGAGCTCGGAATATGGGGGTTCGGTGTATTCGTGGATGGTTTGCCAGGCTCTGCCAGATTCAATGTTGCGTGTTCTCTATATTCAGTTTTTTGCAGTATTGTATGTTCTTAAGTACTCATCAGCTTGTTGACCTCACCTTGGAACCTCCACAACTCAGCTCAATTTTCTTTCAATTTTTCTTATGTGGACTTGCCATCCAGGTTCACTTCAAAGGATTTCTTTCTTTGCCAAATTAAGGGGTGTATCTGTTAGTGAAAGATTTCTATTTGAGGCTAAAATGATGCCTTTTCGCAGACCAATTGACAGCCTTTTTACCTCTTCTTCTCCCTAGCATACTTGTTCCTGGTTGCTACTCCTTAGCATGCTGATTTACATTTTTTTCCGTACTATTGGGATTTGCTGGATGAAGCGTGTTCTCTATATTCAGTTTTTTGCAGTATTGTATGTTCTTAAGTACTCATCAGCTTGTTGACCTCACCTTGGAACCTCCACAACTCAGCTCAATTTTCTTTCAATTTTTCTTATGTGGACTTGCCATCCAGGTTCACTTCAAAGGATTTCTTTTTACCTCTTCTTCTCCCTAGCATACTTGTGCCTGGTTGCTACTCCTTAGCATGCTGATTTACATTTTTTTTCCGTACTATTGGGATTTGCTGGATAATGGTCATCTATTTCTGAATTTCTCGCTTTCTAGTGAGAGAGTAGTTAATAAACACCGAAAATAGTCGATTTGATCAGGAGCTGCAGGAAATATTTGTATCCATGGCTTGCAGTAGTGTCAGTGCTAGCCCAAATCTTGGCGCTCTACGAGGTCTTTTGTACACCTGTGTTATGACAAACCTTAGGTTGAATGTTCAGCTTTTTAGTCCACTTCTTTTTTTTGCTTTGTTTTAAATCATCATTGGTTTGAGTGCTGGAAATCATGAGTACTAACCACATTACCTAGTTTCATTTAGAGGTGTCCCAACTTCCTTAACTAAAATTTTGTTTAGGGCTATTTCACTTAAATTACTTAACTAAACCACTTTTATATTAGCCTAATAAATCTTTTTTACCTCGTATTAGCTTAATAATTCAAGAGGGTATTGATTGTTAACTACTAGGTTGAATAATGGTCGTTTTCAAAACTAATTTTGCAATTAAAATCCGAACGGCTTGAAAAATAGCGAAGAAGAGCATCAGTAGGTGTACCGTAGACAATATTAGTGAAACACATGAATCCGAGCTCTGCCTTGCTATGGCAAAACTTATCGCGTGTCTGTAATTTCAGACGACTCACTAGACACCATCAATGCTGAAAGATGAGGGTTCTGTGGCGTGTGAAAGGACTGATTCGAATCTTTTCCCAATCCCAAACGAATTCTGAACATATGTTGGTTGTTGCTATCAGTATAATCTTTGCACAGTGACCACACTACCGTTGAAGTTTTTTGTGCACATGTTACTGATATCCCACGTCGTTTTTATTGCGCTATTATTGTTTAATGTAAAGGTTTAGTTATACACGTGTGAAATTTGCCTTCACCAGAAATTTTTAAAGACCCGTGTGGCAGGACATATGTCGCGATACTTCGTTGAAATTAATCGATAACTACTCAACTGCCATTGTGATCAATAACGTTGTACTATCTCTCAGTACTCACTTCATTTTTAACGCGTTAGCTCTTGTTGATTGCCCGTAAATTCCTGCGACAATACATCCGCCTATAGCCCTAATCTACAAACGTGTCGCACAAAACGGGCATCTACTAAGATGCCGGCCAATCTGCTGCCGAATTGCGCACTTATCATTCGCATCAATGACACGAGGTTTTGCTTGTGATCAAAAGCGGACGTGTCATATCCACTTTCTTTTCCTTTCGTTCGCATATGATGCGTGCATTCTTTGCTTCATTGTATCTGTGAGGTTTACGGTATTGACGTCAGGGAAACCGAGTCTATAGCCTGACGAATCATGTCCAAGGTTTTTTTAGGGTGAAAAGTTTCAGGTTATCGTTAAAGCCGAATGTCGTCAGTTTGGAAACAAATCGCATAGGATTAGGTGTTATTGAGCAGGTTAGTCGGAGCATTTCGAAATTTTAAGGAATTTACTTTGTTTTATCATTGCACAAAGTTGAAGACTAACAAATCCCTGGAGTGGTGCCTATTGGTTTGGCACGTGCCCATTGAGGAATGTGACAGCCGTCCTATTTGTTATTTTGTAGGAATTATATACCACTAGCAAGAAGGTTTGTTCCAGGTTTTCAGTCGGTCACTAAAAAAATCAATTTATTGGCTCTCGTTCACATGCCTGTTTGAATTGGGCGCTGTTCCTAGAAGACAATCGATGTTAACAGATTTCTCTAAGCAAATTATACACAATGCTTATTGGTTTCACAGATTAAACATCCCACGTCACATCTTATTTCGGCTACAGCATTAATATTCAGTAGGTCGGATATGCGGTAGTTTCAAACATTTAGTTGGGTGTGTGTCATTTTGAGAAACGCCAAATAACGTGTTTTCTCACTAGGAGGGTAATGCAGCATTTTGTCAATCGCGTAGGCATTGACCAAGCCAGACTGAGGAATATTAACGTTCACTATGTTAGAAATCTGTAGATGCGTACGCATATATATTATATATATATACGTCGTGTGGCGCAGTGGTTGGAGCCACCACTGTGACACACACGTGGAATCGATCCCCGCGCCCATGGCCCACCAAACCTTTCATCCCTCCGGGGTCTGCGAATTGATACTAGACTTGGTGAGTGGCTGCTAATGGTAGCGATAGGCCCATTCCTGAAGGATAATGAGGGAAGAAAGGCTTCGTTAGCACTGGACGAAATTCTGTTGGTTAGATGTGCACTCACTCTCCACTATTGTTGTTTGATGATATCGAGTGCATGGTGCGCCCCTTATGGATTGATCGATGCCTAACATTTTTACGCTTTATGGTTAAATTACGAGGGTGTAGCTTACTTCCTTGTTAGTCTTGTTTTGCGCGAGATGTAATACTAGTTCCACTTGTAGGCCCACCAAGGGGAATCAGTAGTTGTTGACAGTTTGGAAACAGAGAACGTAAAAGAGTTGCTGGCCAGGTTGGTCGGACGATTTGGAAAGTTTAAGAAATGTTATTTGTTTGGTCGTTGTACGAAGCTGAAGAGTATCCAACTCTTAGAGCAGCGCACAGTTGTTTTAGTACTTTCTCGTTAACGAATGTGACAGCCGCTCTATATGTTGTTCTGCAGGAATTACCTACTAGTAGTAGGGAATGTAGTGAAATTTGTATATTCGGCAATTTAATGGTAGTTTTCTCAGGCAAATTCGTGCTGCCTCCTGACTGACGTAGAGGGAATGCACAAATTGCCATGTG
Organism: Angiostrongylus cantonensis; assembly: GCA_009735665.1. Taxonomy (NCBI): domain Eukaryota; kingdom Metazoa; phylum Nematoda; class Chromadorea; order Rhabditida; family Metastrongylidae; genus Angiostrongylus; species Angiostrongylus cantonensis. The sequence continues at coordinate 1,014,902 of MQTX01000086.1, read as the reverse complement.
TTAGGGGAAAAATGGATGCAGTTAGCAGTTTGACATAATGCTTGGCATGCTACTGTGAAATTACAAGGAAAACACGACACTAGGTATTCACTAATGTGGCATGAAACTTTACCGTTTACTAACCTGAATTTCAGGTCTCAGTCAAGATGTATTGCCCTGGTAGGGCCGTGGACTCTCATGGGGAGAGTATTGGAGCATTTTGCCGATCGTATATGGATTGACAAAAGCAGATTGAGGTAAGTTAACGTTCGAAGCAAATTTTTTTGGCCCAACTGATGCTTGATACTAAGTCGAATTGGTGAATGCTCCGTTTTTATAGATTTCGCTATGATGGAAACGAGTTCACCGTAGTTACTTGAACTAGAAGATATTTGCATGTTAGAAGAGATTTCTTCATGCAGAGTAAAGTGTGGTTAGATTATTTCTAAGAAACGTGTATGTAATTATGTACATATGTATGTATGTATATGTATATGTATATGCATATACATATGTATGCATATATATATATATATATACCCCCTGAGCGTATATTCATGTATGTGTGTATATTTATACTGTATTGGTACTGGACTTGTCAGTCAAGAAATCTGATATTCTGATATTTGCAAATCTATGGTGGTGTTGTGCAAAGCGCTCGGCGTTGATCCATCCCTGAAGGATGATGAGGGATGAATGTCTTAACGCCGGGCGAAATTGTGTTGGCTAGATGTGCATTTTGTCACCTCTAATGATGTTTGGTGATTATGATTGTGTTACAAGAATATAACTTGTTTCTTTGTCAGCACTGCGTTTCGCAGAACGTACTACTTATTCCATTTCCACACTTTGTTTCCGTGCCAACAACAGCGGCACTTACTTCTGCTTGCTTTTGTTTTTTGTTGTTCTTGTTCCTGTCTTCAATAAAATAATGTTTGGTACCCGTTGTGCTTTACATCATCCTCAATACTATATTGCAAATAAGGTTAGAAATTGAGCCGTTCACCCGAGCTGGACTAGCATGCATTGTAGACTTCTGTAGTTTCTAAGACTCACTGACTGACTGACTAACTGATTTAAACAGCAGCTTGCGGTGGTCTGAATTGTTTTTCTAAAGATATACTTCCAGATTCACATTCTTAGAGCTGTCCACTATTCACATAATTGTGCTTTTAATAATTAACGTTTTGATAAACCAATAGTGATGTCGAACCTGTGGCACCAACTTTATTGCAGCCTTTGAATTGTACAGAAGTTCGCAAAAGCACCTTTTACAACCTCACATTTCTGCTTGAATTGCCATTCCAGGATAAAGACGGATTTTACAACCTCACATTTCTGCTTGAATTGCCATTCCAGGATAAAGACGGACGAGTGTACACATCCTGGAAATCTGAGATGCGACATTTTGCCACTCTTAGAATTCTAACGAGATGAAGAATTTCGGCTTAGAAATCCTAGATAGACTTTACTAATCTGACATTTTACATTGATTATTGATTGATTTACATTGATTGATTGATTAGAAGCAAATTTTTCTTTACTCATTGTCAATTGTAGGTTCTTCGCCAACAACTTTTTTTCTCAGGTATATTAAATCGCTTTTCTTTAATGGCAAGCTAGAGTTGTCGCCAGGATGGGATTTTGACGACTCCAACATCTTCGATAATTTCTCCCATTTTCGACGGTATACTGGAGGAAGTTTATCGAGAAGATCCTATAAAGCAACCAAATTTGGAGAGAATTGAGTATTTGCTGTAGTTTTAAGGCAATGTATATTTCTGATGTAAAATCTATCGAGTAACCTTAACATCCTTCTCGTTATTAACCATAGGAACCGGTTGGATATAGAAGTTGGATGAAGGCAGTATTGACGTTTCGGAGTCGTCCAGCTAAGAAGTAAAGTATATCCACACGATAAATAAAACAATAAAAATAGAGAAATACTTGTTACTAGCGACGCGTTAACAGTATAAAGGATAAAGCTCTCGACGTTGATTAAGCCCAGAGAGATGCGGCATGCATTCGACTTCATTAAGTAACGCTGGAGGTAATTGAATGCATATCTGGCTTTATAGTGACCCGCGGTAGCCTACTGATATGTCCAGCCAGTGCTGCTATCCTCTCAGACAAGTCCGGTACCAATTCGCCGACTTCGGAGGGATGGAAGATTTTGTGGGCTATGGGCGCGGGAAGTACTCCACGTGAGTGTCTTATTGGCGCCTTCAACCACTGCTGCGCCACACGTGCCTTTGCGCCTTTGGTAACAGTATGGATAACAAAATTAGGTGCATCTTAATAGTTGCTTTGAAGGACAGATAGAAATAAACACTTACATTAAGCACGTGAGTAATCAAGTTGTATTGAGCCGATTTGAGACCTACCGCTTCAATTTCTTCTTCTATGCCCTGTTAATTGAAAAAAAATCATGGGATAGAGGTGTTGGAGAGCAAAATACTAAGTGGATAAACTAACAGCTAACCTCGTAGGACACATTGAATACTGAAAATTGAACGCGGCTGCATCCACGTAATACAGGTGGCCGAAATGTGTGCAAGAATACGGTAACGGAGGAACAGTTCCAAAGATACAACTGTCTGCACATCACACTAATATTCGATCGATGCACCTGAAGATAGCAAGGGAGGATTATAAGGTCGAGTACAACATTTAATACGATCATGCTATATTTTTAAAATGCTACGACAACTTCGTATTAATAAACCAAAGAAAGGAAATATAAAGGATAAAGGATAAAGCTCTCGGAGTTGATCAGCCCCAGAGAGACGAGCCATGCATTCGACTTCATTAAGCATCGTTGGAAGTGACTGAATGCACATCTGGTCTTTACAGTGACTCGCAGTGGCTTACCGATATATCGAGCCAGTGCTGGTATCCTCCCAGACAAATCTGTCACCCAGTTACCGACACTGGGGATGGAAGGCTTGGTGAGCCACGGACGCGGGCTCGATCCCACGTGTGTGTTGCCACACGCGCCCTTGCGCTCACGCAAAGGAAAATATGTTGATCGTATTTTATTCTTCACGTAAACGAATCCCTCAGAAATTGTGCTTTATGGGAACTTAAGAATAATGTGGAGAAGCCTTTAGCAGTGATCAATCTCTTATCTATGTGCATTACTGTCGAATTCACTAAGCATCGCCAAAGTGATTGAATTCCTGTCTGAATGGAATAACAGCTTGCGACAGTTCGTCAATGGGCGAAATCGGTGCTGTAGAGAGACGAATATGGCACCAATTCGCCGCCTCCACAGAAATGAAAATCCTGAACAACCCTCACCCGGAATGAGGCGTATGAATGTTGATTCTATCCTCTTGCAACTGCGCCACCACCATTAGTCAAGAAGAGGTGAAATGCAGAAAATCACTGCTATTATGTGGTGTATAGATGAAAATTTGCTTTAACACAAGAACTTCAAGATTTCAAATGTTTTTCAGAACTGAAATTTGGTCCCCCATGGAAAAATTCTGACTATTCCAACGATGGCAGGCCAATCTACCAAACCGTAAACAAGATGTTGACAGGAACAGAGATAAATGTTTAATGTTATAGCACGAGCTCGTCTCCATACTTTCGTGCCTTCCATCAATTCTTGCCTCTTATCACGATATCGTTTTCTTTTTCAGCAATCGTGGGGTCGTGGCCCGCGTTTAATTCCGTACAGAAAACCTCTAACATAGTGTTTTAAAATTCTAGCGAGTTTACCTCTCGTAGTACGACAGAGCCATAAGTGGGCCCGAGAACCATAGCAGGACATGATTTCACATTGTCAACGATAACTGACCGGCATCTAAACATTGTATGTTTCTTTTTTTCATGAGTGTTAATCTCTGCATGACACGCGTCTTCTTTCCAATTTTCTTGCTAATTTAGTATCAGCGGTTCTTCGTAGCTGACAATACGGGACATTTCTATTGCAATAAATGGGCCCTAAAGGCAAAGATTTTGTAAACGGAAAAGTGGTCCGCCCTGTGTTTACTACCACAGTTGGGGCGGTGGTAGTTTTGGAAAACATAAAATGTACAAAACAGAAAAAGTTCTGCGAAACAACTGAAACCACCGGAATAACCCACGCTACGGTCTACCAAAGCCTTTCAGTGCTCCAGGGTCGAAAAATTGCTACCAGACAAGGAGAACAAATCCACCGCTGATATAATGATAGCCCATCCCAAGTTATTGCAACATGCATCCATTCGCCTCTAAAGATTTCTATTGAATTTAAATGCATGGAGCATCTATCAAGAATTACTGAACCCTGAGTTTATCCTTTTTTTAATCCACTATAGGGTGCATTATGAGTCATGTAATATAAAAATTGTAGTGAATTCACTTCAACAACATTCACTACAATTTTTATATTACATGACTCATAATGCACCCTATAGTGGATTAAAAAAAGGATAAACTCAGGGTTCAATGTATTAGCTTTGCAAGAAAACATTTTCGATATGTTAGAAAAAAGTGTGGGCCGAATAGTTCGCCAGTGTATAAAAAAAAACCTCTCGGCGTTGATCAATCCCTGAGGGATGCGCCATGTATTCGACTTCATTAAGCATCGTTAGAGGTGATTGAATGCACATCTGGCCTTTACAATGACTCGCGGTGGCCTACCGATGTATCGAGCCAGTGCTGCTATCCCCCAAGACAAGTCTGGTATCAATTTGCCGACCTCGGAGGGATGGAAGGCCTGGTGGGCCATGGGCGCTGGAATCGATTCCACGTGCGTGTCGTAGTGGCGCCTTCAACCACTGCGCCACACATGCCCCTAATTCACTGGCGAGAGACAGACATGGTTAGTATCCGCGTGTCTCTCGCCAGTGTATACACAACAAAACTACAGATTGTTTCAACGGATATAGGATAAGGTCAAAGGATAAAGAATTCGGCAATGATCATTCCCACAGAGCGATCCTATGCATTCGAGTTCGTCAGGATTCGCAGATGTGAATGACTGGACGTATAGCTTTTACAATGATTCGAACAACAATGTAAGCTCAATGCTGTAATCCTCCCTAACCAATCTTCTGATTTCAGAGTGATGGAGGACTCGGTGAACGCAGCACACCGGATCGAAAGATCGACTCAGTGTGTGTTGCAGAGCACCTCCTCTAACCATGCGTTACACGCGCCTCAAATGAATATAGATAGTGCGGAGTAAGGAATGTGCTCTAAATACGAAATAAAATGAAAAACGCATGCCTTATGAGGCAAAATCAGTAGGGGTTGTAAGGTAAAGATTGCATGGATTTGCGACTCCAATGTTAGGCCCCATCTGAGCCAGATGGGATGTTGTCAGGGCTACAAATGTCCCGACCAAGGTTCGTTTTGTGGAAGCTGGATACGCGTCTATAAATTTATATTTTAATTCGGTACGAAGACTGTTGTACCACATATTATCCGTTAACATCTACAGAGAGTGGAATTCAGGCACATTTGATGGAGGGTCATATTTTCTGTGGATTTCTTGCACTGTTGAATTCTATTGAATTGTATTTGAATCTATTGAATTGTTGTAGGTCGATGGACTAAAGCTTTTTCTTCGCGAGTAATATATCAAAGCTAAATATCTCGTAAAAATTTAAAGAGTACCAGCACGGCTAAATCAATGTTTCACTGACCTCCACGGAGCGATAAGGATCGACGATGATTGGTTGGACGAGATCCGAAGATGGACATCTTTGTAGACGGCATGAAAAAATGTGTCATTTGAAGATAATTCTAAAGATATTGAAGAATGGTAGCGAGAAGAACCACTTCGAAAAAGTGATGAAAAAAGAAAAAAGTAAGAGAAAACTACATACAAAATACAATACAAGAATAAAAAAACTACAGCTCGATATAGTTTTTTTATTTTATATGACTCGTCCTCACGTCTACTGTGTGGATCACAGTACGACTCACATTCGATTCCTTGACTCGCATCCATTGTCCACGAAGATCTTTCAACTTTTAGATGTGAGTTTGGCTACTGCCTTACGATTTTATTTCATCTTGAATGTCGTAGAACGCTAGTCGAGTCGATTCTCCCTGGACTCCTGAGAAAGCCAGGCTGGAGCGCTCCCATTTGGATTGCAGAAAGTGATTTTTTTCCCACACAAGCCCGAAAACATTTTCTCGACCTCGGAGAGATAAGAGGCTTGGTTGGCCTGGGGCAGAATCGAACTAGAACTATGCTCGCGATGACCGACATCACTGCCACTGTGCTATCCGCCCCTTGCTTGACTTACCAATATCGTTAATATGATATCCCTATCTTCGTAAATCCCAATTTTAAGAAGAAATAAGACTTGTTTACAGAAATCTGTAACCAACGTTTTAGTTTATTGATAAGCCTACTTGCTACAAATTGTAGCTACCGTTTCCGCAGTATAGCGTCCTGCAACGCCACGACGATTCTAGTCGAACGCCCGCAGTAAATTCTTTTTCGTCCATCTTGGTGATCTTCGCTTTGAGTAGAATCCGATAAAGTGGAGAGCTGCACAAATATGGTAGTTTCACCCAATACTGTCATTTTATACAGAACCATAGCTGTGCTAAAATGACCTGACTTCACCCAGCATGTAGATGTAGAGAGCGATGTTGTGTCGACAAGGATTTATAACAACCTCGTATAAGCTGATCAACAAATTAAAACTTTATACCATGAAGGTGTTTCCACAGCTTCGAAATAGTGCTGGAGGCATTATGCAGATAGGCTTGAAAAGAAAAAAAAAGATAAAAGTGAAGAAGCACCTTAGAAAGAAGTTGCAACCGACCCCATCCAGAAACAGTGACTTTTCGACGACTGTCAGCCAATGTTGTTAGCTTTCGAGGATGAGACAGAGGCTATAAAGAAAGCATTCCACATGTAAAAAAAGCTAAAAGAATTTTGTACTGATGTAAACAAAAAATAAGAAAAAAATGTAAATGTTGAAAAAGATGAGAATAACTTGAAGAGTATTAAAAGTGAATTGATACCGAAATAACTAAGGATTATGTCATGTTAACAACTTTCACACATTCTGTGGTATAAGCTATTTCGCACCAATTCTGGGCTTCATACTCTCAACCCCTCGACTTGAAAAGCATTTATTGTTCACGGATCTGTCACTGGCAGACTAGTCGTATCTGGTTCGCCTCACCGTGTGGAATTGAGGGTGAAACGTGGACCGAATGGAACTTCGTCCTTTCTCAAAGACTCAATTGAGTTGAGAGCACGGATTGGCTATTATCGCGCTTAATAGACATACACTTTCTGATTGCATGTTGACCCATTCAAGCAAGCGTACGTGGTGTGCTTTCATGCTACCCTTCAGTTCTGCCAAAAATATGAAACCAAAGGACTGGGAAGTATATGGCAAGAGGTTGAGAGTCGTCCTCAATAAATGAACAACAGGTATACTCTGCGAAAGATATGCAAGCTACTAGTCAGTATACTTCGCTGCAAGCTAGAACCCGTGAAGGACACTATGGGTGATGACGGCAAAAAGAGCAGGATCAGTTACTGTGACCATTCACACTCACCACGCTGGCTGATCTGAATTCACGATTGAAGCTCTGACAATGCCTATTAAAGGGCCGAAATGGTCGAGATTATTAGAAATGGCCAACAAAAGTTACTTATGATAACGAAAACAAGAGTTCCTTGGGACATCGGCCAATAGAGGAATCACTCCCCGACAACACTATTGTGACTATAGATATCGATACCTTTACCTTTACCTTGTATGAATAACGAATTGAGTCAGAACTTTACAGAAATGATCGTATTTTACTGAGCTGATGCGAAATTGATATAAGTTGTCGTTGTTCTAGTTGTGGTCATTGTTGTCCTTGTTGTCGTTGTTGCTGTTGACCGATGGCTTACGCTATGACTTCTATGGTATAATGCGCTACTTCGCGAACGTAACCATTAAGGCACGGACAAGCATTGATGCGTAAGCACAGAAGTAAAATGAAAAAATAAAAGAACAAAGCTCTCGGTGTTGATCAATTCCTGAAGGGTGTGCCATGCATTCGACTTCATTAAGCATCGTTTGGAGGTGATTCAATGTATATATGGCCTTTACAATGACTCGTGGCGGCCTACCGATGTAGCGTAGCGCGGGGATCGATTTCACGATGGTCTAAAATATCGTCCGAATTCTAGCAAATTCTCCGCACCGGAATCTAGCCAAAACCGCCGTATCAGGGATAGCATCACGAGATGTTGTGTGGGAGTAGCTGTAACTACGGGCGGCTTTCCCCTTTCTCTCAGAATAGATGGAAAAGTTACTTGCATAAGGTGATTCCCAACCTCCTATGAAGTGGACAATTACTTGATTGCAGTCTTCGTCAAATATGACTTCTATGGTATAATGCGCTACTTCGCGAACGTAACCATTACGGCACGGACAAGCATTGATACGTAAATACAGAAGTAAAATGAAAAAATAAAAGAACAAAGCTCTCGGCGTTGATCAATTCCTGAAGGGTGCGCCATGCATTCGACTTCATTAAGCATCGTTTGGAGGTGATTTAATGCATATATGGCCTTTACAATGACTCGCGGCGGCCTACCGATGTAGCGCGGGGATCGATTTCACATGTGTCTTGCAGGGCTCCTCCAACCATTGCGCTGCACGCGCTCCTTGCAGAATACAGATGTAATGTGCGAAATTGGTACAGCAAAACAGAGAATCTATACTCTGGATACATCTGTGAATCAAGGAAGCACAAGTTCGTTCTCGGCCTGCTCATATCCACTGGATAAAGGAGGCAGCTTCGAGGCTGACTGATTGCAAGTCCCCCACAGAGGAAATCCAAAAGGCTAACACGAATGTATTCACAGTTTCTCAGCAGGAACCGACAAATGCTATTGCACTCCAAGGATGTTGTGTCGCACATTAGGAGCACCAGAACTTGAATCGATGAGGTTCTGTCAATTGCCCACATCTTACCAAGGATTTTGACCAATTCTTGTTAAGAAAATCTTCAACAACCAAACCGATCCAAAAGTTCGGCAAGAAGATCTATGGATCCCTGGACCCTACAAATTCCAAGCAACGAAATAAATAAAGATATGTGGATTTAGGTAAATTTTAATGGTTCTTAGTTTACATGTGTCTTGCAGGGCTCCTCCAACCATTGCGCTGCACGCGCTCCTTGCAGAATACAGATGTAATGTACGAAATTGGTGCAGCAAAACTGAGAATCTATACTCTTGATACATCTGTGAATCAAGGAAGCACAAGTTCGTTCTCGGCCTGCTCATATCCACTGGATAAAGGAGGCAGCTTCGAGGCTGACTGATTGCAAGTCCCCCACAGAGGAAATCCAAAAGGCTAACACGAATGTATTCACAGTTTCTCAGCAGAAACCGACAAATGCTATTGCATTCCAAAGATTTTGTGTCGCACATTAGGAGCACCAGAACTTGAATCGATGAGGTTTTGAAAGTGGTTCTGTCAATTGCCCACATCTTATCAAGGATTTTGACCAATTCTTGTTAAGAAAATCTTCAACAACCAAACCGATCCAAAAGTTCGGCAAGAAATGCCCCCGCTAGCAATTCTATCAACTGCTCCAGGAATTTCAGCATTACTATACTCCTATTCCATAGACCCACTAAAAAAGACCGACTACTTAGTTGGCGGAGAGCGTGTGACGCAGTGGCTGGAGGCGATACAATACAAGCATAGGATCGATCTCTGCGCCCATGGCTCACAAAGCCCCGATCTCTCCGGGGTCGGCAAACTGGTACCAGACTTGTCTGGGAGGATAGCAGCACTGGCTCGATACACCGGCAGGCCACTGCGAATCATTGTAAAGGCCAGATATGCATTCAATCACCTTCAAACGATGCTTAACAAAGTTGAATGCATGGCGCATCCCTTAGGGATTGATCAACGCCGAGAGCTTTATCTTTTTTATACCTAGTTGGCTGTCTTCCTGTTGTGCACTTGACATACAGACGAGCCTATTTGTAAAAAAAAAACTTATGCGTCGACTTTTAGTTAGACACATCTTGTCGCTTTCCTTACATGGTTTTTGAAATCGCGTATGTGGTAGCGTCTGTGATAATTAGTTGTTGATAGAACTATGGCTAGAACTTTTGCTTTCCTCTCGTGCACGCTCGAAATAGCACCTTATAATATCACTTTCTCCACAACTTTTACGATATCACCCTCACATATTTAGCGTCGAGGAATCTCCATCGTTCAAAACATAGACAACTGTGGAGTGGAAAAGGTTGACCCGGAACCGGGTGCTACATATTCCCTTCAGTGCAGCCTCGAAACTCTTGTACTCTCCTCGAGCCACTCATTTCTTCCTTTTCAGTATTCAAGCCAAAGAGGTTACTAAAATAACTTCTTAGATCACAGGGCACGTGTAGCACAGAGGATGCGTGTAGCGCAGTGGTTGAAGGTGCCCTGCAGCTCACATGGATTCGACTCCGAGCTTTAGGCTCACCAAAACTTTCATCCCTTTAGGGTCGGCAAATTGGTACCATACCTCTCTGGGAGGATAGCACCACTGACTCGATACGTCGATAGGCTTCCGCGAATGATTGTATAGACCAAATATGCAGAAAGCATGGACGATTTTCACGGCCTCGTAGGCGGTGAAGTGTCGACGATCGCTGTGGGCTCTGTTACCAAGCTCTGCAACTTCAAATGCTATTGCTGTAATGTTCATTTAGATTCTCTTTGACCTATTATCTGTAAAAAAATTGCAAGTTCGGCCGTAAGTTAGTGGCTGCCTGTCGTTCATGTAATCTTTTTTGTAGAACTGATTAACGATTCTAAGGAAAAGTTCCTATTTCGTCCATCCAATATCACCTGTGTCAGCTGTAGTCCCGTTGATCGTCGAGTGACTCGAGCGGGCGCCAGTAAATCCTCCATTTATCCCTGTGAAACGGGACACTCCTAGCATCGTCCTTTCGACTGCGCGTTCGATAACGCTGAGTGATCTTTCATCCTGTTTACGTAGCGACCAAGTTTCTGACGCATACGTTAGGGCAGAAAGAACCGTTGAGTCGAAAAGGTGGGCACGTAGTCGGGTGTTCTTTGTTCTCTTCACTACAACCTCGATGCTCTTGAAAGCTCCCCAAGCCGCCCGTTTCCTTCTGCTCAGCTCTGGAGCTAAGTCGTTCATTATATTGATTTTCCGACCTAGACAGGCACAACTGGAGCATTCGGAGATATTCGTTCTGTTAAGCGTGAATGGGGCAAACGAAACCAATCCGTTCTTCATGAACATCGTTTTCGTGAGATCTAGTCGAAGACCAATCTTTCCACACGCTTTATCAAAGTCCGCAGGCATACGCTCCGCTTGGCCATCCAATATAATCACAGGTATATTGACGATCTGTTCCAGAGTAGACGGAGAGCATGTTTGTTGGGCCTGCTTTAAGGAAATTTTCATTTTATTCTCACTTTGACTTCATAATTTTTGCTCATTCGAAATGAAAAATTGAATCTGCATGAATACAAACTGCAAACCTACTAACACACGCATACATGAACATGAGTACACGTGCTGAATCCGGTACAATACAATCTAACCCACTGGCGTCTCGTCAGCAGCACGAGCTCACTTTTGACTCGTATTTACCTCAATCCTCCTCATCTGGACACACCACATAGCCTCGTGACCCTTGGCTGGTGATCCATCAGTGAAAGAAACCGTGCCACTATCTGCTTGTGAACATGGAAAAAATTCCATCTCGAATATAGCTATTGTTGGAAAAGAAGTTCAACAAATTGTAATAGTATCCAGGATCGACTTTCTATTAACCTCGGCATTGAATTATGAATTCGTCGTTTACTCTCTGAGCCGCTTTTTCATCAGTCTTCCACCGAGGAAGAACAGCCGCTCAGAGTCGCATATGGCTGACGGCTCTGAAGAAGGCGATTCTGCCGAAACGTCAGCTACGATTGTGTTGTATGTGTATTATTGTATGGAAGTAAACGTATGCTGTTTAACAACCTCGCGATTGCTAAGAGAGAAAACGACGAAGTTCAACAAAGTTGTATTATCATAGGCAAACACTTTTTAGCAATCTCGGGCCCATAGCGTTTCCAAATAGCGCTTACGAGGCGGAAACTAACAATAATATCCGAAGGTATTCTGAAAAAATCTGACTGAAAAGATGAGAAAATTTGAAAGAAACCGTTTTCAGCTGAGAACTAGTAAGCACAATCGTATCCTTCTTTGTAGCGACTCTGGAGCACTTAGTAACACTGCGACACAAGACTTCGACAAAATCTTCTGAAATGGACTTGGTTTTCTAACGAAAAACTTCTATGCCTAGGAATAAATTTCTAATGGATATTACCCATTTGCTCATGGACCATCGCCGTGACAACATCACCCCTGGTAATGGTTGACCTAAAATAAATAAAATGACTTTCCTTGAAATAGAGAGCTGCTACTCAATCAGCACCAAGTTGCTTTTCGTAAAAAAGGAATAATCTGTTTTTTCGACATTTAGTGTCACATGTCTCGAATAACAAACATGGAAGACTCTATCGTATAAAAGTAATGAAGATGATAGATGGACGGGGAAATCACTGGAAGGGTCGCCGAGAGAATCCAAATGACCTTCAACCCCCTCTACCTATCCCGTTTAATTCTTTTAAGAAGGATTTTCAACAGATGGGTTATGCTATGTGTTACTCGGAAATCTATTCTAAGCTGAAGTAGCGTAATAGCACCTAAGCGGCACCCAGATGAAGACAAAAATTTTACTAATCCCGCGAACGAAGATAGCAAGGCAATGAAACAAATGAGAAGAGAGCCAGAGTACAATGATGTGTGAGAAAACACATCAAAGCATCTATCTAGGCAAATTTCCTCACTACACTAAACTACATCAATTTTAAGCGATAAAGAATAAGAAAAAGGAATTCCACATAAGAATTTGAACTTGGAAACAATACTGCGGAATCCGCTTGCAATAATAACATTGAGTTTTGACGGATAACCCACTTTTACATGGCGCGTGCGGAGCAGTGATCGGAGGCACACTGCAGCACACACATGGGATCGATCCCCGCGCCCGTGGCTCACCAAGTCTTCCATCCCTCCGGAGTCGGCAAATTGGCACCAGACTTGCCTGGGAGGATAGCAGCACTGGCTCGATACATCGGCAGGCCACCACGAGTCATTATGAAGGGCAGATATGTATTCAGTCACCTCCAAACGATGCTTAATGAAGTCGAATGCATGACGCATCCCTAAGGGATTGATCAACACCGAGAGCTTTATCCTTTCTTTTTATACTCGTGTGTACATTGAAAGTTCGAATTTCGACTAGGAAGATGTCTATCATTGTCTCAGTGAATAGGATGCTCAGTACATTCAGCCACCACGGAAAATTAGCTGAGGAAGTAAACAGTTCTTTGCCTTGCTATTACAACCTCCGAAACATGTCCCACCAACTCGACAACGCCAAATTCAAAACACCAGCTACAGGGTAATACAAGGGAGCTTTTTGCATTCTCAGCGGGTAACATCAACTGGGGTTAAGAGAGGAGAAAACCGAGGAATTAGGTAAAGTCTACACAGGTCCCGGCATGTGGACCAAGTGGCTATACAGATACCCAGTAATTTCATCGTGTAACAACATTTTTTATTGTTAATGCACAATTTCACAACTTTTTTTTATGCTCCTGGAGTGATGAACTGGAGCCATTTACTTATCCTCTTTCCTCCCCTTTCATATTGTAACATTTTATCGGAACTCTATTTTCAATGAAATTGAAGTAGAAAAAACGAAAACTTCATAAAAACTGGTGTCAAACTAAGAAAAGGACAATAACTTACTCATTTAGTTCATATGAGAAGTATTCCAATCCAACAAGAAGCATCTGTAGAGCTAGTGAAGGCAGTGTGGCGAATGACTTAAAAACCTGGATTTGAGATCTAGATCTGAACAGCTTTCGTGAGCAAAGGGTACGTTTGAGTAACGCTATTCGAAGTTAACCTTCCAGCTATTAAAGTAACCATGTTTTACTTCAGGCTCAGAGCTTGTGATGAGGCACCAGCCTATCTAAGTTGCCATTAAGCATTTTATCAAGCTCAATGGAATAGTCACTTCGCCAGTAAAGTGTATATTAGCTTGCTCGATACTTGAATGGTCCGCCCTCAGTGGTCGCGCGGGCCTCAACATAACTTCCATTTTCGGAGATTTGCTGGTTAAGTCATTGTGACTCCCTGGAATCCCGAGGTCACTCTGGCCAAAGTCTGCCCCAGGTCTTCCACCACCACAGGCAGTCGCAGCCCTTGTGGACTAGAGGGAGATTTGCCACTATGAGAACTAAACGAACTACTTTGTCTACTATGATGCTCATATGACAAAAGGACCATCAATGCTTTTTCGATTCTCCGTTTCCTAAAGAGGGAAGGCCAAAACTATGAATTTAAGTGACCTATGTAATTAAACGTTTCGATATATGTGTTTGACATCAGCACTCATCCATTTTTGAAGTAAATTGTTTGGAAATTCACATACTTGTGATTTCGATGCACTCCTGAATATGGCTTCACCAAGAACATCGTTAAGCCCAAGCTCGTTCATGATCGACGACCACTGCGTTACACTTAAAGAAAACTTACTGCTATAGGTGTCTATCCATATTTTTTCTAGCTTGTCGTGTTGTGAATGGGTTGTGACCAATTACACCTCTGATCACAGCCTTCAATTCCAACCTTAATTGAACCTCGGCACTGGTAACCAAGATTTTGGTTTGTTGATAAGCTAAGATGAGGCTTTTGCAAATCGTTACTAATCCAACTGCTGCAGAATGAACTATTAGAAACAGGAAAACACCATCGGTCGACAGTCGACCAAGTGCCCTGTTATATCATGGGGAACCGTCCGGTGCCGTCATTTCACTTCACTGCGGGTATTGTCTTGCATGTCATTCGTTTTGTTCTCCCTTATAGTCGATTGGACTTGATATGATGACTACGAAGATCCACATCGCAAGAGGAAGCAATTACTATGGAGACGCGATTCGAATCGTTGTGACTCCGAAAAAGACAATCCTGCCGAAACATTATTCATAATAAAGATATCAAAAAACCGTTAAAAAAAGATATAGGGCTCAACGAATTCTTAGAGTGAGCAGAAACTGCTGGGCTACTCCTGTACGCAACCGGGAAAAATGGCAGCTTTACTGGGGCACGCCCGGGATTCGACGATCAACGAGACGACAGGTGATAGAAGTGGTACTGGTGAGCGACCGTGTCAGCCTGCTAGTAAACCAAAAAACATCCTTAATTTCATTTCTCACTTACTCTGTGAGACGACATTATTTCACATGATTCCCGTACTCAGTTCTATTCTAGCTTTTACGCTTATCAATAGAGTTGTGTACTATAGAACGAATAGCCGTTTCATTATTATAAATTTCAAGCATCATAGCCACTTCTTCTGCTGATAACTGCGCAGTCTCAGCTATATCAGGTATCATATAGACCACTTCATAATATCTACTATAGCATTTAAGCATTTATAGAGCGGATAGCCAAGTGGTAGCGATGTACGTCTTCACGAGCATTGTGTTAGTTTGATTCCGCTCCGGGCCAACGACCACACTTTGCTATCCAGTTGGGAACGCTCCAGTTCCGCTATCTCAAAACTCCATGGAGAAGTGCTCAATCGACATTCATGATGACATGAGAACCTTCAAGCAGCCACCGAAGCAACACGAAAGAACTGGGAAGATTTTCGTGGGCAATGGATGCAAGGGAACGAATCGAATGCGAGAATTGCTGGGATCCGCACAGTAGACGTGAAGACGGGTGAATACAAAAAAAAGTAGCATTTAAACTAAGTGTTTCAGCAAGTTTACGTCACTCATTCCTTTTGTTTCGCTTTATTTTGGTTTTCCTTCTGCATTTCCTTGTGCTAAACTGGACCTTCCTATTCATTTATTGAATGAATTCCACTTGGCTTTTTAGGAAAAGTCAAAAATTGAGAAGAACTGATGAACATTTCGCAATCCAAACTCAAAGAAAATCAACAATGCTTCGTTCAGCAGCCTATGACACGAGAACCTGACGAGAGAAACTTGTTTTAGTGCTTTAAGTTTTCCGTCAAGTTTGATCAACTCTTAACAGCATTGAAAGCCTGCCCAAAAATTTTAACACAAACCTTAGTTGATCCCACTTCCTCATTATACACATATCAACCAGAGCATGTGCTTGATCAATAGCAATAGAAGGTTCTGCAGATTCGTCATCGCTACGACTTAGAGAGGTCGCCCTCTTTCCAGGTGAGAAATCTAGTGGAAGAAAAGAATCCAGAAGGAATTCGCCACGAAGCCATAACCAAACGCGTATTGTCATTCTAAATAAATAGAATTACTAACGTGAAAAATCGTTAATTTTTCAACCTCATAGCGAGAGCCACTAATAGATACAGATAAGCGATGTGTTGCACAACAGCATTTCAGTCGAAAACAAGAAAAAGAAAAAAAAGCAGGAGAGAAAAACTTTAGAGGATTATATAAACTTATAAGGGGCGCGTGGTGAATTGGTCGGATGCGCCCAGCAACACACATTTGGAATAGATCCCCGCTCCTATAGCCCACCAAGCCTTCCATCTCTCTGGGGTCAGCAAATTAGTACCAGATTTGTCTGGTAGAATAGCAGCACTGGTTCGATACGTCGGCAGATGATAGCGAGTCACTGTAAGGCCAAATTTACATTCAGTGACCTTCCAACGATGCTTAATGAAGTCGAATGCATTGCGCATCCCTCAGCGACTGATCAACGCCGAGAGCTTTACCTTTTTCAATAGACTTATATAAAGGATAAAGGATAAAGCTCTCGGCGTTGATCAATTCCTGAGGGATGCACCATGCATTCGACTTCATTAAGTATCGTTGGAGGTGATTGAATGCATATCTGGCCTTTACAATGACTTGCGGTGGCCTGCCGATGTATCGAGCCAGTGCTGCTATCCTCCCAGACAAGTCTGGTACCAATTCACCGACCCCGGAGGGATTGAAGGCTCGGTGGGCCATGGGCGCTGAGATCGATTCCACGTGCGTGTCGCAGTGGCGCCTCCAACCACTGCGCCACACGCGCCCTAATAGACTTATATAGAGCATACAAAGCTTTTAACTTGTGAAAACAAGGACTGCATTCACGTTTAAGAAGTATTCAAGAGCGAAATGCACGAAAACCATGCAAAGGACACAATGAATACTGGTTGATTAAGGATTACCTTAAAGTAGTCACTCAGCAACTCTGACAGGATGAAGACATTAGTATTGTTTTATATCGTTATTGAAATCTAGAACAAATGCTCATAGAAGGAAGTATAAAAATCCAAGTAAGCAATATGCATAGCAGAATATGACAGAGTGATCTAAGATAAGCGAGCTACCTTGTGATAGATGCAGGAACATCATAACACGATTATCCTGAGATTTCAGGAAGAATCGACCAGCATTTAAGGACATTCGCGACAAAGACGAAAAAGTCCTCAGGTAGTGAAAACTGCGCACAAAAAAGTTAGGTAATCTTTGTGGATGATGAATGCGAGGAAACTAATCGAATGAGAGAAGTAGTGTTGAGATCTACATAGTATTGAACATTTGACCGCAGGTCATGTCGTATTAAGAGTATTAAACACAATAGTAATAATGATAGCAATAATAACAATAAAGGATTAAACGGTAAAGGATGAAGCCCTCTGCGTTTATCAACCCCTGAGGGATGGAAGGCTGTGGGTCATGGGCTCATGGAGCGATTCGATGTGTGTGTTGCAGGGTGCCTCCGACCACTGCACCACGCACGCCCTTGGGGTAATAAATTAATAGTGGCAGTAGTAGTAACGACGGTGATAATAATAGGTATAATACTAATGATAATACAATGATATTAAAAGCACTAATAAAGAAAGAGGACTTTTTGTGCTTGCAGAGAATATGGACCATTTAAACTACATACACATTTAGCGTAGATGCTGGTCCACATAGGTTAACCGAAAGCGCGAAATTCTTAGTAGCTGCGTCGTATTCTTTCTCAATCAATCGCAATCGCGACGTTCTTATACAGTATACGTTTACTTCCGCATAAAAACACATACAACACAACACTAGCTGATGTTTCGGCAGTAGAGCACTTTCCGTCAGTAGCTGCCCAACGGCTCGTTGACGAAAGGACAAAGCATTCCACACAAGATGCTGGTCGATTTCAGAATGTTGTCATGGCAACGACACCGACCGTTTGCACTCAAAACCTGGGAGCCTGGACAAAAATGTAAGCAGGAAATGAAAGAACGAACGAAATGGACCTGTGTCGATTACTTTCGCATCGAAATCGTTGTCTTGCAAAACCCACTAAAACAAAAGCTCTTTCCTGAATTTCATTTAGATGACCTGCATTCACATGCGGTTTCGATTCTTGCGCTTATTTTTCCATTCGCTTCGTGTCTTGCAACGATGACCCATAGGTGTGGGTAGGTCGGGCTATGCATTCGGTTACTAGTTGAGGATCTGCCCCATTCTTTCACTTTTGACTCCCTCTTCAATATCGTTAGTGAAATGCTATTCCCGTTGTGCCGAGAAATCCGTTTTAAGGCGCTCTGAAAAGGCCGTTACTCTCAGTGAATAGCATTTGTGAACGGCAGGAAACTATCTGATTTTTGACCGAGATTCTTTTAGGACTACGGCGATTTCAGTGAAGGCATCCAATTCTACTTTTAGCTGACCGATGGCTCGCGAAAAGTATACTGAACCGAATCCACTACTTCACTCCAAATTTCTCATTGCCGCCGCGGTGAATTCACATGGACTCATGCCACAAGATTTAGCCACACCCATCCTTCCACTAAATGACTACCGCTTTTGTTATACTTCTTGCTTAACAACTCAGCTCTTTCATGTATTTTTTAGTGATTTTGAAGCTTTCTTTCCTTTGTAGGTCATCTGTATCACCTTTTGTCCCGTTGATCGTCCAGTGAGTCGAGCGGGAGCCAGTAAACCTTCCATTTTCCCTGCCGCGTGCCGGCTCAGTGGGCTCTGCTCGCTCTAGGCACTCGTAGAGCATCATATCTTTCTTCTTGACTTTTCGTTCACAACTCTGACCATCGAGTCTGTAGTTTCTTGCAGCGCATTTAACATCTCAAGGAATCCAGTCACTAACCGCTCTTGTTCACCGGTTGCCGCTCATACCCATTGCATGTCCGGCCCACTTTATGTACGCCTGTTTGGCCTCCAAAACGGCATATTTGACTCTTCGTCGCTGACGCAGGTCCGAGCTTCGGATCCCATCCCTTATTAGTGTGAAGCGGGATACTCCTAGCATCGTCCTTTCGACTGCGCGTTCGATAACGCTGAGTGATCTTTCATCCTGCTTACGTAGCGACCAGGTCTCTGACGCATACGTTGGGGCAGGAAGAACCGTTGAGCCGAAAAGGTGGGCACTGTGTCTGGTGTTCTTTGTTCTTGCTATATCTTCGATACATTACGATATAAGTAGAGCAAAAGACTAGTACACATGCCATTCTCACTCAAATCGGCCAGTTTCACTAATCCTGTGGTGCTTAAACTCTTTGAGGATACCTTGTCGCAAGGTGCAGTATGTGGGGCTTCGGAAAGGCTTCTATGACCGCAGCTAAGGAACATATGTGAATCATAGAGCAGAATTTAAGTAGAAATCAGTGTGAACCATACGATAACTTTCGTGGAGATCACTGTATAGACCCTTTCGACTGCGTGTTCGATAACGCTGAGTGGTCATTCATCATGCTTACGCTGCAACCAGGTTTCCGACGCATGCGTTAGGACACGAAGTACCGCAAAGTCGAAAAGGTGGGCACGGAGTCGGGTGTTCTTTGTTCTCTTCACTACATCCTCGATGCTCTTGAAAGCTCCCCAAACTGCTCGTTTTCTTCTGTTCAGCTTTGGAGCTAAGTTGTTCATCATATCGATTTCCCACCCTAAGACGATACCCAACCATGTATCGTTAGGCCTAACCCAGAAACCCATGACGTAACAGAGGCATTCCGAGATATCCGCTCCATTGAGCCTGAGTGGGAAAAAGAAACAGTAGGTACGGAACCAATCCGTTCTTCATGAACATCGTTTTAGTGGGATTTAGTCGAAAAGCAATCTTTCCACAAGCTCTATAAAGTCGACAAACTTTCGTTTTGCTTGGCTAATGTTTTGCTGTTATAAGAACGACGTCGTCAGCAGGCCAAAGATAGTGTAATTGCCGACCATCAGTTTTAACTCTCATGTTTTCCCATTCCATTGTTCGCACGGCGTTCTCCAGGGTGGCGGTAAATAATTTTGGCAAGATGGTATCGCCTTGCCTTACCCCTCTTTTGACGTCATTTTTAACACCGTTGTAGAATGATAACATCTTGGTGGTGAAATTTTTGTACAGCTCACAAAGAATCCTTACATACTGAGTCGGGACTCCTTGACTATCAAGAGCTTCCATGACTGCTTCTATCTCAATTGAGTCAAAGGCCTTCTTTAATTCAATGAAAGTGAGACAGAGCGGTCTTTTGTACTCTCGCGGTACTTCAATGAGCCTTGTCACTTTCTATTTACTATGATGTGGTCTACTTCGTTATGGTACTCTCCATTGGGAGACTCCCACGTACAGGGTGGGGCTTCTGGAATTGCGAGTTATCATGGGTGATCTTGGTTGCCATGATAAACTCAGATATCCGCTCACTCTGCGTGTTCCCTTCTAATCCGTGGGTCCCAATGTGATTGGTCCAATCTTAGCATTGAAATCTCCAATGATGACCTTGAAGAATGTATGGTCTTCTCTGTAGAACCTCTCCAAGTCCATATAGAACGAGTCGACTTCTTCTTCTTCATCATAGTTTGATGTTGGTGCGTAAACGGCGAAGATTGTCAAAGCCAGGATTGATTCACATCTTCTTAGTCGTAGGCGTCCGATTCGGGTTGTTAGTTGTTCGAATGAAACGATGTTCATGGACAAACTCATGTTGACAAGAACGCCAACACCGCCGACTACCCTACTGTCGCATTTTCCGACGAATAGTTCTTCTCCTCTTTTGCAGGTACTCAAAAAATTTTTTATGTATTGTGCTATCGATTTGGAGAATGCAGAATTTTTCTGTGTGGTGAGGAGAAACTCGTCTGCTATACAACCACAAAGCCATTATTTGGTAGTTGGCCTCACAACATAAAAAAGGATGGAGCTCTCGGCGTTCATCAATTCCTGAGGGATGCGCCATGCATTCGACTTCATTAAGTATCGTTGGAGGTGATTGAATGCACATCTGGCCTTTACAATGACTCGCGGTGGCCTACCGATGTATCGAGCCAGTGCTGCTATCCCCCAAGACAAGTCTGGTAGTAATTTGCCGAGAACGAAGGGATGAAATGCTTGGTGGACCACGGGCGCGGAGATCGATCCCATGTGTGTGCTGCAGAGCGTCTCCGACCACTACGCGACGCGCCCGTCGCTCTCACAATATATGAGCAGTATACCCGTGTATCTTATATCCTCCCGTTCTACAAGGTGGTCATGATTCATCACAATGATTGGAAATGAAGCAACAACTACCGGTTGGAGGCAGTAGCTTACAGTAACTTATGGATAATTTTCTATATGACTGAGTTTATACCAGGCTGGTATGAAACCTTTATTCGGCTGACGTTTCCACGTCTTCGCCTTCGTAGTTTTTAGGTGACTAAAGTATCTGGTGAATTCAGAACTTGACAGAATAATGGAGATGAGACTGACTTGTTGGAGCAAGTACCTTTAACCTTTCTTATGCTTTACTTCCATTCTAGGTTATATTTGAAATTGACGTGGGCACGGCTTTGATCTATCATAATCAATGATGAAATAAATATGGCATGCAGCAGTTGCTGTGCAATGTCGAAGATTGTTTTGTTATCTGCTCTCCGCAAGAAGATATGGACAAGTGTAATTCCCACGACTGACTTTCCATAACATTAACCTCGGCATTGATCGAGTAATTCTTTATACTCCCGTTGAGCAAACACAAAAAGTTTTTTTTCTTTATTTACTAACAAGCTGACATTCCGGGGGGGGGGGGGGGTTTCACACTTCTCAGAGCCTGGAAAGGTCAAGCCAACCTCAATCTCCCCAGCTAAACTGCTTTATAACGAATCAGAGAAAATGCTAAGCCGAGATTTCAATCACATTGAGCACAGAATAGCTTCTTCGTACACTCATCGCTTTCTATCAGTCCTCCACTGATTGTATCATATGGCGACAAAGCGTAGGGAGTTCATATGGAAGCGTAATGTGTCCCTCCGATCAGAATAACAGGTTTAAATACTGCCCAATATCACGCATGATTATGAGGCATTCGTCACTGCCACGGATGTTACCAAATTCGGCAAGCTCTCGTACCGCTTGGCTAATGTTTGCGGTTATGGGAACGATCTCATCAACAAATCGGAGATGGTATAATTGCCGATCATCGTTTTTCACTCCCATGTTGCCCCATTCGAATGTTTGCATGGAGTTTGAAGTGTGGCAGTAAATAGTTTCAGCGAAATGGTATCACCTTATCTAACCCTCCTTTTTACTTCGGCTTCACTATCGTTATAGAGTGGTGATTTCTTGATTGTGAATTTTCTATGTAGCCCACAAAGAGTCGTTATATATTATGTAGGCACTCCTTGGGCGCTCATGGCTTCGATCATTTCTTCTGTCTCAGCTGAGGCAGAAGCTTTCTTCGAATGGATAGAAGTGAGACAGAGCGGTCTCTCGTATTCTTACGACAACTCAATGAGTCCTGCTATGGTGTGGATGTGGTCCACCGTTCCGAATCCTTTTCAAAGTTAAAGCCAGGTCTGTCTTTTTTTTTGCTTTAGTATCTAGAGGGCTTGCAGACCCACCTAATAGTTTTTATTGCAATAAAAAAGTCTCAATTAGCTCTTATTGATTGGTTGATATATTGATTTGAATTTGAAAACGGTGACTACTTTTGCCCTGCAGAACTCCTACAGAGGTAACACAGTCGCTCAAGGGTTAACTGAACTTATCAATATAACTTGCTCCAGAATATAGAGGACTAGATGACAAATGATTGCATTTTGATGAATTTCTCGTGCTGCCTTGAGGTAGGCTCCCAGTTTGCAAGTACACCTTACACAACAAATATAATTTGTTCAAAATGTCCTCAAGAGATGGTTGTATAGATATTTCGGTGGGCACAGATAACAATTCCTTCATACCCTGGCACGAGTTAGGCTGAGTCAGTTTTAGCGACGAAGCTTATGTACGATTTACCTAATAAAGGAAAGTATCTCCATACTTACTGTAAATAAGACATCTTCGTGCTAGGAGACAAAAATCGATCATGTTGGCGCTTTGTTAGAAGAATAGAAGAAGAGTTCTCAAGTAGTCATCCATATAAACATAAAAAAGGCAATGGAAAGCATAAAACGATCGAATCAGTACCGTAATGCTGAAGTGCAGAAGCAAAAAGGATACTGTTATGACGTTATGGGACTATTCATAGAACAAGTTCTCAGATGGGTAAAGACTAAATATTCATAGAATTTAATAAGTTGGGTAAAGATGGGTAAAGACTAAAACCTGGAGAAATGCATGTCGACAAAAAGGCGAGAAAGATCAATACTGTGCACAAGGTCTGGCTGATGAATCGGTGATGAAGATTTCCATACTGCAACTTGGTTGCACCAGTGCTTCGCCTTCACCTCCTATTTCACATTTCTTTAAAGAATGTTGTGCTGGTGGGCCAAGAACATGAAGGCGATGGATGTGAGATGCCAGAAAGAGACATTCTGACCATAATTACACGATAAAAGACACTAGGTAGGCACAAGATGTGCCTACAGTAGGAAACATTATTGTTTGGACAATTTCAATAAGGGATAAAGGAAAAAGCATTCGTCGTCGAGCGGACCCTGATAGATGCCCCATCCATTCGAATTCCTCGAATAACGATAAAAGTGACTAAATGCGTATCTGGCTTATACAATAACTTTCGGTGGTCTGCTGATGTATCAAATCAACGCTGCTAATCTCCTAGACAACTCTGGCCATCACTAAATTGAGAGCCACATCAGTATAGGCTTTGGTAACCCTGAGGTGCGGAACTGAACCAAAGATTACTGTGTATCCTAGGTCACCCTTATCCACTGCGCCACAAGTGAGCGCTCTACACAATTTCAACACTGATCACAAAATATATGTTTGGTGAAAAGTTCAAATTTCCAGTAAAGAGCTACATTTGTGTAAGAAATCAGACTTTCTATTCAATTCTTGACTGTGGATTGGAATTGAAATTCTGTATTAACTGCAGTTTCTGAGATGAACGTTTTTTTTCTGCGCAGGGTTTAAAAGATTAATAGAATGCTGTGGTAGTAAGACAACTGTTTTCAGAAGGCAATTGTCTTAAACACATCGATGATCAAACCACTCTGAAGAAACCCCTCAGAAACTTACACTATCCTGCCATGGTGAAAAGTGTCGAAACGTTGAAGTAGAGATATTTTTGAGATCTGTGCTATTGGCAACATTAACCGTAGTGTGCTTTAAAAACAGTAGTTTCTTTCTGCGAAATGGACTGCTCCTAAGTTTTTTTTTCTTTCTTTTCGAAAGATATTGGGCGTACAGAATGGTTTTGATGACTTCTGAAACAGCATCTGTTCTACACAAGCTATCGAACGAAACGAAAAGGGTGGAGAAAAATTTTTTGTAGCCTCAAAGCAAACCGCTGAGATCGAAACACATCAACTTCGGCCCATTTGCCTTTCCACGAATGCCTCGCACACATTTTTTCTCGGGTGTTTTGTGTTAAAAGGATAAGGCTATCGGCGTTGATCAGTCGCTGAGGGATGCGCAATGCATTCGACTTCATTAAGTATCGTTGGAGGTGATTGAATGCATATCTGGCCTTTACAATGACTCGCGGTGGCCTACCGATGTATCGAGCCAGTGCTGCTATCCTCTCAGACAAGTCTGGTACCAATTTGCCGACCCCGAAGGAATGGAAGGCTCGGTGGCCCATGAGCGCAGGAATCGACTCCACGTGCGTGTCGCAGTAGCGACTCCAACCACTGCGCCACGCGCGCCACGTTCTTTGTTGAAGACCATAATTCCTTAGTCAATTCGTTGGACAGACCACCAGAGACGAATGTCAAGACCAATGCCCTTATCCGTTATAAAGTTAACACTTCACAAGAACTCAGAAGATCAAAAGCGAAAATGAACAAGCATATTTACCTGCAAAAAAGTCATTTGCTTAAGAGGTCAGGAATAACAGCAAATAGTAAACTCCTCTTTAATGCTCTCATTTAGCAAACTTTGACATGCATTATTCCGTTAGGACAAAGATTTTGAGCAGAAGTTGGAAGTCCGTGTAAGCTTCGAACTAACGGTTACCCTTGCCAGAGACTCACATGGTTTCCACCACACCAACCGAGGCTATCTTTTCGGCTTTCTATCGGTCGCGTTTTTGCTCTACCGGTGCTGTCAAGAACTATATGAAGACTCCACGCTTAACTTTTATTTACTGCCAGTTATTATTTTTCCGCGACCGAGTTTCAGTTAACCTTGATCAACAATTTTCCGCTTCGGTGACAAGCACGCACGGCGTTGTTACTCACTATCTAGTCACAACAAAAAAGCTGCTGCCATTCTGCCGGATTTCGCCTTCTCGGAGCGTAGAAGCTCAAGTTGGTTTCAATTTACAGTAAACATCACAAAAACTAGATTTTAATCGAAATAGGATCTAAATCTCTTTCTTGCACACTTACCGCTTTCTATGAGTCTTCCAATGACTATTTCATCCAGAGACCAACCGCACGGAGTTCACGTGATGAGTAATGTGCCTTTCACATTAGAATACCACTTTGAAATGTTGTGTGAGATCGGACTCGATAATAAGGAATCTCTGACTGAAGTTCCTCCCAACGGTTTACCGTCTCAACGCGGCTGGGAGGTGCTCGTGGATGTCGGATTGCGATGTAAAGGGGTGATTAATTCCCTGGCAGGGTCTCCCAAGCTGAGAAGGAGTCTCCGGTGTCTTCATTAGGAAGCCTAGCTAAGAGTAAACCAATACCAGAATCCACCACCATCCTGGTATCAAAGTCGCATGATGTCTACCTCTGATCCACAAGAGCTGCAACTGGCCGTGGTGGTGAAGACCTGGCGCGGACTTTGGCCAGGCTGGCCTCGAGGAAGGAGCCGCAATAGGTTAACCGGTAAATCCTCAAAAATAGAGACTATGGGTGAGGTCCGCACAACCAGTGAGGACAGGCCATTCAAGTGTCAAGTGTCAACTGTGTGGCTGAAGTTCACTTCTGGATTGTTGAAATTTACCCGTAATGCTTTGTGAGTTTTTAGCTTCGAAGATTCTGAATCCAGTACGAAGACGATGACTTCTTCTCCAAATTTTTTTCCGTATGCCTTCGTGTTCTATCCATGCCTAGTGTTTTGTAGGACCCAAGAAAGAAAGTTTTGTTTCCCAAGAAAGTGCTCTTTAAACGGACGTATAGTTATCCTACACGTTTCGCCAATGTAATTGTTTCCGCACGTTTTAAAAGAGATCAAATAAACGGTACCCGAGCTCATGGAACTACCGCCCCTACCGTTAGAGGAGAGTAGGCAATTTTGGCTTATGCCAAACGGTTATAAAGGTGGTTACGACCTAACTAGCATTTCACTCAATATTTCACACTCATGTTTTCGTATGAGAGGTCTTGGGTTATGGAAAGGTTTAGCTGACTTAATTGCAGTCAACTTGACGTTTCCAGCCTTTGAAGGAAGCGAAACCCTCCGGAACTGTGACTTTTTTGTGACCACAGAGTGAAGCAAGAGCCTCGTCTGTGCTTATTTTAAAAAATCTCGAGTAATTTTTTTTGCTGTGGTTGCATCCAACATCATGTTCTGGCATAAAAAACCACAAAATCGCTAGCATTAAATGAAAGCTAAACATTGTGGTTTAGACTGCAGCTTTAGGATAAGTGGGTTCAATGCTGATGTGTCCTTCCGAGACTATTCCCCATAACGGACGATTTTTGACAGCACCGTTAGGGTTTCAATAATGGCTAAGAAAAAGACAGAATAAGAGCCTCTGTTGGTGCAGCGACACGTGAGTTCGCGGAAAGGATAATCCCAGTTCCTCGCGCACCTGACGTTCTAAGTTTTCCACATAGCTTATAATTTTAAGGTTTACGAAGTTCGTTAGTAATCAAAATGATGCTTAGATAGTTGCAAAACTTCGCGACGCAGTTGTTTTGTGGTGAAGATCGACTCGTTACTACCCTTTCCGGAGGCTAACGCGTTCACCACCACACTATGCGGGCCCTTCGTTTCTCCTTACTCTCAGCCAGTTTTCTATCCGGCGCCATCAGCAATCACTCGCCAACGGCATTGTTTAGGGAAACTAACAATTTTAACCCACATGGTGTGATAGTGAGCGCGTCGGCCACTGGAAAGGGCAATAACGAGTTCGATCCCTAATTCAGACACTTTCAGTCCGGAATTTTGCAGATATCTCAGCATTATTGTGGTTGCATTTCGCATAATACCCTGTCGTAAAAAATCACGGTACGCGGTAAGTAAAAAGGTTAACATTCTATCAGTAATTTTAAAAATCTCTAAGCACTTCCTAGATTTTTTTCCTGGATTCAGAAAACACTCTTGCAAGAAATCCGCAAAACGATTTACTATTTCAACTGAAATAAAACAGGATTATTACTTACGTCGCCCTAGCCTATCCTACCTAGAAAGTGCGATCGAAGAAATAATATTCGTAACAACCATCCAATACCGAGTGTACACTACAAGTTGTTCACGAAGGATATCCTTTTCGCATATCGAAGACCTAGGATGAGGGGCAACCAGTCGAGCAAGCAGGATTTCGAAAAGGATTTTGCTATGCGGACCACAACCAAACTATGTTTAGAGTCGTCGAAGTTTGTCTAGAATACCACCTTTCTCTAGTCCTAACCTTTTTCAGCTATGAAAAAGGGTTTGACAGTGTTCAAATCTCCGTTTTGTGGACAACATCGTCATCCTATTGCAAAGTACGAGAGAAGCAGAGACGAAGCTCAATAAACACGACGACACCAAAAGGACTAGACAGCGCACAGATGCAATGAAGACTCAGTTCACGAAGAACCCATGATGTTAAACCGAGCAAATCGAACTGAATGGATTTCTGATTGCAGAAACCACCGCGCATGCATGCCTTAGGCGTTCAATGAACATGGACAATAACATGAAGGAGGGTAGAACGAAGAAGGAGAGTAGCATAGGCCACATTTAGGCTTCTCAAATAAGCCATCGACCAACTGAAGGACCTGAAAATCTGCTTTCAACTTTTTGATTCATCTGTTTTCCCAGTCTTGTTTTGCAGCAGAGATGTGGGCTAGTACGTCAGCGACGTGAAAACATCTGCGCACTACTCACAGAGCGCTTGAGCGATGTTTTCTGAAGTTTACACCTTTTTCAGCTATGAAAAAGGGTTTGACAGTGTTCAAATCTCCGTTTTGTGGACAACATCGTCATCCTATTGCAAAGTACGAGAGAAGCAGAGACGAAGCTCAATAAACACGACGACACCAAAAGGACTAGACAGCGCACAGATGCAATGAAGACTCAGTTCACGAAGAACCCATGATGTTAAACCGAGCAAATCGAACTGAATGGATTTCTGATTGCAGAAACCACCGCGCATGCATGCCTTAGGCGTTCAATGAACATGGACAATAACATGAAGGAGGGTAGAACGAAGAAGGAGAGTAGCATAGGCCACATTTAGGCTTCTCAAATAAGCCATCGACCAACTGAAGGACCTGAAAATCTGCTTTCAACTTTTTGATTCATCTGTTTTCCCAGTCTTGTTTTGCAGCAGAGATGTGGGCTAGTACGTCAGCGACGTGAAAACATCTGCGCACCACTCACAGAGCGCTTGAGCGATGTTTTCTGAAGTTTATCCGTCACTCACAGATTATAGCAGGGGTACGTAGTGCAAACTAGGAAACTTCTCCCATGTTCGGGATCCAGAAGTATATACAGCGATAGCGAAACACAGATGGGTCGATCACAAAACGAGAAGAACGGACGAAGGTTGGACCAAAAGAGCCTCTTTCCTCTTGAAAAAACACCCAAACGATGGGAAAAGGCGCTCTTGACTGACGCTATCCATATGCATTCGCAGCAAAAAACCCTTTAAGAATTCAGAATGGGCCTAGCCGAGGTCACCACTTTCGAAGCAGCCGACGACGATTGCGCACGAGAGAAACCGATTTAAATGATGCCATGAGCCTGCACCACTGGTGAAGACAGGCCATCCGAGTATCCAAGTGATGAAAAAAGTATAAAGGTAACTCCACTTGAATACCGGTGCTCAACACCTTTGCACCAGTAAACTTTCTCAGAAGGGCTCATTTTCTGAAAGCATACATTCAACAATGTACATCTACACAGTTTCTCTTAAGGCGCAGTTGCTAATTCACATTACTACAACTTCTATCAGTTCTTATCGCGTTGTTTTTAACGAAACCTTTCTTACAACACAAAGCACAAAATCGAGAGCCTTCAGTTCTTACTTGCAATCAACAGTTATGACGTAATTATTACAAAGCTCACATTCAAGAGGTTGTTTACTTTAAACTTGTACTTTTTACTACATGTGTGCAATTCTGTGGGCAGTATTGAAACGGTCTAAACAATAGCGTTTACCACAACGGCTGTACCCTCTGTAGTCTGTTTTTCTTGACGAGCAAACGCAAGGTTGTTATTGAGGTCGTTTTCATTCATCAATTGACCATGGCTGACGTTTCGGCGATTTCGCCCTCTTCAGAGCCTGAAAAGGTAAAATTGACATGCAGTCGACTCAGCCAAAGATTTTCGTAACTTCAGCGAACAAAAGTTATAAAGGGTAAAGCTCTCGGCGTTGATCAGTCCCAGAGGGATGTGCCATGCATTCGACTTCATTATCGTTGGAGGCGATTGAATGCATAACTGGCCTTTACAATGACTCGCAGTGGCTTGCCGATGTATCGAGCCAGTGCTGCTATCCTCCTAGACAAGTCTGGCACCAATTTGCCGACCCTCGAGGGATGGAAGGCTTGGTGGGCCATGGGCGCGGAAATCGACTCCACGTGCGTGTCGCAGTAGCGACTCCAACCACTGCGCCACACGCGCCCTCAGCGAACAAAAGTTAGCAGATAAATTTTCATTCGCATAATAGACAGCTCTTTTTAAACAACCATTGTTTCATTCGTTCTAAGTACCCCAGTTAATTGGTGCAGCCGCGCAGAGTAATACATGGGCTAAGAATGTGCCTGAGTCAGGTCGTTGAAGAAGCCTGAGGTATGGCGCGAGGCCACACGTGGCAACAAGACACTCCTCCTTGCCGTTCATTTTTAGACGTTTGAAATTTATTCCAAAACGCTTTAAGAAATTTACGCGCTCATGTTCTGGGTTTCTATGCGAGGTTAGTGACCTTCACTTCAAAAGTTTCTCCGTTTCGTTTTTGTCTTCAATGTGTGCCTAGTGAAATGATTTGTTTAGTTTTATGTTTCCCAACTAGGTACTGTTTTTTGTGGCCTCAAACTGGTCTACCCGTCTCGTCAACGTATTTCGTTTCTACATGCCTTACAAGAGATAATGTACACCGTGCCTGAACCCGTGCAATCACAGTCTCTGACGTTAGGGCATATTACTCACTCACGCATTGCGCATAGACGGTGGTTACGAACAATTGGAGGTTCAGTGCAGGAATGAAAGGAAAGTCGGTTCTAGGATTTTCTTTCTGGTTTTTTCAGAAAGCCTTGTGTGGTTATGGCTTTCAGTAAACTACAGTTTTCATAAGTTGAGAAGATCCGATCGTGGAAGTACACATCGTACTAATCCCCTTTATCTTCTCATTTCAATACCATTGCATAGTTACGATAGTGCTGCAGTGCTTCTTGTCTACTATCCTGCTTCAGATGGGCCAAGTGCTTAACGAGTCCTCGCCTGGTTTTTCATCTGCTAATAAGGTAAACCTGCTCTCATGATCTTAGTCCTTAGGCAATAAAACACTACTCCAACAATGTATAGGTTCCTTCATTCATACAGCTAACTGTACGTAAACATTTCCACTCTTCTATGCGTTAACTGTTGAGCACATTTTGAGTTTCTTAGATCTGCTCATATGTTTTTAATGTACATTGTGATTGATCATTACTCTCCAGTCACACTTTTCTGAAAGCAGCAATGTCCTTCAGCTAGAACACATCAGCTCATAGCGAACGTTATAAAATGTGATAAGAACCATAGGAGTCTAGAGAATTTCGTCGAAGGATGTGTTTCCCAATTCTACAATAACGGGGAAAATAGCAGAGTAGCAGTGATGCCGGTCATCACTAGCACGGTGCTAGTTCAATCCCGCTCCAGGTTCACCAAGTCCTCTGTTGTTGGAGAATTGTCATAGAACTTGTGAAAGAAAGAACCCTGCCATTCAATTGAGATAACTAAGCCCAGCTATCTCAAGGCTCCCAGGAAGAATCGACTCGACCAGCATTCTACGACATACGAGATGAAATGAAAATCCTCATGCAGTAGCCAAAGCCACATGTAAAAGCTAGAAGACCTTCGTGGACAAGAGATGCGAGAAACGAATCGTACGCGAGAAATGCTAGGATTCGCACAGTAGATTTGAACACCGGTATTATAAAGTAGTAAAACAAGAAATATTTAGCAATAGTGAACCTTAAGACCTTCTTGAAAGTCTGAATCATTAGTTAATAATTAGTTAAGGGATTAAGATGAAGGTAACACTTTGGCACGCTAATTCAGCAGCTTAGGGCGATAGATCAAAGGTTCTTCTAGTAGGCTGTCAAGTTCCCAACAAGTCCTCTGGTTACCGAAATTTATCGAGAGCTATCGGCCAAAATAGGATTCGTCCAGCGTGTAAGGCATATGAAGTTCACTTTTGACCAATGAATAATTCACTGTTTTTCCATCTACAGTTGTAGCAACGCGTTATAGTTATTGCATTGAATGGGCTAAAATAAACCCAATATAAGTTACAAAGCACTTACAAGTGCTGGTAGCGTTTCGACAATCAACCACGGAAAGAAATTATGGATACTATTGCATACACCCACAACCGACTTTCTATTAACCTCAGCATTGATCGAACAATTCCATATCTTCTTGTTTACCAAGCACGAGGTGTTAGTTCATTCCTTTATTTACGCACGAGCTGACGTTTGGCCGGATTTCGCCTTCTCTAAAGAAGAGATCTGCCTTCTCTAAAGAAGAGATAGAGCCTGGGAAGATCCAGTTGCTCCCAAACCACCTAGCGAAACGCCTCCATTACCAAGCCGAGAAAATTTTAAGCCAAGAATTCAACACACATGAGTCTTCCATTGCTACAATATTGCACGTGAAGACCAACCGCACAGACTTGACATGGAAGCGTAATTGCCTATCCCACAAGAATAACAGATTTAAATACTGCCCAATATCACGCGTGATTATGAGACATTCCATCAAGCGGTTCATTTTCGGATTCTTGGAGTTAATCCAGAATGGTTCCAGAGTTTTAAGCGCTTCTGTTTCCGACTCTCGTGCGAAGATCCTCACTTCTACTTCAAAATCTTCCCCATTATGTCTCTGTGTCCTATGCGTGCCTAGTGAAGTATTTGGTTTAAATTTACCGACTAGGTGTTCTTTTATACGGATGCAGAGTGGAGAGAGAGACCGACAGCAGACTATTACATATGTCTACAGATCGACAAAAGAAAGAATCTACTATCTCTATCCCGTTCTCAACCCTCAATTTCTCTAGCTTTCGAAAAATAGTAGTCCACTGTCGAAAAATCAGGATTATGTGAGGTGTTCCAAATACGGCCGAAATTGCACTCTGAACAGAAACCTGAGGAAATATTCCGTCAAATGGAAGCGCCAGCATTTCCTAAGTCCGTCGACATAACCCGTAACATCGGCAACTCTTTTTTCGCTCGATGGCCGAGTAGGACGACTTTCATTTGGTTTCGGAGTAGTCCCTCGTCTCCAATTCAAAAACATGGTTATCAGTACACAGCAAACGACACTAGTTCTTCGAAAGTGATGTATACCGAGGTATAGAGAACGGCCCTCTTGGTGCAAACTCTGCCACGTTGATCCTCGTTTTACCAAATAAAAGCTAAAAGTGCAGTAAATATGCTTAATGAGAGAATGATCCAACGAAAACAAAATAGTCTGCACACTATAGGCAACATCCGCTCCCATCTCCAGCGTGTATGGAATGCGCGCCGTCTGTTATGAGCTACCATCAGTTTGTGCTAAACGTCCACTAGAAATGCATTCATGCATGGAAAATCCTTGACCTTTTGTGGATAGCTTTTGACCACCAACCACCTCCTTTACCACTTAGTTAAGAAAGCATTTTGCTTATAAATACTGGTACTGGCGAAGAATGAGAGCCGTGTAGCACAGTGGTCAGAGGTACTGAAATACACACGTGGTCGTTAGTTCGATTCGGTATTCTCAGCTCAGCAAACGTTCCATCACTCTGAGGTTATCGAAGCCGTGCCAGACTTTTGTAGGAGCGTAACAGTTCCTACAAAACTGTTACGCTCCTACAAAAGTCAGTTATGAAGATTCGGTATTCTCAGCTCAGCAAACGTTCCATCACTCTGAGGTTATCGAAGCCGTGCCAGACTTTTGTAGGAGCGTAACAGAACTGACTTGACACATCAGCAAGCCATCGCAATTCCTTGTGTATGCCAGATATGGATTCAGTCACTTCTAACTATGCTTGATGAAGTCGACCACACAATATATCCCTCAAGAATTGATGATAAACTTTTTCGTTTATCGATCTCAGTGGTGAAAATTGAGCGAAACGTTTATTTTTTCTAACACAGGCTAGATGTAGCCTGGGCACACTGTGCACATTACGCCTCAATACCTCTATGATCGCATTATTAAGTGAATCTGTGTCTCTTAGCTGGTAAAATGTCTATATGTTTAACAGTTTTATCTCAACAAAGATAAAATCAAGCTTCACTACTTACATAGCTGGTAATGATAATGAATGTAATGTCTATTTACAAGTTTATTTCAGTAATACCTCATTCCTCCTTTAACAGCCTGAGCTGTCTATCGTGTGAATACTCACTTACTTGATACTTGAATGGTC
This sequence comes from Angiostrongylus cantonensis, assembly GCA_009735665.1. NCBI lineage: Eukaryota > Metazoa > Nematoda > Chromadorea > Rhabditida > Metastrongylidae > Angiostrongylus > Angiostrongylus cantonensis. The sequence goes on along the minus strand of MQTX01000086.1, from coordinate 980,782 downwards.
CGTCCTCACTGGTTGTGCGAACCCCAGCATAATCTCCGTTTTTAGACCATTTACTGGTTAAGCCATTGTGGTTTCCTGAAATCCTGAGATCAGTCTGGCCAAAGTCTGCCCCAGGTCCTCACCACCGCAAGCAGTAGTAGCCCTTGTGGATAAGAGGGAGTTTGCTACCATGCGACTTTGATACTAGGACGGTGGTGGATCCTGGCATTGGTATTGTGTGTATAAACTGCTTTGAACTACAGAGGCACACTAATATGACTTAAGAATAAGAGTTTACTAAAGTTTTTAACTTTCCCACTCTAAACAATACCTTAGAAAATCCTTTCTCTATAGATACTCTGCAGATTACATGTTTAAGTCGTCAAAAGTTTAACAACAACTCAGATTTATTTGCATTGGAAAAGGTGCGTTGAAACGGCTCTACGACTTTCTTTTGCTTCAGCTTCTACTTTCTCACAGTTGCAAAGAAGAACGACATGTGTTGAACAAGTAGGAAAATGATCTACTTTACGATCAATCTATACCTAGTGAAATCGTAATCAACCACGGTTATGGATACCTTGTCCTGAATTCCTGCTGCAAACGATGACTCTGGTTCAGAGACGATATCAGACTTAGAAAGTGATCATATCTTCAATCAAGACAAGAACTGTAACGTTTTTACGAGTACCGTTTCACAAAATTGCTGGTCCCTAGCCTGTGAAATCAAACATGAATTCCTTTATGTGTGAGTTCAACGGTGCCGACGTTGTGTGTGTGCTGTGTGTGCGAATAAGAAAGTGCATCTCCCGTCACCACCTGATACGTATAGACAGACGGAGCCGTTCGTCTCCTAAAGTTCAAGTATCTCTAGCATTTACACCCTGTTCTAACCACATCGCATCCTATGTCATTCTATAATAGACCGGTTGTCCGTCTTAATATCTTTGCACTTTAGCGTAACGCCGACGACGTCGATGAACAGCTGGCGTTGAGGAGCGCCTGTTTTTTTTCCTTGCGCGTGAATATACTCAAAAAATCGTCCGATCGCTTCTTTACAGCTAACATCTTTACGTCGTTCCTTTCAAAAAAAAAAAGATGAAATTTGTGACCCGCAGTCGGGTGAAGAACTGTAACTTAAACCTGAGGTGATCACGACCATCGGAGAGGGTTCAGTTTTTGCGTAAAGAAGTTCTACTTGATCGAATCTACGGTAATCAACCAGGATAAATTTTGTAATAAGTATTTGACTGCACCACTGTATCTGATAGTTACTAGTTGAAAGGAAAGTGTTACAAACCACGGTGAGCACACATCTAATAATAGCAGTAATAAATTAGCTCTTCCCATCACACTGTAACTATGTATTTGCATATGTATATGTATATTATATGTATATGTATATGTAAGGAGCGCGCGTGGCGTAGTGGTCGGAGGCGCCCTGCAACACACACGTGGAATTAATCCCCGCGCTCATGACCACTAAGCCCTCCATCCCTCCGGGGTCAGCAAATTAGTACCAGACTTGTCTGGGAGGATAGTAGCACTGGCCCGATACATCAGTAGGCCACCGCGATTCATTCTAAATGCCAGATATGCATTCAATCATCTCTAAACGATGCTTGATAAAGTCGAATGTATCGCGCATCTCTCAAGGATTGATCAACACCGAGAGGTTCTTTTACACGTATACGTATATGTATATGTATGTGCTTATTCGTGCATATACTACATTCTTATAGTTGTATTACGTCCTTTGTAGAAGATTAAACTCTAGATAATTAATTGGACCTGTGTCATATCCCTAGTGAAGAATTAGCGTCGGAGCTATTTTTCCTATAGATCTGTACCCTGCTCCATCTTCATTGGGTGTTATTATTATTTTCTTAAAGCATAGCACATTTTGGAGAGAGCTGTTGGAGTTTAACGTATTTTTATTGATTGCATGTGTGCTGAGTTTCCTTATCGCTTAAGCACATGGAGCATTTATGAACAAGGAAGTTCACTTTGGAAGCTTACTAGAGAATCATATATGAATTAAAGTTAAGTCCCATATTATTTCGAATGTAAATTTAATGTGAACGAAATACAGGTCTATGACCGACTTCAGCAAATAACCCTCGAGGAACGTATTTTTATTGATTGCATGTGTGCTGAGTTTCCTTATCGCTTAAGCACCTGGAGCATTTATGAACAAGGAAGTTCACTTTAGAAGCTTACTAGAGAATCATATATGAATAAGTCCCATATTATTTTGAATGGGATACTACATTCTTATAGTTGTATTACGTCCTTTGTAGAAGATTAAACTCTAGATAATTAATTGGACCTGTGTCATATCCCTAGTGAAGAATTAGCGTCGGAGCTATTTTTCCTATAGAAAAAAATCGTCCGATCGCTTCTTTACAGCTAACATCTTTACGTCGTTCCTTTCAAAAAAAAAAAGATGAAATTTGTGACCCGCAGTCGGGTGAAGAACTGTAACTTAAACCTGAGGTGATCACGACCATCGGAGAGGGTTCAGTTTTTGCGTAAAGAAGTTCTACTTGATCGAATCTACGGTAATCAACCAGGATAAATTTTGTAATAAGTATTTGACTGCACCACTGTATCTGATAGTTACTAGTTGAAAGGAAAGTGTTACAAACCACGGTGAGCACACATCTAATAATAGCAGTAATAAATTAGCTCTTCCCATCACACTGTAACTATGTATTTGCATATGTATATGTATATTATATGTATATGTATATGTAAGGAGCGCGCGTGGCGTAGTGGTCGGAGGCGCCCTGCAACACACACGTGGAATTAATCCCCGCGCTCATGACCACTAAGCCCTCCATCCCTCCGGGGTCAGCAAATTAGTACCAGACTTGTCTGGGAGGATAGTAGCACTGGCCCGATACATCAGTAGGCCACCGCGATTCATTCTAAATGCCAGATATGCATTCAATCATCTCTAAACGATGCTTGATAAAGTCGAATGTATCGCGCATCTCTCAAGGATTGATCAACACCGAGAGGTTCTTTTACACGTATACGTATATGTATATGTATGTGCTTATTCGTGCATATACTACATTCTTATAGTTGTATTACGTCCTTTGTAGAAGATTAAACTCTAGATAATTAATTGGACCTGTGTCATATCCCTAGTGAAGAATTAGCGTCGGAGCTATTTTTCCTATAGATCTGTACCCTGCTCCATCTTCATTGGGTGTTATTATTATTTTCTTAAAGCATAGCACATTTTGGAGAGAGCTGTTGGAGTTTAACGTATTTTTATTGATTGCATGTGTGCTGAGTTTCCTTATCGCTTAAGCACATGGAGCATTTATGAACAAGGAAGTTCACTTTGGAAGCTTACTAGAGAATCATATATGAATTAAAGTTAAGTCCCATATTATTTCGAATGTAAATTTAATGTGAACGAAATACAGGTCTATGACCGACTTCAGCAAATAACCCTCGAGGCCCAATGTTGCATCACAAGAGCACCCGCGAAGAGGGGCTCAATTTTGGGTCGCCCATGGTCGCCCACTTGTTTTCTTATAGTCTTACATATCTTAATTCTAGTTGATACAATGTTTTTCTTTACGTTTACAAAACTGTTCGTGTACAATTTTTTACGAGTTTTAGTGGTTGACGATTGTTTTTTATGGCGTCGATTCATGTGAGCCAATTAACAGCTCCACTTCTCGTTCGATAAACTGGCCCTCGAGAGTGGTTATGGCATAACCTCATGATTGTGAGGACATAATGAAAATTGCGGTACTTTATGTATGGGCATGAGGGAACACATAGTGTTTTATTACACGTACGTATAGAGTGTTGCTATAATAAAGGATAAAGCTCTCGGCGCTGATCAATCCCTGAGGGATGCGCCATGCATTCGACTTCATTGAGCATCGTTGGAAGTGATTGTACTCATATCTGGCCTATACAATGACTCGCGGTGGCCTACCAATGCATCGAGCTAGTACTGCTATCCTCCCAGACAAGTCTGGTACCAATTCACCGAACCCGGAGGAATGGTTGGCTCGATGGGTCATGACGATGACGACGACGAGAACGATTTCACGTGTGTGTCGTAGTAGCGCCTCCAACCACTACTCCACACGCGCCCAGCTCGTATATAGTACCCAAATATTTGCTCTTCATGTCTTATACGCAAGTTTCTTTACCTATGGTTTGTATGTATATATATACGGGTTGTTTTCCTCTTAACCACTCAGACGAGTTTCTTAAATGGATGGAGAATTTATTGTAAAAAGGTGTAAAATGTCTCAGTAGCAAACTTCAAAAGAAACTCAACCGAAATTTTATGTTATCCTTAATACATTTGCGTCGATATCACCCTTATAGGAGTCATTCTTAGGTCGGCACTGTGGCCGGCATGACCTCTATGTGGGTCATTCCTTTTCTATAGTTTATTTTAGCGTACACAGCCTTTTCTCCACACTTTTTGTAATCATTCAACACCTTATACAAAACAAATATTGTAGTAGCTGTTGAACAGGAAGAGCTCCATTAAGCAGTTAAAAAAGTATGAGAAAAACTTTTTCTCGAAAGAGTTCGTTGAGCGGTCATTGACTGTTATTTCACATCCAGTCAAGGTAGTCACATTGCAGTCAGTCATATTCATAATTATTGCATAGAATGGGCGAGTATAAATAATACAAAAATGGGCTGAACCTAGGTTGAAAACACTTTCCACGCGAGGACCGCAGTGTGTGCGTATGATTCAACGTGGAAACGTCTAGTTCGTAGTAGCGTATGTAGCATTCACGTCAAAAGAACGCTAGGTCAAAGTCTCCCTTATAATTTTTTTGTGTTCTCAATCCCTCAGCCTCAAGTCATTTCGCAACAGAGGAACCATCGTCTATTTCCGGTAGACGTAGTCGCGCGCACGTTGAGCTGGTTGTGTTTCAACCATCACTCACAATTCAATCATTTTCTAAAAGAAACCTGTCGAGTAGCAGTGGATGTTGCGATCTAATGATAATGCAGAGGAATGGGAGGAAGGGGTAGCGCAGTGGTTAGCGACGTCGTTGATCAGGAAACAAAGGCGCTAGTGCGATCCCCTCGCAACGCTCTCCTATAATCCACACGGTGATGGCTTAGATAAAAAAAAAGGATAAAGCTCCCGGCGTTGATCAATCCTTGAGGGATGTGCCATGCATTCGACTTCATTAAATATCTTCAACCATCACTCACAATTCAATCATTTTCTAAAAGAAACCTGTCGAGTAGCAGTGGATGTTGCGATCTAATGATAATGCAGAGGAATGGGAGGAAGGGGTAGCGCAGTGGTTAGCGACGTCGTTGATCAGGAAACAAAGGCGCTAGTGCGATCCCCTCGCAACGCTCTCCTATAATCCACACGGTGATGGCTTAGATAAAAAAAGGATAAAGCTCTCGGCGTTGATCAATCCTTGATGTCGCAGTGGCGCCTCCAACCACTGCGCCACACGCGCCCTTATTAGCCTGGCTATATTCAAGATTACAAGGAGAAATGACTCGACCACCATTCTACGACATTCATAAAAATGACGAAATCCTCAATCAGCTGCTTAAACGTTACGTAAAGTGTTTGAAGACCACTGCGGATGATTAATATGCCAGAATTCACACAGCCTGTGATGACGGCTCATGTTAAATAAAACAATAAAATAAAGAAAAACGAATAAAATAATAGAAAGGTAAACGGCATTCATCACTCTTTGATGGATGGGTCATTTGACTTCATCAAGCACCATAAGAAGTGATAGAATACATATCTGGCCTCGATAATGATTTACGGTGGCTTACCAATGTATAAGACAGTGCTTTTATACTCACATTAGCCTGGCTATATTCAAGATTACAAGGAGAAATGACTCGACCACCATTCTACGACATTCATAAAAATGACGAAATCCTCAATCAGCTGCTTAAACGTTACGTAAAGTGTTTGAAGACCACTGCGGATGATTAATATGCCAGAATTCACACAGCCTGTGATGACGGCTCATGTTAAATAAAACAATAAAATAAAGAAAAACGAGTAAAATAATAGAAAGGTAAACGGCATTCATCACTCTTTGATGGATGGGTCATTTGGGACAAGTATAGTACCAACTAACCGGCTCTGATGGTTTGATGAGCCCGAGACGCCAGATCGAAACAATGGCCTCGCGTCGATTGCGAATCACCTCAACCACTGTGCTAAACGCGTTGTAACACAATAAATTATCAACTGAATGCATCTCAAAAAATGCCATAAAACATTCGAAGCATCTTTTCACAGAATGCAAACGGTGGGTGAAATAATTCCACGTAAGCTGTTCCAATAATGGCCATGAAAGGCGTGCGTTGTTTGCAACAGGTACACGTTTTATGGTACATTCAACTTCTTTGCAGGAAATTGCTGATGGTACGAAAAAGCATAAAGGGATAAAAGGATAAAGCTCTCGGCGTCGATCAATCCCATGCATTCGACTTCATTAAGTATCGTTGCAGGTGATTGAATGCATATCTGGCCTTTACAATGACCCGCGTTAGCCTACCGTGTATCGAGCCAATGCTGCTATACTTCCAAACATGTTTGGTACCAATTTGTTAACCAAGGAGGGTTGGAACGCTTAGTGGACCAAGGGCGTGGGGATGGATCCCATGTGAGTGTTGCATGGTGCCTCCAACCGCTGCGCCACTACCTTAGTACTAAAAAAATATTGGTCGAATAATAAAGTATGGAAATATTTTACGTCTAAAGCGAAGTCGCCAAAACTTCAGTCATCACAACAACCTGTCAACCAAGAACAAGTGATAAGAAATTAATGTTGACTAAAGAAAGACAATTACTAAAATAGAATCCCAATTATTTTGTTTCACTTTTAGGTTTGCACGAAGCTGCTATAGAAGCTCTATTGCGGATAACGTCGTTTCAGCCCTTCAACTTCATCACACTCCAAACGATTTGAGTCAATTGTCCACACATTCGATTGATACAGTGTCGATTGTCCGTACATTCATGGCGTGTGAGCCTTGGCGTGCATCCACTAGAATCCAGTAGAGTGGAGCATCGTGGGAAAAAAGAAACTGTTTGATTTAACGGGGAGGATTTTGAAGTAGAAGTGAGGAGTCGAGTGAGCCTCGCACAGGAGTCGAAAACACAAGCGCGTTGAATTCTTGAAGCATTTTGGATTAATTCCAAGAATTCGAAAATGAACCGCATGAAGGAATGCCTTAATATCACGCGTGATATCGGGCGGTATTTAAGACTGCTGTTTTGATGTGAGAGGCACATTACGCTTCCATGTAAACTCTGTGCGGTTGGTCTCCACATGACATATCTAGTGGAAGACTCATAGAAAGCGGTGAGTGTGCAAGGGCTCTGTGTTCAATGTGATTGAAATCTTGGTTTAGCTAGCGTTTTCTCTGTTTGATTATGGAAGTGTTTGGCCGAGTAGATTGCAGTCAAGTTGACCTTTCCAGACTCTGAGGAGTTCGAAATCCGCCGAAACGTCAGCTTGTGCGTAAACAAAAAATAAAATAACACCTCGCTTTTGCTCAACAAAAATATAAAGAATTACAGTTTGATTTAACTCGAGCTTGCAAGTCTTAGAGCAGCTACCACATACCAGTACGCTTCTGCTTTGTTACTGGAAGATCTTCTGTTGATATCCATCATAAACCATGAATGTGATAATTCAAGGCATTTGATAATGGTGTATGATCGGAATAGAGACTAGTTAAAAAGGTACAACTGTTTTAAAGAAGCTTTTCTTTTCTCTTTATTTCTTGGAGGGGTTTGAAGAAGGTGCTTTATTATAAATAACATAATGCTCGAAAATATTGAGGGTTTTTGTATGGTAGGATGCGTCTGGTGCATTGGCAAGAGGCGCCATGCAACACTCACATGGGATCCAACCCCACGCCCTAAGTCCACTAAGCCTTCCATCCCTCCGGTGTCAACAAATTAGTACCAGACTTGTCTGGGAGTATAGCATCACTGGGTCGTTACATCGGTAGGGTATCGCAATTCATCGGAAAGCCCAAATACCATTCGTTCAGTCACCTGCAAACGATCCTTAATCAATTCGAATGCATGGCGCATCCATCAGGGATTGATCAACGTCGAGAGCTTTATCCTTTTTATTAAGGTGGGCCCAGTTCATAAATAAGAACAAAAAATCTGCCCGTTGGATAGTACTAACGGTTCTGTGCCCAGTGAGCAAGGCCACCCGTATAAGCTCTACAGATGATGAACAATAAACAAGGAATTTCGCGAGATGTAATTTAACTATTAGTGGCAAGGTTTAGAAAAATTGGTGTTTTGAATTTTTACAAAAACTGACTGCTGTAAAAGCGAAAAAGAAACTTGTGTAGATAACGTTTCGAGCTATTAAACAACAGACCGCTTTTTCCGAAACCAGTGATCTCGAAGGACTAACGACTGGCACCGTTGCTAAATTAGTTAGAAATTGTAGGTCGAAAGGGTGGCAATGTAAGAGAAAAATAGTTGCAGATTGATCCTTAGCTAAATGAGGCATGATAAAACGATTATCCGTCTTTTTCTGAAGATAAAGACCATATCAAGTAATTGACATAGGCATCGTGATAAAGTATTGTACCCGATTTGCGCGTGTGCCGCAGTGGTTGGAGGCGCCGCTGCGACACACATGTGGAATCGATCCCTGCTCACATCACTAACAGAGCCTTCTACCACACCGGGGTTGGAAAATTGGTACCATACTTGTCTGGGAAGACAGCAGCACTAGCTCGATACAACAATAGGCCACCGCGAGTCATTCTAGAGACCAGACATGCATTCAATCATCTCCAAACGATACTTGATTATGTCGAATGCATTGGGCATCCCTCAAAGATTGAACAGCGCCGAGGGCTTTACCCCTTATCCTTTTATCGTAAACAGCTTTATTACCACTTAAACAGTTATGAGAACCGGTTCTTGCAAATACTGATACGGGCTGTGTATCAATTACTATGTGTAAGGTTTCAAAAAAAGACATAAATGTTGAAAGCATTTCACAAATGTTATAATATTAAACTTAAAGGTAGAAGCATTAAAGCCATAAAACTTTAAGGCTCCGTTCGTGGAACAGTTTTACTTTTTTATATTATATGACCTGTCTTCACATCTACTGTGTAGATCTCAGCACTTCTCCCATTCGATTTGTTCCCTGGCATCCACTGTACACGAAGATCTTTTTAGTTTTTACGTGTGGCTTCGATCGTTGCTTGAGGATTTTTATTTCATCTTGAAATCAAATGTATCCGGCATCAATTTCGCGATCCCGGAGGGATGACAGGCTTGGTTGGCCCGGGTCACAATCGAACTAGCATTATGCTTGCGGTGACGGACATCACTACCTGTGCGTTATCCGCCCTGTTGTGGAACAGTACTGTCATCATATATGCGAAACACTTCACAGTGACCTTATTACTAACCTCATTACAACAGAAATCAGACGACAGCGTTTTAGAAATTGTAGAGCTAATAATAAACAAATGAAATAAAAGTGACTGTCGTAAAAGTTGACACTTTGCCCGGTAACATTACTTGTCGTGGATCTTGAACCAGTTATTCGATGGTATTCGAAGGGCATCTTTGGCGCAGTGGTTGGAGGCGCCACTGCGACACGCACGTGGAATCGATCCCTGCGTCCATGGCCCACCAAGCCTTCCATTCCTCCGGGGTCGGCAAATTGGTACCAAACTTGTCTCCATCCCTCCGGGGTCGGCAAATTGGTACCAAACTTGTCTGGGAGGATAGCAGCGCGGGCTCGATACATCGGCAGGCTACCGCGAGTCATTGTAAAGGCCAGATATGCATTCAATCACCTCCAACGATACTTAATGAAGTTGAATGCATGGCGCATTCCACAGAGATTGATCAACGCCGAGAGCTTCATGCTTTTATGCTTATTCGATGGTTGAAGTTCTGGTGAAAAAGCAGTTTCTCCTTAGCAGATGAGCTCAACTGGTGGACGGCCATAACTATATTTTTTCCATTATATCCACATCCAATTCCTTTATTGAATCTGCATTTTATCTTTCTTTCATTTTTTGTTGTACTTTTTATATTTGTGTTGTATTTGTTTTGCAGACTAGGCTACAATCCAAAGTACTTCTTAAAGCATCTTTGGAAAACCTAGAGCTTTATTTCGAAATTCAACAATTTTTACCACATTTCTTTTTTACGATTTTAGTATTTAGATAATTCTTAAGCACAAAAATTGGGTAATCGAAGTTTTCAAAAGTTAAAGTCATTAAGGCAATTATTTCTCGGAATCAACCCGGAATGAATTACAGAACAATCACTCTCAGACAAAAAAATCAGCAAAACGTTGCAAATGAAAGAAAAAAAATAAAAGGACTAAATATAATATCATACCCCCTCCTCTTCCTCCTCCCCCTCCTCCTCCTCCTCCTCATATATGCAACCCCGTCGCGGTTAAAGCATATCCTTGCTCTTCCTTGAAAGTAGAAACCTATTTCTAAACCTAGAACCTATCAGGTGATCTAATCCATTAATAGAGGCAATTCCGACCTCAAACCTACCTATGCGGCATCTGTTACGGCTGATCAATTAGTTTCTTTTTCCAAATTCCTCGACTCTTCGGATACTTACTATAACGATGAAAAGTTATTTTTTCAAAATATTTCACGAATTTCATCTTATTAAAAAAATGCGGATTACATATCCAGCAAGCAAAGTTTTTGTAGTGTCAAAATAGTAGGGTATCTGTTGAGCAGTGGTTGGACGTACACTGCATGGTTCGATCTATCGCCACGTGCTCACGTAGCCTTCCATCTCTACGAGGTTAGTATATTGCTGCCATACTAGGTGGAGGACAGCAGCGCTTACTCACTACACTGGCAGGCCACCGCATGTTATTGTTTAGATTAGATATCCATTCAATCACCTATGCGATGCTACGAATGGAATCGAATGTATGGTACATCCTTCAGAGACTGAACAGTGTCGTCAAAAGCTTAATATTTCACGCTTTAAATACTTGTCGAAGGCAACAGTTGGTTCAAGATGAATTAAATATTGGTGGTAGTGAGAAGAATTCTATGTCATTTGAGTGATGTTGTAGTTGCTGGATCATGAGAACCTCAGTTCGGCATTTTGTTCGGCATTTTGTTAAAGCAGAAGGAATTTTTAGTAGGGTATCTGTTGAGCAGTGGTTGGACGTACACTGCATGGTTCGATCTATCGCCACGTGCTCACGTAGCCTTCCATCTCTACGAGGTTAGTATATTGCTGCCATACTAGGTGGAGGACAGCAGCGCTTACTCACTACACTGGCAGGCCACCGCATGTTATTGTTTAGATTAGATATCCATTCAATCACCTATGCGATGCTACGAATGGAATCGAATGTATGGTACATCCTTCAGAGACTGAACAGTGTCGTCAAAAGCTTAATATTTCACGCTTTAAATACTTGTCGAAGGCAACAGTTGGTTCAAGATGAATTAAATATTGGTGGTAGTGAGAAGAATTCTATGTCATTTGAGTGATGTTGTAGTTGCTGAATCATGAGAACCTCAGTCCATGTGGGATCGGCATTTTGTTAAAGCAGAAGGAATTTTCATAATTCACAGGTGTAAAGGTGACGAAGATGACTGCTTAGAAATCACATTTCTTAACAATGGCCCCAAAATTAAGCTTGCGTTAAGGAAACCTTAGCATGTTATCGATAATATCCTTGCGATACGTAGTGTAAAATGACAACCAGATTTTCACGCAACCTTGTTCAACCACCCTAAGAACGTTGAAAAAACTTCAGATCGTCAATTCGCAGGCGAATCTATATTCGGACTCGATGACCACTGAGGATAGCGGTTCCAGGGTGACCGAATGGTGCACGTGTAGGACGAAGTGATATTAGGATGGGAAACTAAGCACGAGATTCTATACCTTGAGGAAGGCGAAGATGCGGAAGCATTAGCTGAATAAAAGTTTTATACCAACCTCGTGTTAGCTCAGCCATACAGAAAATTATTAAATGTAAGATTATTTGGTCCTCAAACAACGCAATTCCACGATTTGTACTGTAAAACACCACGTTTATATAAAGCTGCATTCAAATATCAAGCGGCGATTCACATAAGTGCAAAAAATACAATCAGCCTTCATCAAGCATAGCTTTTTCTAATCATGTCTTCACTGATTAGAGCGCATGTAGCACAGTGGCTAGAGATGCTTCGCATTATGCAAGTGATTGTTGGTTCCACGACGCCATGTCTCTGTCTCACCTAGATTTCCATGCCTCGGGTGTCGGTAAATTGGTAACAGATTCGCCTAAGAGGATAGAAGCATTGAAGTGGTAGCTCTAAAAATCGGTTCTCATTTAACCTCGATGTGACAGAACAATATTTTTTGAACTAACTGCCTTCATACATCGATCGGACATCTCAAATCATTTAACGGACCAGGTCTGCACTCAATCACCTAAATGTAAGATTATTTGGTCCTCAAACAACGCAATTCCACGATTTCCACTGTAAAACACCACGTTTATATAAAGCTGCACTCAAATATTCACATAAGCGGCGATTCACATAAGCGCAAAAAATGCAATCAGCCTTCATCAAGCATAGCTTTTTATAATCATATCTTCACTAATTAGAGCGCATGTAGCACAGTGGAGCTTAGATAACCCGAAGCCGTATCGAACTAGCACCATGCTCGTGATGACGGACATCATTTCCACTGTGCTATCCGCCCGATAATCAAACCATAGCAATTCAAAAATTTTTCTCAGGCTTTTCCCTACTAACCTTAATACTCATATGCAGCTCAGAACTCCTAAAGATGCATTAGTAGTGGAATTTCCAGATTTATAGATTCTAACAATGACCAAAGGGCGCGTGTGGCGCAATGGTTGGAGGCGCCACTGCGACACGCACGTGGAGTCGATCCCTGCTCCCATGGCCCACTAAGCCTTCCATTCCTCCAGGGTCGGCAAATTGGTACCAGACTCGTCTGGGAGGATAGCAGCACTGGCTCAATACATCGGCAGGCCACCGCGAATCATTGTAAAGGCCAGATATGCATTCAATCACCTCCAAACGATGCTTAATGAAGTCGAATGCATGGCGCATCCCTCAGGTATTGATCAACGCCTAGAGCTTTATCCTTTATCCTTTTGACAATGACCAATGCTTAAAAAAATACTGGTAACTGTTAGCAGTAACGTCTATTACGTGAATGTAACTACTCGTGTTTGTCACTTCAACGAGAACTTTCAGCGTAATGGGTAATAAGCCCTTTCGGATTCTACGAACTGCAAAGAGTTCGATTATAACTCGTTACTCTTAATTGATGGAATATATTTTCGTGCCCTTTATGCAACGTACACCGATTTGGTTTAATGATTCATTAAGAAATTTTCTAGTTCTGACCGATCATTGATGTGTTCAAGTGCATGTTAACAAGTTTATCACTGGATGTGACGATAACATCACAACCAGTTTATGTTTTACTGCCCTACAGCAGAAATATATGGTTATATGGAAGAGAAAAGTCCTACGATATCGAGCAAACAGGTTTTTTCTCTCGAATTACTACATTGTGACACTAAACCGATGTTGAAATGCACGATGTTTCCTTCTAATGAATCCGAGCAATGGTGAAGGCGGATTTTACCGTAGGCAGATTTAACCACAGTGACGCTGGGATATTTGCAAAACTCCGGCCCGCAGGTGTCTGCGGTGGGAAATGAACGCGTTCTTACCCTCTCCGAGGGCTAACGCGTTCACCACCAGAACATCCGGCTCCATCGTTTCGCCTGTCTCCCAGCTGAAACAGATTTAAATTGAGTTATTTCCTATTTAACTCATATTACTGGGCAATTGTTAGCTTGATGCTATTTCAAGCGAAAAAAAACCTTTAAAGAACCGTCATGGTCAGTGTTCCTTCAGTAAGTACAGAACTGGTGACTTCTTCGCCGAGAAGGTCGATGGAATCGCATCCACGTTTCCATCGATTCCATAAGTAGCATAAATAGAATAGTAACACCGCCACTCATCTAGTTGATCAACTACCAAAGTTTGTTTATTACGTGGGCGCCGATTTTCTGAAAAACGCTTTGTAAACTATAAAGCTATTAAGAAAAACAAGGCACAAATTAGAAGAGTAGAGAACGCCAAGAAACAAAAATCAAGTTGATGAAATGAAGGATAAATTGCCTGGTGCTGATCAACGCATTACAAGTACACCTTGTCTTAGACTTTATCGAGGATATGTCGGATGCATATTTAGCTCACAAAATGAATTACATTGGCTTACCAACATATCAAATCACCATGATCATCTCATCAGACAAGTCTAGAAACGAGGTGCGTACCTCGAAATGGAGGAAGGTTTGCTTTAGCTGGTGAGTAGGATTAGACAAACGACCTCGAAATGATGACGATCGGTGGCCGCAATGCCTCGGTATCACCAGGGTCCTAACTAACCGGGAAAGGAGTGTTGGCACCAGGCTTAACTCAAGGTAACTCACTCAGTTCATTCTACGTGGAAACGATCTACTTCAGCTAGCTCAGAATTCCAGAGGAAACTGACACGAGGAGCACTAAACGACATTCATAACAACGACGAAAATCGTCAAGCAGAAGCCTTTCACACCTGCGGATTCGAACATTTTGGCGGGTGACAGATGTGAGGCAACGAATCGAATGCAAGAAGTGCCGATGTTGCTCAGTGTCTACGAATTTCGTTTCGTTGCCCCTTGTCCTTCCTCCACCTTCAAATGAATTACCAGTCTACTAAATGCTTTCTTCTTTCAATTATGAAAACTTGATTGCTATTGTATTACTGGTATAGAGATAGCTTCATTCATAGAGTCTCACATCCTTATCAACACAGACTGGCATAGACCGAAACCCTCTGTTATCGATAGATCGCTTCAGTAAGTTTAGCAAACCCATGCTTTACAATTCGAATAACGCTATCGCAAATTTATGTATTTTATGTGATCTGTGATGCATGAAGGCGACCCGACCTAAAAACGACATCAGGAATTGATTGGTGAGCAATTTCTCAGCTTTGCATTGTGCTGAAACTTTCACTGATAAGAGCGATTTGGTCTAAACTTATGCGTGTTGTCTGGTTCGTAAAAGAATACGAAGTCCAATATTTTTCATCAACTGTGGCACTTTCATCATTCATATCCGTAGTCAGAGACCGAAGAGTCATTTCATTTAGTTAGCAGTTTTCTGTTTTTACACATCCTTCGGTGCTTCATTACTTCTCATCTCAATCACAAAGAGCTCCTAAGCACCAGCTGTAAGTAACCCGTAAAATGCTACACATTTTTTGGCTTGCGTTTAGCGCAGCGTATAGAGGTTCATTGAAATACAAACGCTGTCGTTTGTTCGAATCCACGCTCAGGGCTCACTAAGCCTTCCATTTCCTCGGATTCGGCTGATTGGTACCAGACATATCCGGGAGGAAAGGAACATCGATATGATACATCGATAGGATAAAGCAGGTTATTGTATAAACCGGATATATGTCAAATCAGCTCTAATAATGTTTAACAAATCCTAATGCATTACGTAGCCCCTCAATTGTTGATCAGTGCCCCTTCCCCTCAATCCCTTCTCCTTTTCTATATCTGATATTGTATAAACCGGATATATGTCAAATCAGCTCTAATAATGTTTAACAAATCCTAATGCATTACGTAGCCCCTCAATTGTTGATCAGTGCCAAATACTTTATCCCTTCTCCTTTTCTATATCTGGACAAAAAATCTATATTCCTTCACAGCACTGAGAATAGTTGAAAAGCCAGTGTTCGCGGTGTCGTTAGATCGCGCGCTAATGACTTCAGCGACACTTTCAGCTTTCCACTCTGATTCACTTTCTTCACACTTCTGGAACCGGGAAGCACAAGAAGTCTCACATTTCTACTCACATTTTCTGCTTCTCTATTGTCAGTTTCCGTGAAAACCCGATGTGTATTCCATTCCATCCCACGTTATCTATACGTTTTTCAATGAAACGAAGTCGTTGCTATAATCCATCATCTCGTTAATTTCTTAAGCTCTCATGTTATCGGAAACCCCTAGACGACTATAGGAAAGCGGAAAACATTCGTTGTGTATGGAATGTGTAGTTCAATGTTTGACCGGAATTTGACTCATTTCTCTTGTATTTTTTGACATTTTTCTTATTTTAATTTTTTATTTCCATTCACTCTTTTACTTTTGATTCATTCACTTTGATCTTTTAATTTTAATTTTTATATTTTCAGCACTATTATCTAAAAATTAAATTAAAAGGACAAAATAAAAAGCTCTCGGCGTTGATCAATCCCTGAGCAATTTATGCATTCGACTTCAATGAGCATCGTTGGAGGTGATTGAATGCATATCTGGTCTTTAGGATGACTCACGGTGGCCTACCGATGTATCGGGCCAGTTTCCTATCTTCCCAGGCAAGTCTGGTATCAATTTACTGACCCCTAACGGATGGAAGGCTTTGTGAGCCATGGGCATGGAGATCGATCTCATAGGTGCGTTGCATGGCGCCTCTGACCACTGCGCCGCTCGCGCCCCAAAGATTAAATTATTGAAGATAATTTCGAATGAGGAAGTGCGATTCACGACTATCGCAAAGAATAGGCCGATATAAAAAAGAGTAGTTCCAAACCTTTACAGTAGTGTATTTAGCTGATGGACGATGTCTTTAGATCGATAAAAGAAACTTTTATCCTTAATTCTGACAAGTTCTCAACCCCTCGTTATTCAGATATCGATGGCTTACAGTTTACTTTTGTAAAAACACCGCTGTTCATTGGGCGGCGTATTTTGATCGCCACCGAGTTGTCTAAGCCTGGCCGAGTTCTTTGTAGATTGTAGTGGATCTTATCACAATGAATTGCTCTAACGTTATAGAAAGCAGTTGTTTTCAGCTAAATGTGATTGTACACAATGCATATCGTCCGTTACGGGTAAATGTAACAGCCTTAAGATCGACCAGGAGTCCTTGCCGCTTCCATTCTAGTTTTGTATTCATATTTTTAGCTGTTCAAAGCAGAAATGTAATGTGGTAGCTTCAAAAAGTTTTAAAAAATGTACAATCTCACCAACACAAAGGGATAAATAGAATATTTACCGTATATCTGGAAGACGTTTAACTTCGTATTAGAAAATCGTATTTTTGCAAAATATCATACATTTTCGTAAACAATGAATTGTTTGGAACTGTGAAATACAAACTGCAAGAATGATTCTGTTTCCTCCGAACAGTTTACCGCTTCATCGTGGCTGGAAGATGGTTCCGAGTGTCGGACTGCGATGTACAGCGAGCGAATTTCTTCCTCCGGCAGTGTCTCCCAAGCTGCGTCCGACGTTTCCATTAGGAATCCCAGCTAAAAGTGAACGAGTACGAGGATCTGCCACCTCCCTAGTGTCAAATTAGTCGCATG
Organism: Angiostrongylus cantonensis; assembly: GCA_009735665.1. Lineage (NCBI taxonomy): Eukaryota > Metazoa > Nematoda > Chromadorea > Rhabditida > Metastrongylidae > Angiostrongylus > Angiostrongylus cantonensis. Next base: position 963,348 of record MQTX01000086.1, on the reverse strand, counting down.
TTGGAGAAATTCCCTCTGATCCACAATGGCTGCGATTGCCTATGACCTCGAGACTCCAAGATACCACAATGGCTAGAACAGCAGAACTCTGAAAAATTGGAAACTATGCTAGAGCTCGCACAAACAATGAGACGCGCCATCCAAGTATCCATGTAAATAACAATTTTTCTAAAGCACGTTATCATACATTAAATAAACAAACCGGTAGTCTTTTTTCACTCTAATGAGCGAATTGTCTGTTTCAGATTGCCTCAATAAATTTGTATTAGTGGAACAGTGTGGGGGGACAAGACGAGATTTTTGACTTTTACCAATAATTTACGATTTTATTTGGAAATGGTGGAACAACCTCCATTTTCCTTGAGATGAAGAATAGGCGATTATCCAAGTTATTTTTCTGCGATAGTTTGCTTTCGCTTATCATCGACGACAAAACCATCAAGCATCACGGCAGACCCCACTCCTAAATCTTCAACTAGTTCGTCTCTGGCTCGAAAACCTCGAAAACCTCGAAAACCATCTCTCCGTTGTTCATTTATACAGTCTGCTATCGACACAAGCTTTGTTCTAATTTGCTGGGTATCATAGTGTTTCACATGAATTTTCCGCCCGTACGGCAGAATTGATTGAAAAGGGATTTCGACCAGAGCATTTTGGAAGGCCTCCCAACGGTTTATCGCCTTATAGTGGCAAAGAGGTGTTTCTGGGTGCTGGGCAGCGATGTATAGTGGCAGATTCATCAACCAGTAACCCTCTAGCGCTAAAGAGGACTTCAACGATTGTATCCGGAAACCTAGATAAGAAAGATGCAGAGGGTCCATCCAAGCATCCAAGCAAGTAAGTAAGTAAGCAAGTATTTGAGAAATACGGCCGATCTTAGGGGATCCCGAACCGCGTGGGGGCCACGCTGTGTGTCGCGTTTTCTGGTGGCGGAAAGTATGATAAACGCCTACCAAAGATTATCATACACTAGCTTTCGAAAGAAGGTAGATTGAAAGAATGGGCTCTCAGTTGCCTAGTGCTTACCTACCTACTGCTTACCTAGTGCTTTTGTTTGCTCGTAAACGTAATCACACATAGGTGCCTCGGAACGTTTGCTTGCTTGCTGGTTGTAATCTTCTAGTAAATTTGATGATGAGTCTGTAGTAAAAAAGATGTCAAACATAAAGGAGGTGGTTGAAAGTCGACTACAATTAATAAGCTTTCTGCTCGCTCCGATTAAAACCGTTAAGCTGTCCACGATTACGTTCAACTACCATTCTAGAAATCGGTAAACTCCCATGCATATTAGCCGCTAGAAACGGTAAAAAAAAGAAATGTTAGCTTTTGTTTCTTTTGTACTAAAAAGCTGCAACGCGACAGAGTTAGCTACGACGACTGACCAGGAACCGTTTAGGAACTCACGATGTAAGAAGCTAAGATGATTTTGTATGATTCTATAGGAATCCGTGACGGCGCCTCCTACCTTGGACGATGAGAATCTACCTTGATTACTGAGATTGCCGTGTGAAAGTGTACCTGGATGAATTCGGGACAGTGATTTTTTTCCAGACAAGTCTGGTGCCAATGTCCCGACTCCGGGAGTATGACAAGCTTGATGAGTTCGGGCGCTGTCGAGCCAGCACTGTCTTCGTGGTAAACGACACTTCCACTGCGTTACCACTCACCTGTTTTTACGATGGTACTAAAAATAAGTCAATTCGAGAGAAACTTTACTCGTTCATCATTCAACTGCGTTTTTGAGAGTTGTAGAATCTACAGCCGAAGCAACACGCAAATACCACCTTGTTCATGACGCATGTCCGACTCCGGGAGTATGACAAGCTTGATGAGTTCGGGCGCTGTCGAACCAGCACTGTCTTCGTGGTAAACGACATCACTTCCACTGCGTTACCACTCACCTGTTTTTACGATGGTACTAAAAATAAGGCAATGCGAGAGAATCTTTACTCGTTCATCATTCAACTGCGTTTTTGAGAGTTGTAGAATCTACAGCCGAAGCAACACACAAATACCACCTTGTTCATGACGCATGTAACACAACGAACCGAATGAAAGGAGGACTGGGATCTGTACAATGTGTACAATCGGGCGCTATTTAAAAAAAAGGTTCTCAAAGTCGCAGAGCCCAGAAAGAGCACTGAGGACTTCTACCAATGTCTTGCCAATTGAAAGACTTGCCCTATGTTCACCAGAATGGCAAAGTTCATCTTTCGAAAAGGCAATTTTAAAAAATCAATCACAGCTTCTATTTTGGTCTTCTCAACAACCAAGTACAACTGCATCTATATTCAATAGAGGATGGATACGTTGTCGCAGTGGTTCTTCTCACTGAGGTCGCAAGTGTTATGTGTTACCAGTCTATATAAATTACGAGCTGTTACTTCTACCAATGTCTTGCCAATTGAAAGACTTGCCCTATGTTCACCAGAATGGCAAAGTTCATCTTTCGAAAAGGCAATTTTAAGAAAATCAATCACAGCTTCTATTTTGGTCTTCTCAGCAACCAAGTACAACTGCATCTATATTCAACAGAGGATGGATACGTTGTTGCAGTGGTTCTTCTCACTGAGGTCGCAAGTGTTATGTGTTACCAGTCTATATAAATTACGAGCTGTTTATTTCAATTATTCTGAACGACAGGGCTGTGCATGATGGACACCCGTGCTAGCAAACTGACGCTCGAGTGGCTCAAGCATTATGGGCAGTGAAGCAATTATCTTTATGATTACACAGTAGTAGAACTCATTAAGGTGTTAAGAGCGTACTAGATTCCATTTCTCGCTTTCTTCAAATGAAAAAATCCCTTCGACTCGGTTGAGATAGAAGCAGTCAAGGAAGCCTATTAGTTATGGTGTTGTGTATTCCTATCTAGTAAATATGAAAAGTGGTGGTCTACGGGGGAATGTCAAGAAAGGATGTTCAAGGAAACCTACTTGTTTCCG
>MQTX01000086.1:935980-959482 GCA_009735665.1 Angiostrongylus cantonensis | reverse complement strand
AGATATAACTACAACGATGCTGAAATATTTGCAAAACTCTGAACCGCACGTGTCTATGGTGGGAAACGAACGCGCTATTGTCCTCTCCGGGGAGTAACGCGTTCACCACCACACCATGCAGGTCCTTCATTTCGCCTGTCTCTCAGCTAGTTCGATCGATCTCTGCCATCAGCAATCACCCGTCAGTGAGATTGAAATAGTTGGAGATAGTTGGATACTAGGACGACTTCACTAATTGTGCGAGCGCTAGCATGTTGCTCACTATTTTTCCTCTTCGTTGGAGACTTGCCGGTTGATCCATTGTGGTTTCCTGGGACCAACCTGGTCAAACTCTGCCCTGGGTCGTCACCACCACACGCAGTCGCAGCCCTTGTGGATCAGAGAGAGAAGTTGGAGAGAATTAAAAAGAAAAGAACAAAAAGAAGAGTATGACCGCCGTTTCGATGCTATGTTTCTCACATTGACGTGCGCTTTTATCTGGAAGAATATCACTTTACTTTTCTCTACGACTTCGAAGTTGGGCATCTTATCACAAATATTCCAATAAAAATCGTGGAAGGCAGTTCCATTCTATATCTATACAAAAATCCTACCTTCCACACATTCTTGCAGATTTTTTCCGAAAGATAAAAGGTTCTGTCTGCTGGCCATCAAAAACGTTTTGGGCATCCTATCCATCTTCATTTGCAGTTCACAAATGCGACTTTTTTGCACTTGTTTTGCCAATCGGAATTCGTGATGCTGCTATAGTTTGTTTAGATACGTCGCATACCGTACGAAACGTACTAAAGATTTGATCAGACCAAAAAACGCTAAGAGCAGGTGATTGATAGCGCGACATCCTAAATTTCCCCCGGCTATTGTAAACAACAGAAAATGGCTACAGAATTAAAAGACAGTGTGCAACGAAGCTAGTAGAGATCCCCTGCAATAAATACTGGAGCGGTCGTTGATGCCATCCCTTGCTCAGGAGCCATGGAATCGTTAGGCCTTTAATCCCTTCAGTGTCTTCAAGTCGGTATCATACTTGGAAGTGAGGATACAAGCGCTAGTGAGGAACACATTAATGGGCCATCGCAAGTCACTGTACTGACTAGATATGCATCCAATCATCTAAACGATCCTACGAATGGGCTTTAATGCATGGCGCTTCCCTCATGGATGATGAAACCTTAACGCCCTACCTTTTTATCGTTTATGGAGTTAGAAGACTTTTTGTACTCACAAATCTAACGTTCACAGTGAATACTCAGCGCACCACAAAGTGGTGTGTGTTTCAGCTTGTGTAAGAAAGGGAGTTGAGTTTTCGACAGCGAGTATTTTGACTCAGGGTTGTTTGCGACAAGTGATACTTAAAATCGCATTTATACGAACACACGATCTCTCACCTACGCTACACCTCTCATGATTCTTCACAATGTCAAACTAGAGTCAAGCCCAACAGGGTCTTCTTTCTCCGCTATTTTTGCCAAGCCCGTTCCGTTGGCTGTGGTTTCGCTAGATGGTAGTTAGGGACAGTGGGAATCATATCACAGGGTTTCACTTGAAGAAAAAGTGCAAAACGTTCGGCGTCGATCAGTTTCTTTACATGTTGCACGTCGTCTCTAACCACTGCACTACACGTTCACTTCGTTTCCACATGTAAGTATAGCAAACAATAAAATATGTTTCGCACACGTGAAACTCGCAAGTGAGTTCTTAATGTTGGCAAAAACACCGTTAATAGAGTTGCGTTGCGAACTGCGCTTTGATGGTTTGAATGGGCGTTGAAAAAGTGACATTTTGAAAGTTCGTGGTAATGAGCCGATAGTAAGCCAAATTATGCCTTTAAATGGATTAAAGGGCTAAAGAGAAAGCTTTCGATCAAGCTCTAAACGATGCGCCATGTCATTGACTTCATCAGTCGTTGCTAGATTTAGTTGGATGCACATCAGGCATATACAGTGACTAGCAGTGAACCACCGATGTATGAAATCAGTCAGTTGAAAAGAATATTAACTATTTATACCCAGGTTGGATGGAACATGGCTTCTAGAACTACCAAGATAACTCATGGAAATGGCAATCGTAGTTCGATTTAGCCAAAGGTCTATATCTACGAATAGCTCAGCATTACATTTCACTATCTAGTCGAGCTTCGTGAGCCGTGGGGTGTAGGATCAAACCAAGAGTCCGATTTGATGTATACTACGGAGCACCTATAACTACTTCACTACACTCACACTTAGAGTTCAATAAAGCACTGCCAAAAAATCATACTGTATGCTGCTGCGGCGGCTAGAGCTTCTACGCTATTGCCCTAACCTGCCATCGTTTCGCTTGTTGCTGATACCGTAGTAATCTTCAGGTCTGCAAGAACTCAGAACCGCCAATTATCAACTATTTCTGGATGTGGTTAGCATTAATTTCCAACAATCCTTTGCATCGCCCGATATTTACATGATTTTCTCAGTATCACCACATGCTAATTTCTGTCTGCAAAATAAGCACTAACCGTGCACCATGTTGTATAAGAACACTTTCACGAGAATAGCAACTTATGCACTATCACGGCGTGAAAGCATACGACTGAGTGTAACAATTTCAAAGCTGGACAGAAACGTCATACTAATAAGCTATTGCTTTTCTTTAGCTGAGGGCGCTTGTGCCGCAGTGGTTGGAGGCGCCACCGCGACACCCACATGGAATCGATTCCTGCGCCCATAGCCCACCAAGCCTTCCATCCCTCCAGAGTCGGCAAATTGGTACCAGACTTGTCTCGGAGGATAGCAGCACTGGCTCGATACATCGGCAGGCCACTGCGAATCATTGTAAAGGCCAGATATGCATTCAATCACCTCCAACGATACTTAATGAAGTCGAATGCATAGTGCATCTCTCAGGGATTGATCAACTCCGAGCTTTATCCTTTATCCTTTTATTTATTTTCTTTAGCTGATGTGTATAACCAATTACTACACAGTGGTTCTTTGCCGATTTTATTAACGATAGACCACATTCATTACGACTGGAGTCAGCCGGGGCGTCTGTAGCGCAGTACATAGTCAAACTGCGATACAGTTGTGGTTGCGGGTTCGATCCGTCACTCTAAGCGTTCAGCAAACCTTCCATCACTCCATGCAATCACTGACTTGACCCATCGATATGCCACCGCAATTCGTTGCACAGGCCTGGTATGCAGCTTATTTTAATTCGATCATCTGAGCTCTGTTAATGCACTTCACGAATTAATTGGATTCTGGTAAAGCTTTCATTCTCATCTGTGATCGACAGGCTCCCCACTGAGTTTCATGCACTCACGAGAAAGGGCATGGAGAAAGGCTAAAGAAAAGCACTATCTTATTAGTACGACGTTTCTACCAGCTTTGAAATTTTTACACTTAGTCGCATGCCTTCGACCGCTAAATGTTTTTTGACTAACTTTTGTCTTTTCGCACCACCTATCTTCATACCTAATATGCGATTCCCAAGATATCTTCCAATCTATTTGCTTGCTAGTATCCATCGGCCAAGAACGTCTTCGAGCAATTCGCTCCCGGCTTCAGCTACTGTTCGACGATTTCGCCGTCTTCATGAATGCCGTAAAATCCTGGTCGAGTCCACTTTCTTTAAGGTCATGGAGATAGCTAGGCAAAGGCCTTTCGACATTGATTGTGGCTAGCAGAGTACTGACTGCCCAACTCCAAAGAAATGAGCGGTTTGGAAACTCCGGTACGAGGCCCAACCAGCACTCTACTCATGGCCAGCGGCATCACTATCACTGTGCTACCCTTCTCTTTGAATGTTTTTCAAGTTTTGGATAGTGAAAGGAGCTTTTTGCTTTCTTAGATCGCTCGTTGCATTTACGCTTTAAGAAAGGTACTCAAGTACGATCATCTGTGACTGATAATTCATTTAGGCTAAAAGTCATAAAAGGTTCGTGGACTTCGATGTCGTTCTCAGCCATTTGATTTCGCATCAGCTTGTTTATTCGCTGAAACGCAAACAAAGAGTGAAGCTGTGTATGAGTACGAAAATTCTCGCGATACTCTTCGAGGGCAGTTTTCTTGGCAAAGCATGAAGGATAAAGCTGTCGGTAATGATCAATCCTTGAGGGATGCGCCATGCATTCGACTTCATTAATTATCGTTGAAGGCGACTGAATGCATATCTGGCTATTATAATAACTCGCGGTGGCCTACTAATGTATTGAGCTAGTGCTGCTATCCTCCCAGACAAGTCAGGTACCAATTTGCCCATCCCAGTGGTATAGAACGTTTGAGGGGCCATGGGCGCGGGAATCGATTCCACGTGTGTGTCGCAGTGGCGCCTTCAACCACTGCGCCCGTTTTCTTGGTACTAAAAGGAGTTTTGCTGCTCAATTGCTCAACTTTATAAAGTGCTCATTTTGCATCATTGTTATTATTTCTTTCATTCCCTCCCATCTTTTTTGTTTCGATGCCCAAGTTGTTTACAGAAGTTTGTCGCTCAGTTCCCTAAGACTCACTTCCTTGGAGTTGAGAATGGTGTAATACAACAAATTTAGGTTGTTATATAAGTTTTACTTTTACAAGTTTATAAATTAATCTTTAGTTAGCGTTAAAGGTTGAGTGTATTTAGATTCATGCTCCAACGTATTGACCTTAAGCGTAGACTTGAGAACTACTACATCAAGAATCCCATTTATCACTAAGCACCTCAAATGATAGTTCTCTCACATCCGCACTCACATCAAACATGTGCACGAGCTGAATAGGACAAGAATATCGATGGGACAGAGCGGAAGGTATGAAGATTCGGAAGCGTTGCACAACTTTGTGGCCTTCCCGACCACTTTATCATGGTGGACCAACGAAAGACTGCGTTGATCTGCATCCTACACACGGACGAAGCGTTGTAGTACTTCGATCCACAAACTGATTTGCAAATCCATAAAACTTCGTGCATCAAAATTAGGTCAGCACATTCCCGATGATTCTAACCTTCATAGGGATACTGCGACGCAATAATAATGGCCGTTTCAACTTGAAATCAACATGTCTCAGTTCATAGCGAATTTTGCTAAGTGTAATAAAACTATTAGAATCTAGGAATTTTTATTTAGATGCAGAGAGGTCTCTGATTTTACTGCGATGAAATTCTGAGTTTTGGAATTCGTCCCACGTTTTCTATTCAATCAGCCGCTTCAAAGCTCATTTTTCTAAAATGAAAGCAAATTACAAAGCGAGATTTGATCCAGCAGAACAGTAGCGCTCCTCAACATGCCATTCATGTCAACAAGTTGCACTTTTCGATCGTAAATTTGGGAACCTAAACATCGTTGTGGATGCTTTGAAAGTTCTAATTCTAAGCATATCTAACTTTTAATCGACAACGCATAGAAATTCTATGTGAACAATGTCATAGACCACGGTCTTCTTCATAGATCTATAGAGTTTCGTCCTCAACTCTGGAAAAACTCCCGTGATCAAAACAAACTATAGTCCGCTGTGTCCATCTCACATATTTATTGCAAATGTGTACTGCGATCACGTGAAACCTCCAGAGACCATAGAATTTATCTTATAAAAAATAGCTGCACACAAATACATATAGACACAAAGGTAATAATTAAACCGGTAGGAATATGAAAAAAAGATCGATACACTGAGGCTCCTATAATGTCGACATAATGATTATGTACCACCATGAATGGGCAAAGTCGATTGAAGGAGAAAAAATGCCTAAGGCTTCACCGGTAGAATAATTATTACTAGGCCCATAGCCCTCATATTCATCGCTATTATTCTGAGAAACACTGTTCGCAACTAAGAGATAGCTACCGTTGACACTGACACAGTAACACCTTCAAAATTCTGCATATTCCTAACGGGACCTCCATCCCACATGCCCTGTGAATTTATGACGTTCTGACCTGTGAACATTATCGACCACCTACTTATCTAGCGATGGATTTAGAACAGAGATGTTAGAGAGCATCTTGTTCAAATCAATCAGTGCTGGGAATCTCATCTTTCGTCTTGCTACTAACTTTTGGCTCAATCATCGAAAATCCAGTTCAAGAATCGTGTTAAAAGGCTCTGAAAAAACAACTTTTCTGTTCACTGGACCAAGCTCAATTGTTTAAACAAAGGCTAAGATTCACAGATATTGCCACAGACTAAATATATCCTATTGTAATTTTGTCAGATTAAAAAAGGCTTGTGATGCTTAGCAAATTTGCGTTCGTTAGCTTCGTCCTTAAAGAAATTTATAGTAACGCTTTGCAATACCATCTTGACTGGGGTACCAGAAAAACGGTAAAGTACGCTTACAGTGGGCAGCACTTACTAATTCGAGACTTACTCGACTGTTGTTGAGGGTGAACGCCACCTTATACCAATCTGGGTTCCAAATTATATGCGCCAGTAGTTGGAAACCAATTATTGTCTATTCCATCGATTCCGTCTTCAACATAGAATGATGAGGATGATCATATGTCATTGAGAGTAGATTGTCGCTAGCTGCTGTAGTCGAGCTGGTATCAAGAGTCTGCTGTTCGGTGGTGCTACAGAGTTCGTTCAACACGGGAAATTGAGCGCTAAGTATTTGGAGACTGGGGGCAATCAACGAATTTACCAAGCTCACAGGCGTAGTGGGAATAAGTTGGGAAGTCAGCGCGTTCACCCTAAGCGCGGTTTCTTTCTGATTGGATTCGTCGTTATAAGATGTAGTTTGTTGCTCAGAATTCAGTAGACGAGAAGCTAAGCTGGCAATGGGTAGCGTACACGAATACGGTGCTTCAGATAAGCTTGTGGTTGCCGTAAGCTGTGGAAAAGCGATTCCTAGACGAGCCGCCAACGCAATAACGTCAAGTGGACGCGATTCCATATCTCTCTGATCAGCAGTCTCTGGCTCCTCCATTATCGGAGATGGACTGGAACCAATGCCGGAACTCTGAAAGAAAAACGCGATAATTGAAGTTGAAAATCGTTGAAAAAAATTGCACTTAGTTGACCTGGAAGTACAGGTGTATATTTTTACACTTCGATGAGAATATTTGATGTTCGCCATTTTTAGCGGGAAAACTATGCTTCTTTAGTTTTTTATAGCATCCTGATAACATTAGGATGAACTGCCTCATTTTTAGCACCGATGTATCAGGCAAGTGGAAAAGCAATGACCATTTTTCGACGGCAAAACTGAAATGATATAACTTAATCAATATCTATTCTTTCTTCGATGAGTTTACACAAGGCTGACGCACGATATTTATTTGACTAACATTCCTACCTTTTCGACTACATCAGAGCCGACGATCCGAGCCAATGGTCCACGGTTGTTCTTCGTCTCGATGTGGCACCCTCACCTTAATGGGCCTTACTCCTTCGTCTCCGATGAAGACTAGGACATCGAAACGTTAGCCGAAGAATTATCGTATGTCAACCTGGTGTAAGCTTATCAAAAAAAGAACGCATATTGAATAATCATCTTGAGGTTAAGGGAAAGTGGGTCTTGAAATATTGATATAACTTAGTTCAAGCATGACTTCATCACTCAAAACAACAGCCATTGAAGCCCGTAGCTTTTTAAAAGCAAGCTATAAGACTGTTTTTTTTTGTAGGATAGAATACCGAAGGCTTAACAAATTTTCCAAATGAGTAACTATTGTCTAATTATAAAGGTTGAGTTTCCCTACAACCATTAAATTAATCAGGTATTGGAGGGCAGCTTCGAACATCCTTCAGGTGATCGTTCCAACTGCTGATGAACTCATTCGATCTTCGCCGTCGTGGAAGCTCAAATTTCTGGTATGAAACCTTTCGACTCCATCTACGTTCTCGCCGTTCGGAAGTCATTTGCTGGCTACCGTTGCTTCAAGTCCTATTTTAAACTGATGAAGTAAAACAATGAGACGTGATATCAGAGAATCACTTGAATCGCTTAAAGCTATTGTAAAGTGTTATATGAAACTTATAAAACTCTCTTAAGCAAGAAGTGGTGCTAAAACGTGATACACCAATAACCCATTCAGATATCAATATTAAGATTTGTTTACAAGTTTCGTAGCGACAAAGACGGCTACTACTCTTCCAACAAGCTGATAAATATGGCTAAGGAAATATTAGCGAACAATGAGAAAAAATCCTGGCAATGGTTTACTCTTAGCAAGGTTTCCTGATGGAAACGCCGGACTCCTTAGCTTGGGAGATCTTGTAGGGGGATGAATCCCACCGCTGTACATCGCAGCCCGACCTCCAGGAACACTTCCCAGCCACGATGAGGCGGTAAACCGTTGGGAAGTTCGTCGATTTCTATAGAAAGCAAATACATAGTGGTCATCATAGACGAAATTCATCTTCACGGCTGCAACAACAATGTCATTCACAACGACGCCATTTTTCCTATCACTCACTATGACAACTATAGGGGTCATATCGTCCATAACATCCTCTCAAAAATGACTCCATATTTATCACATCGTCCTGATTGTCTTAAATACGCTCGAAATAAATTCAAATTAGTCTTTGTAACTTTCGCAGAACGCGTAAGAGTAAGTATATTATTGGGTTACTTATCGTGCTTATTACACCATATTAATTTGGCAATAATGAGATCAGATTTCATAATTGCGTACTTCGTGGAAACAACTCATCAAATAATAGCTTGCAGTTGAACGTTATGTTGTTGTTAATAACGAAGAATAGATTAATTTGTTTCCACGAGCTCTCGTTGATGAGCTCTCAAGAAGTCGCTCACATACAGCTTGTTAAAGGATAAAAGCTCTCGGCGTTGATCAATCCCTGAGGGATGCATCATGCATTCGACTTCATTAAGTATCGTTGGAGGTGTTTGAATGCATATCTGGCCTTTACAATGATTCGCGGTGGCCGGCCGATGTATCGAGCCACTGCTGCTATCCTACCAGACAAGTTTGGTACTAATTTGCCGACCCAGGGGTGATGGAAGGCGTGGTGGGTGCAGGAATCGAGTCCAAGTGCGTGTCGCAGTGGCGCCTCCAACCACAGCGCCACACGCGCCTATACAGCTTGCTACCAAGTGGTTATTAACGCTATGTGCAAGTGAGCAGGTGCTAAAAGAGTAGAGAGCATGAAACGGTGAGAAGCACTTTCAAAGTTCGTTCTTAGGTGGACGTGCAACATCCAAGCTGCACATTCTTGAGCGATTGAAACTATCAAACTATTTCACAGACAAAGCTGGTAGATCGTCTCTTAGACATGGAACGACGTGAAAACAGCTAGTACCTCTGAATAAGAAACGTTAGCAACTTCAGCTAACAAACAGACGACAGTTTATTAGAACAATACAACTTGTTTAATAATGTCAATGTTAACTGATAATAGGAGAACGTGTGGCGCTGTAGTCGGAGGCGCTCTGCAATACACACGAGATCGATCCGTACACCCGTGGCTCATCAAGCCTTCCATCGCTCCGAGGTCGGCAAATATGTAGCAGAATTGTGGCATTCAATCATCTCCAACGATGCTCAATGAAGTTGAATGCATCCCTCAGGGATAGATCAACGCTGAGAGCTTTTTTTTTATCCTTTTTCTAGAACATGACCACAACTGTATACTAACATTAATCTCGATGGGAGTTTGCAAAATGGTCCACTAAAATTCATAGATTCGTCACCGGCTCAAAGTCATAACGACGAACTTTTTTTAAAATTCGGAATATGATATGAGGCTGAAAGAGCTTGGCATCGTTGAACTTAAAGATTTATAGTCATCATTTTGCGATAAATTTAAAACCTTTAGGAAACCTGAGTAACTCCGATTTATCCCGAAACACAGCGAGTTCAGAATGAGTGAAAAAAATTGAAGAACTAAAGCAATGTGTTTGTCTATGCAAAATGCTTGAATGCTCGGCTTCAAAAGTATAGTTTCTTGTTGAACATTACCGGAAATCCCAATCTAACGCCTTGTAAAACAAATATCAATGTGTTTAAATTCTTCATTCATCATAAGACAATCGATGAAAGACTTGACAAATTCTGGGAGAGTGCAGCACAGTGGTCAGAGGCTCCGTTTCATAGAGGATGGGTGTTGATCAGTTCCCGGTTCCAATATGACCCACTTTGGACAGGCAGTGGATCTTACATCAATCGGCATCATATTCCATCCATATTCTATTCTGCTCTGTTCTTTTATCTTTCAGTAAATTACTGTAAAGCCTCCTTTCGGCGTTTTGTCTTTCACTAGCAATCGTTCCCTGGACTGCGTATGTACGACTACTAGACCTTTGATCGTTCTAGGTATAGAAAACTTCGGCACGATATAGAAAAGATACCAAATCACTAAAGGTGATAATCGACGATATTCATAAGAATGTCTTGAGAAGCGCAACTCATCTAGGAAATGGAAACCTAGAAACGCATTACTTTTGTTGTGCTAACATGCGATTTCTCCTAACGGTTCGACCATTCCACATCGTCACTGGAAGATGTTCCTAAGTGTCCACTTGCGATCTAGAGCGGTGAGATTTAGTCCCCCGCAGAGTCTTCTAAGCTAAGAAGGAGTCCGGCTTTTCAATCAGAAAGTCCAGCTAAGAGCAAACCAATACTAGGATCCACCACCGTCCTGGTATCGAATTAGTGGCGAATCTCCCTCTGATCCACAAGGGCTGAGGCTGCCTGTGGTGGTGAAGACCTGGGGCAGACTTTCGCCAGGCTGATCTCGGGATTCAAGGGAACTACAATGGCTAAAGTAGCAAAACTCTGTCTCGCACAACTAATGAGACGGGCCATCCAAGTAGCCGAGTATCCATGCACTTAAAATATAGTATAATCATTCGGTCAGGGTCTCAGACTTAAGAGTTGCTTTAAACATTTGGAAACACTTGATATCTTAACTCGTATATTTGTAACTAAAGCGCATTTGATTGTGTTAAATAAAACATGTTGGCTGTGTGGATCCCAGCACTTCTCGCATTCGATTCGTTTCCTCGCATCCATCATCCACGAAGCCTTTCAAATTTTTCCGCATGCTTTCAGCAGCTGCTTGAAAATTTTTCCTTTTATTATGATTGTGGTTGAATGGCGGTCAGTCGATTCTCTCTGTACTTATGAGATAGCCGGCCTAGAGCGATCTCAGTTGGATTGCATTGAGTTGCCACTCGTTGAACATGAAAACGGAGAAAGGAAATGGCAAATCGTAAAGCCGTTGCCGAATCCACACCGTAATCAACGAGCTCCTTGAATGACAATCCTCCTTAGGTGACGATCTCAATAGAACGAAATAAATAGAAAAACTGCTACCGCTTATACTTCATACAAAGACGGGCGATCTAGGCATCTATGTAAATGCCCTTAAGCCGGTGTTCATAGTCACACACACACACAACTTACTTCAACAAAAATTGTCGTCATTAAAGCAAAAATACTTTCAATAGAACGAAATAAATAGAAAAACTGCTACCGCTTATACTTCATACAAAGACGGGCGATCTATGTCGTCATTAAAGCAAAAATACTTCACATTTTATTTGCATTAGGTAGAATTTGGACAGATTCTAAAAATCCTCTACAACAAGGTGGCTGAGAAAAACAATATTATGACAACCATAATGATGATGAGATATCTGCAAAGCTTCGAACAGCAGGTGTCTGCGGTGGGGAATGAACGCGCTGTTGTCGTTTCAGGCGGCGAACGCGTTCACCACCACCCCATGCGGGTCTATATTATGACATTTTATACAAAGTGCATCGTAGACAGCATCGCCAGTTGCCCTATTAATACAGCGTTAAGTGTGTATCTCGTAACCCTCAATTTTATGTAAAGCTGCTAATCTATGTGAAATACCGTGGAATTTCGTGATTTCTCGCCGACTTATTAGTTTATAGGGATGATTTTCCCATAAACCCTAGAGTAAACCATAATTATACCCCAATCGCCTCATACTAGCTCTTGAAAAATGAAGAGATCTTAGACGGAACGACCTTTGGATAGAACCTATGATTACGCGTGTATTGTAAGGTAACTCTAACCACTGCACTACATTCTACCGATTTGTTACAAATAGTTACGAGTGGCTAATGCAAAATACTGAATAAATACTAATGTATATATGTATGTATGTATGCATGCATGCATGCATGTATGTATGTATTCCACATCCACAAATGAGACAATCAAGAAAAGTTCGACCCACCGTAGCTTCCTCGTTGAAAACATGCGCCGGTGTAGTTGGTTGACTAGTTGTGATGCCGACTACTTGCTCGCTTGCCTCCTGAGAACGCCTTCGAAGTTCCTTCCGCTTGTTGGCAAACCAGTTGGCGACCACCTGAGGTGACACCACCTCTTTGGGCATTAGTGCAACACCTAAATAAAAGACTTTTGTTGGATAGTCAGAAACTCGCTTCAAGAGCTAAACCCAGTTCGACTTAGGTCAGAAACAAACATTTCCATCCCATAGCAGTTACCGAAAGGTACGCACGGTTTGTTATAGGATGCGATTAGAAGATTCATAGAAGTCCCAAAATTTTAAGCGTCGAAGTTGACTTACGCAAAACGCGAAAACAAAATGATTTTAACACATTCTCTATTACATGTATTCATTTCAATGAGTGTGATGCGATATCGGCGACCAATTTAAACCAATATATCTCAGCTAGAAATAAACCCTACTACCTGGATTTTAGCTTATTACTTACTGCCTTTTCTTTTTAATGGCTGAGTATATATTGCGAAATATAACTTCAATGATGCTGAGATAATTGCAAAATCCCGGACCGCAGGTGCTTGCGGTGGGAACGAACACGCTTTTATCCTTTCCGGGGAGTAACGCGTTCACCACCACACCATGCGGGTCATTCGTTTCGCCTGTCTCTCAGTTAGTTCTATCGACCTTTTGCCACCAGCAATCGTCCGTTAACAGAATTGATCTGGGGAGCCCAAATCGGCAACGAACCCAGTTAAGCTGAGGCTGCAGTTAATCACAATTTTAGCTTATTATTTAAAAAGGATGAAGGATCCTGAGTTGATCAATCCCTGAGAGATGCGCCATGCATTCGACTTCATTAAGTATCGTTGGAGGTGATTGAATGCATATCTGGCCTTTACGGTGGCCGATCAATGTATCGAGCCAATGCTTCTATCCTCCCAGACAAGTCTGGTACCAATTTGCCGACCCCGGAGGGAAGAGGCTTGGTGGGCCATAGGCGCATTTCACGTGAGCGTCGCAGTGGCGCCTCCAACCACTGCGCCACACGCGCCCTAACTTATTATTTACTGCCTCTTTTTTAATGACAGAGTATATATTGCGAATTATAACTTCAATGATGCTGATCGATAGAATCAGCTGAGAAACAGGCGAAACGAAGGACCCACATGGTGTGGTGGTGAACGCGTTACTCCCCGGAAAGGATAATAGCGCGTTCGTTCTCCACCATAGACACCTACTATCTGAAATAAAACCAGTTAGCTCTGTGATTCTTGTTAACCAGAAAGGAAGTCTTTTTTTCTTACTAAAAGTTAAATTATGGCTCCATGGAGCCAGAAGAAAACCAAACGTAGCTTTCTACCCTGGAAATCAAACTGAACAAGCATCATTTCCACACAAAAAAGCATTCTCCAATAACACCAACGTTTCCCATATTCCCTCCCGTTAGAAATTTTAAAATTTGGACTTTTTTCATTATCGTAAAAAAATCGATTCTAAAAAGAAACTAAAACTGAAGGGATAAAAGGTCAAAGGATAAAGCTCTCGGCGTTGATCAATCCCTCAGGGATGCGCCATGCATTCGACTTCATTAAGCATCGTTTGGAGGTGACTGAATGCATATCTGGCCTTCACAATGACTCGCGGTGGCCCACCGATGTATCGAGTCAGTACTGGTATCCTCCTGGACAAGTCTGGTACCAATTTGCCGATCCCGGAGAGATGGAAGGCTGGATGGGTCACGGGAGGGGGGATCGATTCTACGTATGTTTTGCAGGGCACCTCTGACTCTTGCCCTACACGTGCACTTACATTACTGGAAGACTGTTACCTAAAAACTAAACGTGGCTTTACGAAATTTTATAAAAGTCTCTTCTAGAATTCTGTGACGACCTCAACTCCTTACGTATCCTACGTTAATGAAGTTATTATCACTTGCCGAAAAACCGGCTTCATCATGAATGTTTCAAGTTTTCGGGTCTCTAAAATACCAACTCTCGTGTGAATTTTAATCAATTTCGCTCAATTTATCAAAATATCTTGCTTTTCCTTGTGTTCCTTCTGGATCCATCACGTAAAAAATGTGCTAGCGAATATTAAAAATAATACAAATATCATGAAAGCCAAAGCTTAGGATAAAGCTCTCGGCGTTGATCAATCCCTAAGCGATGCGCCATGCATTCTACTTCATTAAGTATCGTTGGAGATGATGGAATGCATATCTGGCTTTTACAATGACTCGCGGTGGCCTGCCGATGTATCGAGCCAGTGCTGCTATCCTCCCAAACAAGTCTACTACCAATTTGCCGACCCCGTAGGGATGGAAGGCTTGTTGGGCCATGGGCGCAGGGATCGATTCCACGTGCGTGTCGCAGTAGCGTCTCCAACCACTGCGCCACACGCGCCCAACAAATATCATGTATTGTATTAAATTTTCAGTGACCCTATGTTCAAATATGAAAGCCGAGTAAAGTCCACTGAAAACCTTCAATGCGTACGATTTTCGCAAAAGAAAAGCCTATGATAAAAGGCGTATTTTCAGTATTCGTACCTCGTTTTTCGATCTGCAGGACTTGATTACAAGCGCTAGCGATCTCAACTCTCTTGTTCAGATCAGGAAATGGCGATTGAGTGAAGAATCCTTCGAGGATTTTAATGAGGATTGGTCGAAAGACATAGCGTTCTCGCCGTTGTGGGACCAACTCGCCATCGCCGTTCGTCTCCAGTCGGGTGGATGGATCGGCGAAGAACACCGCTAAAATTGAGGCTGTTTAAGATCTGTTTTAAAATTTTTACGATGAAAATGGAAACTAAGCCAGTTTGACATTTCTGCTCTTCGCTGGAAACACAAAACCAGTGCTTTCAAGTACAATATCACTTAGAATCGCTTCAAGAGCTAAACCCAGTTCGACTTAGGTCAGAAACAAACATTTCCATCCCATAGCAGTTACCGAAAGGTACGCACGGTTTGTTATAGGATGCGATTAGAAGATTCATAGAAGTCCCAAAATTTTAAGCGTCGAAGTTGACTTACGCAAAACGCGAAAACAAAATGATTTTAACACATTCTCTATTACATGTATTCATTTCAATGAGTGTGATACGATATCGGCGACCAATTTAAACCAATATATCTCAGCTAGAAATAAACCCTACTACCTGGATTTTAGCTTATTACTTACTGCCTTTTCTTTTTAATGGCTGAGTATATATTGCGAAATATAACTTCAATGATGCTGAGATAATTGCAAAATCCCGGACCGCAGGTGCTTGCGGTGGGAACGAACACGCTTTTATCCTTTCCGGGGAGTAACGCGTTCACCACCACACCATGCGGGTCATTCGTTTCGCCTGTCTCTCAGTTAGTTCTATCGACCTTTTGCCATCGTCTGTTAGCAGGATTGATCTGGGGAGCCCAAATCGGCAACGAACCCAGTTAAGCTGAGGCTGCAGTTAATCACAATTTTAGCTTATTATTTAAAAAGGATGAAGGATCCTGAGTTGATCAATCCCTGAGAGATGCGCCATGCATTCGACTTCATTAAGTATCGTTGGAGGTGATTGAATGCATATCTGGCCTTTACGGTGGCCGATCAATGTATCGAGCCAATGCTTCTATCCTCCCAGACAAGTCTGGTACCAATTTGCCGAGCCCGGAGGGAAGAGGCTTGGTGGGCCATATCCACGTGCGTGTCGCAGTAGCGTCTCCAACCACTGCGCCACACGCGCCCAACAAATATCATGTATTGTATTAAATTTTCAGTGACCCTATGTTCAAATATGAAAGCCGAGTAAAGTCCACTGAAAACCTTCAATGCGTACGATTTTCGCAAAAGAAAAGCCTATGATAAAAGGCGTATTTTCAGTATTCGTACCTCGTTTTTCGATCTGCAGGACTTGATTACAAGCGCTAGCGATCTCAACTCTCTTGTTCAGATCAGGAAATGGCGATTGAGTGAAGAATCCTTCGAGGATTTTAATGAGGATTGGTCGAAAGACATAGCGTTCTCGCCGTTGTGGGACCAACTCGCCATCGCCGTTCGTCTCCAGTCGGGTGGATGGATCGGCGAAGAACACCGCTAAAATTGAGGCTGTTTAAGATCTGTTTTAAAATTTTTACGATGAAAATGGAAACTAAGCCAGTTTGACATTTCTGCTCTTCGCTGGAAACACAAAACCAGTGCTTTCAAGTACAATATCACTTAGAATCAGGAATTAAGCGCTCGACAAAGCTCTATTAAGGGTAAAGGATAGAGCTCTCGACGTTGAACAATCCCTGGGGGATGCGCCATGCAATCGACTTCATTAAGTATCGTTGGAGATGATTCAATGCATATCTGGCCTTTACAATGACTCGCGGTGACCTGCCGATGTATCGAGCCAGTGCTGCTATCCTTCCAGACAAGTCTGGCGCCAATTTTCCGACCTCAGAGAGATGGAAAGCTTGATGGGTCATGGGTGTGGATCATTCCACGTGCTTGTTACGCTGGCGCCTCTAACCACAGCGCCATACGCGCCCTTCAATATCTGGTTATGAGCGAGAAACCTGATAACTTGCCTTCTAACAAAAATTGCAACAACAGTCCGTTCTGATAATCTATGGTAAGCCATCGTATTCACGTACTCGAAATTCCTGCAGCATTTTGAAATGCCTACATTATTCTGGACTTCACTGTAGCGATGTGTCTGATGACAACTAAAGGATAGCGAAAACGAAAAAACTCGATGAATTTTCTAGAATTATAATTTTATGGAGTGGCGCGCGCATAACGCAGTGGTTACAAACTCCCCGCAATACACAAGGGATCAATCCCACGCCTGAGATCACCAAGCCCTTCATCACTCGGCGGTAGGCAAACAAGCACCACACATATCTGGGAGGATAGCAAGGGACTGAATCTATTCATCGGTAGGCCACTGCGAGTCATGGTAAAGGCCAGTTATGTATTCAATTGGTTTCGAACGATGCTTAATGAAGTCGAATACATGACGCATTCCTCAGGGATTGATCAACACCGAGAGCTTCTTGAGCTTTATCCTTTATTTATGTTTACAGATGAAGAAACGCTTGATCTATGAAGCTTTCTTATCTTCACGCACCTTTTAATATGAGGCATAGTGCATGAAAGTGTAGTGGTTAGCGGCTTCTTGCAGTATAGCGATGGTCGGCTAGACCCTTAGTCTCGGGAAACCGACCTTTCACCTCTTCTAACCTGACATATTGGTACCATACTTATCTGGTCGTACAGGAGCACTAACTTGGTATATCATATCAGTAGTCTACCGTACATCGCTATACGGACCAAACAGACATTCAATCAGTTTTCACGCCTCTTAATGAAGTCAAAAGCATGGTCCATGCCTCAACACTGAGCGCTTAATCCATTCATTCTTTATAGTGCACGTATCCTACAGGTGTGCTTTGAAAGTCCATCTGTTGTTCTCAAATATGCATGTGCATGTAAGTGCACATTATTGATATTTACAGCCAACAACAACTTTCTAGCTATTAATAATGGAAAGGAAATAGAATGCATTACAAGCACATTTTTCAATGAAGAGCAGGAGGACTGGTTAGTTCTACATGCATTAGTCGATGACAATATGCCACAGCTACAATGTTCACTCCCGCTTATTAGGCTATTCAACGGCCATAACTAGTGTTTCACAGAATCAATTCGCTCTAAAATATTCTAGGATACAAGACAAGGTAAACGATGCCAGTCATAAAAGCAGAATGGTCCACCGGGTTCCAGAGACATACAATGATTCATCGGAGCCGCAGATACAGTCAGTTCGTAGAAGAGCTTCTGAAATGCTGAAGTGATTTTTTTTCTTGAAATTATGATGAAGGGAAATTTTGGATGTGTCGTGATGAATAAAGTAAATAAAAGGCGGGACGCAGTCAGGAAGCAAAGTGCTGGTTCGACCCTCCCACCAACGTTAACCCTCAACCCCAGTGGGAACGCTTCAATTCGGTTATTCCTAAAATTGCAAGGAGAATCGACTCGATTCCATTGGTGGATAATGCAGCCGAGAAAGACCAATCAAATGCATGAAGTGCTGGGATCTAAACAGTAATATGATAACGAGCCGTGTGAAGTAGGAATAAAACAAACAAGTATAGCATCAAACTTCTACTATTGTGCAGATTTCAGCAAACAATTCATTCGTTTCGTCTCATATGAGTCCTTAAGGATGAACTTCGAATTTCCGTATGTGTTCGAAGGCCCATTCAGGACTTTGAATTCAACATAAATGCCGTTCAGACAACTCTTACAGAGATCTTCGAAGTTTTCACCACAACCACTCGACGTCTTTTTCTGGATGGGAGCGAGCCCTTTCCGGACAACCATGGTGCTGATAAAGTATGAGAGGCTTGACCGGTTTCGCGCAAGTTCGAACCACTCTCCAAGCATAGTGCTTTCTGCCACCTTATGGTATTTGAATCCACGAGACTAGACTATGTCAACGCTGCCCGTAGATAGACTACACATAAATTCCTCAAAACAACTAGCCGTGATGTTGAACTTTGAGAACAATATAATGGTACAAATTCGTTTAAAGCAAAGTTGCGATATTTTTTATACATACCTCAATGTAGCGGAGCACGTGTGGCGCAATGGTCGGAGACACCCTGCAACACACACGTGAAATCGATCTCCGCTCCCATGGCCCACCAAGCTTTCCATTCCTCCGGGGTCAGCAAATTGATACCAGACTTGTCTGAGAAAATAGCAGCACTGGCTCGATACACCGATAGGCCACAACGAGTCATTGTAAATGCCAGGCGTGCATTCAATCGCCTTCAAACGATGCTTAATGAAGGCGAATGCACGGCATACCCCTCAATGATTGATCACGCCGAGTGTTTTATCCTTTTTCCATTGCCTCAATGTACCATTTTAAATTAAAGAATGAAATGTCACCACCACAATATACATTCGCATAGTCATTTCTAACCATGAATGCCGCAGTATTCACGAGATAAACAGGATCTTTTTGGCCTTATCGGCGCTCCTCTAGGGATAAATGGCCTTTAACTGCTATTTTTAAACCGTAGTTTTCTCTTTGTGTTTATCATACAGTAGGACTCCTAGGTTACAATTTTTGTGGTTCTTTCTTTTAACATGTCAGTTTGAAATAATATTTTTCCTAGTTTTTAACTTTTACACATTACACGGATGGTTCTCCGTTCCTTCTACTCAAATTCTCACCAGGTCGACCAGATGACGTGCATTCTCGTTTGCTGTTTTCATAGCAAATCTGTCGTATTTCATAGATTTTACTTGGCAAGAGTGAAGTTTGAGAAAAACCATGAATTGGACAATATTCTTCATAGATTACTAATTCAAGGGACGACGTTGATAGGAATGTAAGAGCTCTCGTGAAGAAGGAGTTGAAGATTTCAGTAAATCTGACGATAGAAGCGAATGGTAAATGAGTAGTGAGTGATTAAACCACAAAGTGCTTCACAACACTTGAACCTTCGATGACAATCTATCTAGAGATGATCAGCAATTTTTGCTCGTATGCAAGGAACTAGTAGGTTTTTATGAAACCTTCGTAGATAGAGTATTTGGGATCCTATTGGGAATGGAACAAGAGCAACAGATAATGAATAAAGAGATAATCAACTTGCTAAACAGAGGACTGTTGAAGAGTTGTAGATGCTTACCGAACTTCACTTCAGATTAGGATTGTTGGATTGCTAGCAGTAGTGGATCGCTGAATTTCTGCCCTCGGATGCAACCGTCGCCAGACCTCCACTTGAAAAACCCTTTGAGATTTCCTCTCAGAAATGTTTTTCTTTTCTGTGATCAATCTAGCTTCAGCTATCTAAGTACTGGAACATTTCACATCATACCGTTTTGGTACTGGAACTGGGCACGTGTAGCGCAGTGGTTGGAGGCGCCACTGCGGCACGCACGTGGAATCGATTCCTGCGCCCATGGCCCATCAAGCCTTCCATCCTTCCGGGGTCGGCAAATTGGTACCAGACTTGTCTGGGAGAATAGCAGCACTGGCTCGATTCATCGGCAGGCCACCGCGAGTCATTGTAAAGGCCAGATATGCATTCAATCACCTCCAACGATACTTAATGAAGTCGAATGCATGACGCATCCCTCAGGGATTGATCAACGCCGAGAGCTTTATTTTTTTTACCCTGCTTTGAAAAAAGAATGGGTAGTAAATAAAAAGTGATTACACTGGAACATTCCTTACAGGGTGGTATGGCAGAACAATAACGAAAAAAGTAGCACAGAATCGACGCGGGTAGCCGATAAATCTGCTGAGGCGTGTTCCACGAGTACCCCAACGGCTTCACATTGGCGATCATTGGCACAAACAATGTCATATATGGCCCGGTTATTAACAACAGGCAGATCGAGTGTCGTTTGCTCGTTGAAAAACTATCCGTTTTGATCTGAACCATTTTACGAGGACCACATGGCGGTGGACTTCTGCATTGACCTGGACAACTGGGTGTGGCTGACTATGACACGAAGCGGAGCGCTTCAATTCGGTCAGAGCTTGAACACATTTCCCTTGCAGAACGCACTTGGCTTTTTTCACATAACCAATTACCTCAACTTAATCAATTACAAGAAGTTGAAATCAAGTTAAGCACGCCGGACTCCCAAATCGTTTAGAAGTAGGATCGTACTCCCCAAATAAATTCCAAATAGTAGGCACATACATAGCACTTTTCACACAACCTGCGATTACACGGATTTTAAGGATCCCAGGACTTCCTGAATTAGATTCGTTTCCTCGCATCCAGTGTCCACAAGGCTCTTCGAAATTCTCGCATATGGGTCGGCTGTCATCTGAGAATTTCCGCCTTCACTAACAATGTCGTTGAATGCTGCTCGACTCGAATCTCCCTGGGCTCAACAAGCCCGGTGTGAGGTTGAACCTCCACCTTGCTCCTAATAAATAACATCACTTGCGCTTGAATGCCATGTGAACTACGAATAAAAAAATAATCCTCAAGCAGGTCACATGTGGAAGATAAAGAGATGACAACTTAAGGCCTAGAAAAATCAAAATTGCATAATTATATTTAAGTAAAGGGGCAAAGGATAAAGGTTTCGAGGTTGATCAATCCCTGAGGGATGTGCCATGCATTCGACTTCACTAAGCTTCGTTTCAAGGTGATTGGATGCATATCTGGTTTTCTACCGATCTATCGAGCCAGCGCTGCTATCTCTCCAGACAAATCTGTATATATATATGATATCCATGACTAATTAGTTAGTCTGTGAAACCCTGGCAACTGTCGGATGTCAGACCAGATTCTGCGAACGAGCTTCGACTCAGTGCTATGTGAGCCGCAAATGTGCTCTGTCTAAGTGCAACTGTACCAATAGAACATCAATGCTTCGTAATAGATTAAGTACATGTGTTCTTTTTTGCAAATGCTGAGACGTTCAATACTCTTCAGGTTTTACAACATCGTATAGGAGACTTCTTAGCACTTTTAGAGAAGAATGATCACCTGTTGATAGGTGATAATTTGTTTTCGAAGGCTACCCTGGAAAGGCTTAGCAACAGTACTACTCATATAGGACTATGTAAAACGGCTATTTGACACTACAGACTGCTCTCCTCAACTATTCAAAGGACATACACACTGTTTGGTAAATAGAAAAACAAAGTTAGAGTTCGACGCACTGCAGTAATTCCAGATTCTTAAACGAAGTATTTGTGGGATTATCTCATGATTCGAGGAAAATCATGCTAGACCACCATCCAACATTTCACTAATGGAAGAATATAATAGGTAATCAAGCCTCGACCGAACTGAGTCATTAATTCGACCACCTGAACGACAGTTACATAACAACGAAACGAATAGACCCAGTGCAAGTAAAACCCACCCTTTCACGTTTCGAAAAATAATCCTCAAGCAGGTCACATGTGGAAGATAAAGAGATGACAACTTAAGGCCTAGAAAAATCAAAATTGCATAATTATATTTAAGTAAAGGGGCAAAGGATAAAGGTTTCGAGGTTGATCAATCCCTGAGGGATGTGCCATGCATTCGACTTCACTAAGCTTCGTTTCAAGGTGATTGGATGCATATCTGGCTTTCTACCTATCTATCGAGCCAGCGCTGCTATCTCTCCAGACAAATCTGGTATCAATTTGCCGACCCCAGAAGTGGAAGGCTTTTTAGGCTATGGGTGAGGCATCGATTCTAAGTGTGTTGCATGGGCTCCTTCGACCACTACACCACACGCGCCCTTGTTCAAGCAGAAAAGAAAACTATTATGATGGCAATAACGCATAATGCGATCACTTTTACTAGATTAATGGCGTAGCTGATTGAAAGCTACAACCGAACAACGCCAGATTATGTCTTACTCTCCATTCCCCAAAAAATAACTAGCACGTGGTCCACGACGCGCACGTCTTTCTTGCATATAGCCTTAGGTTAGTATAGGTACAGAATCCGTCCTGACAATGTGCCAGAATCTAATTTGAACGCTCAAAACTGAAGGATAGTTAGTAGGTAGACTTTGTATTCGTTCTTACAAAGAATTTCCGAAAGAGATCAAAAATTCATGATTTCAAAATTCCATCATGTTGCAGAAATGGAGTAAATCCAAGAAACATCTAGAAATTCGTAGACTATAAAAAATATGCCCACAATGTTTCTGGGATATTTGCAAAATCCGGACCGCTGCCGTCTTAGGTGGGGATCGAACACGTTATTACCGTTTTCGGGGTCTAACGCGTTCACCACCACACCATGCGAGTCCTTCATTTCGCCTGTCTCTCAGTCATCTTATTGACCTATACGAGCTATTAGCAATCAGCGTTCAGCGAGATTGATATAAATCACAGCGTAATCATTTTTTACTTACTGCCTACTATTTTTTTTAAATTTAAAAGAATGTATAAAATGATTTCTTGACGACATGACCTACAACTTTAGTGGAATGTTGAGAGCGGACACGTTGCATCGAAGTACATTATCAATAAGTGTATCTGTTAGTGTATGTCTACACCAACACAATCATTGTTCAGCATGCCCAATACCTATAGAGTAGAAGTACACGCCTCAATGTTTACTGTTTAACGAAGACATTGTTACCCAGTGCCGAATATCGGTTTCCAACAAAAGCTCATTTCCTGCCACTCACCTACGCCGAGAACAACAAGATCGACATTCCTAATCAGGAATGCAGCTCATGGTTAAACGTACAGTTGCATCCTAAGAGTTCTAAAAATAGCAGTGATAATAGTATCACTAAAAGAGAGATTATCGATTTAATGTTCAAATGTGATTGAGGAGTTCTTGATATAAAAAAAGGAACCGGAATAAGTGTTGGTGTTATATCACTCGTAGTA
>MQTX01000086.1:910708-935755 GCA_009735665.1 Angiostrongylus cantonensis | reverse complement strand
TAGGACATACACACTGTTTGGTAAATAGAAAAACAAAGTTAGAGTTCGACGCACTGCAGTAATTCCAGATTCTTAAACGAAGTATTTGTGGGATTATCTCATGATTCGAGGAAAATCATGCTAGACCACCATCCAACATTTCACTAATGGAAGAATATAATAGGTAATCAAGCCTCGACCGAACTGAGTCATTAATTCGACCACCTGAACGACAGTTACATAACAACGAAACGAATAGACCCAGTGCAAGTAAAACCCACCCTTTCACGTTTCGCAACTCTTATAGTTCACTCAGACACCCCCATTATTATTATTATTATTATTATTATTATTATTATTGGTATATATTGCATCCATAGTTTCAACGTCTTCTCTTCATTCTACACACCCATTAAGCCGAACGCCTTAAATTAAATGAAATTTGATATACGCTATTTTTTTATTGAGCTGTTGACAGAGTGGGAATGACGTCATCGTAAAAAAAGGTTGCAAAGCAGACAAAACGATTTTGCAAGGGCATAAACTCTTTGTGAACGTGGTCGATTACGTCTACAAAAAGGTCATGTGCTATAATATTGGAATGAGCACCGAATGGCACGACGTTGCTTAGCAAGTTTTTTGCACTAATTGACACTATTCACGTAAATCTATGCAATATTGTAATGACCAATGATCTGAGCGTTCCGTTTGTTTGAATGATGAACGGATGTGTCGTAGAAAGTCCCATTCGTGAATTACTCGATAAATAAATGGATGAATGAATGGACGAGTGGATGAAAGGATGAATGGATGACTATGATAATTTTCTCTACAGCGTAGGCAACACATAAATTGCACTGATAATTCAGCTAACACCAATTCGCAAGAAACGGACTGATCACAGTCATCGATAACATCGATGAAGTGAACCAGAACGACAAAAGGATAAAACACTTGGCGTTGATCCGATCCTATCGGATGCACCATGCATTCGACTCCATTCGCAGCATCGCAGCATAGGTGATTGAATGCATATCTGATCTACACAATGACTTGCGATTGCTTAGCAACGTGTGAAGTCAATGCTGCTATCCCCCAGACAAGTCAGTTGCCGATTTGGGATAGAACCCACGATCACGTCTGAATCCCAAACTGCCTTCAACCACTACTTTACATGTGCTCATGAAGCATCGCCACTGAGCACCTAAGTCAGGTAGTGATTAGCAGTTAAAGAAAAATGTCTTTAAATCAGAAATACACCAGACAGCTAACTAGTACGAAACAGTAAATAGCACTACATGTTAAAGAAGGGACGTGAATGACAAAGCTGAACATTAAGATCCACAAGAATTAAGATAACACATAGCAAAACCATAAAAAGAGTTACAAAATCATCATTGAGCTGTTACGCCAGCCAAGTCTTGCACCCTTTCAACGGCTTTCATAAGAAAGAGAAGAAATCTTCACGCAATAGCTGAACCCAGACGCAATCGGCCTTCATTAACGATGGATGTTTGGAAATGAATGAAAGAAGTGTTTCTATGCTCACAATGTTTGTGGTGTTCAAACATGTGAAATAAAATAAAACATAAGGTTTCTATGTCCATGCGAGATCCTTATGTAATTTTTAGTGGGTAACGTTTTCCGACTGGATTTATAGCAGTTCTGCTCTGAGGAAGACGATAGAAGTGAAATGTTGGATACAGTACTTACTTGATACTTGAACGGCCCGTTATCACTGGTTGTGCGGGCCCAGAGTCTCCATCGTTTAGGGATTTGTTCGTTAAGCCATTGTAGTCTCTTGGAACCCCGAGGTCAGCCTGGCCAAGGTCTGCTCTAGGTCTTCACCACCACAGGCAGCCTCAGCTTTTGTGAATCAGAGGGAGATTCGCCACAATACGACTTTGATACCAGGAAGGTGATGGATCCTGGTATTGGTTTACTCTTAGCTAGGCATCCTGATGGAAACGCCGGATCGTTCCTCAGCTTGGGAGACCTTGCCAGGGGGATCGATTCCCCGCTGTACATCGCAGTCCTACACTCACGAGCACCTCCCAGCTACGATGATGAGGCAGTAAACCGTTGGAAGGGTTAGCTACAATAGAAATCGTTTAACAACTTTTGAAAATCTCACAACACTACAGCAAAGTATTGACTACTCATGACGAAATTTAACAAAAGTTACTTTATCTCTTCTTAAGAAAAAAGTTTTATTATTAGTATTAAAAATAAAAACTGTAGAATCTGTAAAAAGGAGAAACCTACAGGGACCTACAGGGACTGAGGTACATTGTTGACTATGATGATTCTTCAATGTATCATTATATTAATGATACTGTGTAGAACTAACCCAAACATTAGCCTAAGGAAAATCGATCATTGGCTTGGACAGATTGTTAATCCACGTAATAGAATACTACAATACTTTAACTCAGCATTTACAGTCAGCCTTCAAGAAGTGGTTTTTCCTAAGCAAGCGCTATCAAATACTTCACCGTGAAAATTGAGGTCAGTCGAGCTCTTGGGGTTCTTTCCGAAGAAGAAAAGAACTGAAAACGGAAGAGAGCTGCTCCTACAACATGACCAAAATATTGGCACAGCAGAACTGTTTTACTGTTTGTTATTTGGTACAGCTGAAATTACAAGTATCCTAAGTTTTTTCGAGACCTGGATAGACCATAATAACGTAGCCAAGAATCAAAAACCAACACTTCATCCCGAAAAGAAATCCATACCAACCAGCGAATTGGTGTTGATGTGAGAGAGCAGAAAAATGGTAGCCCAACACCGATAGGAGCGCTTTTCTTTTGAACAATGGGTTATGGATAATTATCATTTACAGAACATACAATCATTTTCAGGAGCTTTCATCGCAAAACAATGGATGCCGAAATATTCCGTATGGCAGCGGATATAGAGAGATTCTTCCCAGATACCATAGCGTTGTAATATTTAAGTAGGACAGAACATTACGAGTAGAAGATCCTACATTTTCTTAGGATGAAAAACTTCTGCCGCACTGTAACAACTCAGCAATTGAACATGAAGGATAAAGGAATTCGTTATGCATTGGACTCCATTCGTAGCGCGGCGGAAGTAGTTGAATTCATGTCTACCCTATACGATTACTTATGATCTTGTGCCAACATATCAAACAAATGATTTCATTCTCCCAAGTAAGTCTGTTTTCAAGTTGTCAACCCAGGACGGATTGACGACATCGCTTACACGCGTTACGGGATCGAAATGGGAACCCTTTGGGTATTCCAAGCAACTTCTAACCACTGCGTTATGCGTATCCCATACAGTGGAACACAGTGCATAAACGAGAATAAATTCGTAGACAGCTTTTTTAAGTTAGGACACGTAAAAGAAGTAAAAGAGCTACGTGAAGACAATTTGTAGATGTCGGGTTACTTCGATTCTCCTTTATGGTGAAAGTGGATGGAAAAGGATCGTCGTTTCAAAAAAGCAAGAGGTTAGCTGTTTTGTGTGATAAAATTTGACGACGAGTTTGTCACACTACACAAGAGCGTGAGATTTTTGCTGATAATTTACACGGAGTGTAGACGAGTTGGCCGCAACAACTCGTCCATCAATCATGCGAATGGGTGCGACAACTCGTCTATCAATGCGCTTGTGCACTTGCAGAATGACATCAATGATAAGAATAGAGTAATATTTCGATAAGTGTTAACGTTATAAAGTAAAAGATAGTGTATGAGCTGTTCATTGCTGGTTAGCATTAAGGATAACATAATTCTACAGTGGTAACTATTTTTCAAATCGGTGAAAAATCCAATGTATTCATATATCAAACAAAAGACATCCCTACTTAAAGTTGGCTACTCAGAAGGTTGGGTTAATTCTTAAGTGAGACCTCAGAAATGCTCAGAGTAGAGTTTATAACTTTGCTAAATATACAGCAACCGTCAGCATGATAGCACAGTGATAGTGACGCCGGGCATCACGAGCACATTAGTGGCTCGATCCCACTCCGCGCTTAGCAAGCCTTTCGCCTCCTCGGGATCGGCGTAATGGTACCGGACTTATCCGGGAATAAATCGCCCTCCACTATCTAATTAAGAACGCTATAATCTGTTTCAGGACCCCAGTGAGAATCGATATGACCAGTATTCTATGTCATTCAAGATGAAATGAAATTCCTCATGTAGCCAGCGAAGCCAACCGTAAGTCGGATGACCATAGTGGATAGACGGGAGGAAACGAATCGAATTTGAGAAGTGTAGGAATTGAGAATCGATATGACCAGTATTCTATGTCATTCAAGATGAAATGAAATTCCTCATGTAGCCAGCGAAGCCAACCGTAAAAGTCGGATGACCACAGTGGATGGACGGGAGGAAACGAATCGAATTTGAGAAGTGTAGGAAACTGTACAGCAGACGTGGAGGCGGGTCGTATAAAACAAAATGAATAAAATGAGAATTCGTCAATATTTAGACAACAACTCTTCAGTTTAGGATGAGGAAGGGCTAGGCTAGCCAAGAAAGGACAAATAAAACAAAATTCTTCAAATGAATTGGAAAAGAATCAAAATTTCCTAACAGGAACCAAATGGGTCCAATGTAGGTCATACGTGAAAATTAAATAGAGTATCTTAAAACCATGCAAGATAGGAAAGACGTTGCCAAGTCATACGGCAAAACGAACTCGCCAGAACTGGAACCAATGAGCTTAATGAAACAACAAAATCTAGATGGTCCCTACGTCTAGTGAACTAACTTCGGTTGAATACCGATGTTTGATGTCCGTAGTTGCGTAATTACGTACTAAAAATGCACACTGCTGCAACTGAGCTTCACATTTATAGTTAGTGAAAGGAAATATGAATTAGTGATTAAACAGCGACTAAGTGATTAAGTGAGAAGGTTTTTATAAAAACACGTTTAAAAAAAGCCGGAGAAATAAGACGTCGTGGGCGTAACGACAAAGTTGGAAACCTTCACGAAAGCGCTAAAGAACATGTTATCGGATCGTCATCAACAAAGTCAAGGTTTTAGTAGTTCAAAGAAAATGATAGAAAGATAAGAGAACGAATCTCTTGGCGCTGATCAACCCTGTGAGACACATTACGCATTCGTCCTCATCAAGCATCGTTAGAGGTGACCTAGTGCTTATCTGACCTATGCAATGACTTGTGGTGCCCTACGCGATGATGGTCAGTCTGTCATCAATTTGCTCGTGCTGAAGAGATGAAAGACTTGGAGAGCCCAAGGCGCAAGATTGATCCAATGACCACGTGTTTATTGCAAAGCATCTCCAGCTCTGCGCTACAAGAGCGCTATTGAAGGGATGGAAGAAGAAATTTGAAGCACTCATCGGTGTCCTTTCTGTACACTGCTACATCCACATTTCTATTCCGTAGTCATTTCGAAGTACGGAATGCCGAAATGCTTTTAATAGTGGCGCTTATTGGGTGGAGCAGCTGATGAAAAAGTTATAGTGTTCCTTCTATAGTGTTTCGTCAGCAAGCAATGGTGCTTCGTTTAGAGAAATCGAAGGATCCATTTGAAAAAAAAATATCAGCAGTTACAGAAAGCAATTGTAGCAGTTCAAAGAAAATGATAGAAAGAATGAATTTCGAGAGAATTTCGTCTACTTCATAAATAAATAGTCCAAAAGGAAAACATGTATCACCCTAAATTGATGGACAGAAGCTCTTTAGAAGTACAGTACTTTGGAGATTCGAATGAAGATGTGAAAAAGCTCATATGACAGCTAGATACTGTGGTACTCCTAAGAACGAAATACACATCTACTTGAAGTCAATGACCTATGATGTTTCAATTTTCAATTACTAGAAACACTCACAAAGTTTATGAGGATGTCGTCGACAATTCAAGTACCAGCAGTAGATGTTTTTTCGACATCGTAACGACAACTCACGGTGATTACCGTTCAGTAATTTGGAAATATACGGCTGTGATACGCCTGCAATACAGTATGTCTCGATTACCGTACTTCACATGTAGGTTAGCCTTATCCTCACAAATCTGCGCACACGGACAACTACGACGTACATATTGTACACGCACACAATAATATTCTGTATACTGTAAGTTCTGAGCGAAGATAAAACGTCTATTTTTCAATCGTCGGAATTTATTGAGTGAATTTTTTCGTCTCTAAGATTTACCTATGGAAAGTTATCGTGATTCCCTGTGAATTCCATTAGCTTGTGCTCACGGTGAAGTCGAACTTGAAAAAAACTTCCATTTCGTGTTTGTAGTACTCTTGTGTGATTTCCTCATTCGATCAATTTCTTCGAAAGCCCGAAGATTTACTAATCTCCAAACACGAGTAATCAAGCGATTACCTTCAACTAAGTGCTTTCAGTTTTAGAAGGATATAATCAGCCATCCTGCCAACGATTTTCCGCCTTATCGGGGCTGTGAGGATTTCCTGGGTGTCGGGCTGCGATGTACGACGGGGTATTCATCCCCCAGCAGTGTCTCCCAAGCTGAGATGGAGTTCGGCTTTTCCATCAGGAATCCTGGAACATCAGGAACCAATACCACGATCTACCGTCACCCTAGTGCCAAACTAGTCGCACAGTGGCCAATTCCTTCTGATCCAGAAGAGTGGAGACTGCCTGTGGTAGTGGCAACCTGTGGCATACTTTGGCTAGGCTGACCTCGGGACTCTAGGGAACCACGATAGCTAAACCAGAAAACTCCGAAAAAATGAAGATTTTGCTGGGACACGCGTGAACAGTGAGCAGGGGCCAACCGAATATCCACGAGTCCAGGTACAATCAACCATGCCACAACAAGTGGATTTGGGCCATACCTGTTCGTATCTGAGGCTCAAAAATCCACGTTGCTGGATCAAATACGTTTTAAGTGAATGGACTTCAGAAAACCAGAAAGCTTGAGAAAACTGGTGGTTAAGTTTCATTTTATACGAACAATTCGAATGACGTCTACGTCTTAGCTCTATGATTTCATTATTTCGCTAGAGAAATTATACTTATTCCATTTCTGTTTTTCTCGTTCCCGTTTCTCGTGCCTTTAATATACCATCGCATTAGTCACACCATTATGTCTGCTTTCTCATTCACAAATAATTTACTAAAATACTTGTACCTGTCATCATAGCAACTGTGGTTTGCCTAAGAGAGTATTGTGTGATGAACTGTTTCATGTCAGCTATGCATGCTTCCTCCCCTTGTTCCATGAACTCGTCCAGCTCTTCCGGTCGGTCCAATGTGGTTATTTCCTTCATAGGTGTTCGCGAACTTCGTATCGGCCTCCCTGCGATATTATTTTCATATCTAAACGCCGTAGGTAATGGTGCCGTTGACGAAGGAACGGCTGCCGCTTCAGAGACGTTCACACTGGAATCAGGTGTTTGCGAAGTTGTTGGTTCGGATGGAGCGGCTACAGATGCCGGAGGGACAGTCTGGATGCTCAGTCGCTCCGGCGACTCGCTGACTATTTCTGACGGCGACGCCGAAATTGTTACGGGAACCGGTGGCTGAGCCTGCAATAATGAAATGTTTACTTCGAATCTGAACTTCTACATCAGATGAAATTCTACTCGATAACCCTTTGATAACATTTCTTTAACTAAGCCACATATCACATTTCCGAAGATTTTAAATCGTACATGCACAATCTACATTCAGGAACGGTATTCCTTCGTACCACTAAGCTATTTGGTAAGTAATATGGTATTTGTATAGATAATTCATAGAGTTTGTAAAAAACAAAACAATAAACATAAAATAAAATAAAAATTCAGCAAGTTAAGGGATAAGAAACCGGAAATAGCTCTGCCTATTTCAGGCAAACGTCCCGTAATTTTTCTGCATCCATGTTTGTTACATTTAAGCTCATGGGTTACTAAGGAAACTCAGTGTGGTTAGGGATAGATGGATATCGCCAAATTGCGATTGTTGATGAACCATGGACCTAACGTGGCTATGATTCACCACCGCGTTGGAGGATTCAGGGATGGCCCTAGCCCTCTGCACCCTTTAACGTTCACATACACGCAATAATATTCATGCATAAGTGCATGCGCCTGACCTGAGTGTAAGCGATAGTGTTATGCATATGCATTCAACAAAAAAGCCTGCAAAAATCACTATGACGCAAAGGGAGTGTGATTCGGCGTAACTATTGGTAGATAACTCCCATTTCTATGCCAGTGGAAATCCATAACCTACCCATGAGTTCAAGCCCTTCCTATTGCCTTAAGTGGTGAGCTAAATTCGACATTCTTATTCATTCTCATTTCCAGGTTCATTCTCAAAAACACAGTAAAATAAAAGAGTGGCTCATTGAAGATTCTAACAGTTCTTGTGTTCTTCAACCGAATAGAGCTCTGTGGGGAGCTCTGACGGCAGTAGATATGAATGGAGTTTACAAACGACATATCTGGTTTGTGTAAGCATACGTTACCGCTGTGAGTCATATAAAACATAGAATCCATAATTTCACTAGAACCATTCCACCATTTCAAAGCCATTAGTAATATATCGGCGGAATATCCCTGCCTGCAAAGCTTGCAACAACATTGGGCCGGACGTGTCGATTTCTGATTGCCGTTGGTCATCTCGCGAGCTTATCAAACTCGACAAAAACATCGATTGAGCAGATGCATCTAATGAACTGTCCATTTGTTCGAGTTGTCGAAAAGCCTGAAATCACTAGAGGTATCAGCTTTTCTTTGTTATTCGCGAACGAAATGCTATGACAAACACCCCCTATACTACCCTATATGTGTGTGTATGTGTGTGTATGTGTGTAACCTTCGCCATTATAACTAACCAGGTCTAATGATATTTTGAATAACTATACGAACAATTACGGTATTTCTCGAAAAGTCTTAAAGTTCGGCTGATCTAATTTTGCCTATATTCCGTTCGTACACACACAGCGTGATGGTGGTGTTGGTGCACTTTTCGAGGTCGCCCATGTTCAATGAACATTTGAATCATGCAAAAAAGGCACGTGATGTGCCCTTTTTAGTGCACCAAGTCACGAAGGCGACTCTAGTCCATTATAATAATATCATCACCGCTATCCTAGAGAATAGGTGAAAACAATGGTGTTTGACATTCATGACCATCTATTGGCCTAACGTGGAACCAATTTCACTGATGTGGAAAAGAGTAAAGTGTCGCTTCCATATCAGGTCGGCGATGAAAAATTGTACTTTTATAGCCTAACAGTGGCTTATAAACATTGCCACATAAGGAGTCGCACATGAGAAACTACAGAGTAGAAACTTATCACGGAATTTATAGCAGAACAGCAGAAGATATGATGTGCTTTGTTCATGACCATCTATTGGCCTAACGTGGAACCAATTTCACTGATGTGGAAAAGAGTAAAGTGTCGCTTCCATATCAGGTCGGCGATGAAAAATTGTACTTTTATAGCCTAACAGTGGCTTATAAACATTGCCACATAAGGAGTGGGCCTGCTGTGCCTCATGTGTGCAACACGTTCTTGAACGTTTGATCACTGATAAACATTATGAATGATTACTGCCTCAAAGACACGTCACACTGGTTAAAGATGACAACCGTATCTCTTCTGAGAACGGTTATAGTGGCGTGAAAAATGAAGGAAGCTATTTTCGAACATAGTTGCACTTACGAAGTGGGTAATGGGAGAGATTGCACTGGACCTTTTTGCTGTTAGCCTATTAAACAAAATCATGATGACGTCATAATAAAAATTTCGGGAAAAAGTCTTAAAAATGGGAAGCTGAACATGTAGTGTAATATTTTTAATACGTTGTACTAAATAACATATAACCAGCGGAATAGAAAAGTACCGTTTGCATTGTCAGGTACTTATTAAACATTCATTCCCGCAGTTTCGTTTATTGCTATCACTATTCTAATGAATGACCTAGCCAAATTAAGCGATAAGTAACATAATTTGTGAAGATTACTTGTTTCAAAGTTAGCGTCATGTTGATAGAAATAACGAGGGTGATGGTGTTTACACAGCAGCACCACTTAGCGACTCTTACAAGCACTCGATATTCGCATATAGCGCAGTGACTAGAGGTGCCCTGAAATACATTTGTGGACGCCGGGTTCCATCCTAATCACCAAGTTTGCCAAGCGTTCGATCCCACAAAGGTCAGAAAATTGTTACAAGATTTATCTAGAGAAATAAAACATGGATTTGGTACATTGAGAGACCATCGTAAGTCATTATATAGACTGAACACTTATTCAATCACCTTTACGACGTTACGAATGAAGTCGGATTAACGAACAGTCCTCATGGACTGATTATCGCTCATTGCTCTTATCCCTTATGCGCACATTACTGAAGAAAGGCAAAAAGAACATGGGCGTAGCTTAAACTGCACGACCCTTGTTTCAGCTCCACTGCGCGGATCCCAGCAACTCTTCCATTCTGTTGGTTTTCCCTCATCCATCGTACACAAATGTTTCAAAACTTTGCGTGTTGGTTCGGTTGCTGATGGAGGAGCTCCATATTTGTTATGAATGCTGTTGAATGTTGATCGAGTTGATCCGCCTGGAGACCTGAGAAAGCTAGAATAAAGCGTTTCCAAATGAAGTTGATATTAATGCTTTCGAAAAAACAACACACTACTGAGCTAATAATTATAGGATGTCTCGTCCTCTTATCTTAGGCATTCATTATCACAAGCTATGCTTGCCTATATTTGTACAAACAATAGCCGTTCAAACATCTAGACGTTCACTGTCGTTGACGGACTCCATGAAACAATTATTTCCTCTCGTGACTGTACTGAGTTAAAATTTGGAAGGCTCGATTTCTACTAATATGATTCTCCTAAATGCGCTATCTGATAATATCTATCCGTCACAATCATTGCAGTGATGACGACAGCGTGGTACGGATTTATTTGCTGAGGAAAGATCCACTAAAACGGCGTAGTCGGCAAAACGCTATCTTATAATAGTAACACCTCCTAATCTACGTGCTACTTATCCCCTGATTATGTACTTTCAGTGTGATTACTTCTTTATGATATAAGACATATATATAGGATTGGCTAAGGCCCGTTTATTAATATAAGCAGTTTTTCAAACGCTGTTGGAGCTTGGGCTATTTTTAAAACAAGAGTCGGCTTATAAACGTACTGCCTTGCCGCATGTAGAGTAATCTAGTGCCAACTCCTACAACAGGATGGATTGTCTGGAGAGAAAGAAATTGTTATCAATTAACAATTTATCAATCAATCAACCGGTTTGTATAGAAGAGTACTGTCTAGTGAGGCTGCTTCATTGGAGCAGTACCACACTCAGGAAGATTCTACGCTATGCGACTACGAAGAACCGTAGCCCAAGAAGAATGGACGACTATGAACAACTGACTTGGATCAGGATCTAAAGAACGCCCTGACGAGGAAAAGTTAGCCGAATGAGGTTTTATAACAATGCTAAGTTAGCTTATGAATGAAAGAAGACATTGACTAATTACACTGAGGTTAAAGCAAAGCCAATTTCAAAAATGCTGCGATACTTAGGATCGGAGCGTAGTATCCTGGAAATTACCGACACTTTTCGGCAATTGGAATACTTGTGGAGTTAAAACACGATTGGCTTATAGAAGAGACTTGCCTTATCTGTAAAAGTGGGTACGATTCTTTAAAAGTATTGCCTAACTTTTAAAGCGCTCATAATCACAATTTTAATCAGCGGATGAAATAAAAGGGAAATTAAATTTTAACGCTTCACGAGAAATTTGTTCAAATGCCTTCCTTCCTTTTTTCAAAAAGGAGATTTGACGAAATGAGATGACGGAGCTACGACTTTTGTATCTGCAAAATAAGGTCTTCTGCACTTCTTTTCATTCACAAGAATACATTCGACTTCATTAACTAACGTTTAGAGCCGATTGAATACATATATGGCCTTTACAATGACTCGTGGTAGCCTACCGGTCTTTCGAGCCAGTGCTGCTATCGTCCCAGACAAATCGGATATCAATTTGCCGACCCTGGGCGCAATGACGCCTCCAACCACTACGCCACACGCACGCTTTGTACGGAATGAGTAGAAACCAACTCACATCGCTTTCTAAGTGTTAAGTCATCAAGGGTTACCTATACCGATTCACCAGCATGAAAAGGTACAAACGTTCTTGCGAAATCAATGTTATCCATGATTTTAATCTTAGAGTAGTGCAAACGACATCGTAGCACATAAGTAACCCAGATCAACATAGGGAATCCACTATAAAGCAAACGACATCGTAGCACATAAGTAACCCAGATCAACATAGGGAAGCCACTATAAAGCTCTCAAAAGCTCTCGGCGTTGATCAATCCCTGAGGAATGCGCCATGCATTCGACTTCATTAAGTATGGTTGGTGGTGATTGGATGCATATCTCTGGCCTTACCATGACTCGCGGTGGCCTGCCGATGTATCGAGCCAGTGCTGCTATCCCTCCAGACAAGTCTGGTACCAATTTACCGACCCCGGAGGGATGGAAGACTTGGTGGGCCATGAGTGCAGGGATCGATTCCACTTGCGTGTTGCAGTAGCGCCTCCAACCACTGCTCCACACGCGCCCTAGGGAATCCACTGCTGCAGGAAATGCCTGTATTATATATAACATAACCTTCTGGATGTGTGAGAGCAAATGGAAGCCGAAATTACTCCTTCGGCTTGCGCTTCTAAGCAAATCCTTGATTATGATGAATTTCCATGTGTGACGGCTCCTACTTATAAATGCATTGCAGCGAGATATTTGAGGAGGCTTTTTATAGTTACAATAAGCCGTGAAGTCACACATCTTTCATTATAAATATGTATATATTATGTATGCACTAAACATATTATGCATGCACTTGGTCTTGACAGGTTTTTTAGGCTTCATGTTCGTGCAGATTTGCTTTTGTAGTGATTCAATATGGAAGAAGAACAAGAATAACTCTCTTTCATTTTCGTCTTTGGC
This sequence comes from Angiostrongylus cantonensis, assembly GCA_009735665.1. Lineage (NCBI taxonomy): Eukaryota > Metazoa > Nematoda > Chromadorea > Rhabditida > Metastrongylidae > Angiostrongylus > Angiostrongylus cantonensis. Next base: position 922,830 of record MQTX01000086.1, on the reverse strand, counting down.
TTTGAACCAAGCTTCTTCTGACAACTCTTTAGTAGAGCTGGTCAGTTTAGCCCTTCGTTAATCGTTTTTTCTGCTAAGGGCACACTGAGGATCCGTCTTCAGATTCAATGCGTGGATACCAGCACTTTCTGAATTCGTTTCGCCTCCTCTTACTCGCGATCCATGAAGGTCTTCAAACTCTCCGCATGGGAGTTCAGTTACTTCTTAACGATTGCCGTCTTGTTCTTTATGACTGCCCTCAAACACTAGGCAACTATCCTCCCTGGAGTCTCGAGATAACCGGGCTACAACGTTCCCATTTAGATTGTAGGAAGAAAATTGTTCCCAAACAAATCCGGTACGAATTTCTCATTAACTGAAGATGATGATCGGCTTCACTCTCATCGTACTACACGCTTCTGCCTTCATGAATATTGTTGAAAAGTAACTCTCTGTCTTAAAATTCTTGCACATTATTTTTTACTTATAACTCTGCAAAAAAATGGATATGAGACGAAAATGTATAGCACGGTGTTTTATTTGAAATCCGATTTCCACACCAGCACTCAGGAACAGATTCTTAAGCCACCCTAAAACCACATCAACCAGGAACTCTTATGGATGGAATACACTACTTCTTCTACTCACTCTTCAGGTTCCTCAACATCATTGATTTGACAGAGTAAACTTACTTCTACTTTTAAGGGATCCTACCAATCATCATACTAAGTCAATATCATCCTCCGAACTAAATGCGAATAACCCAGCCTTTGGAGCAGAATTCTTGCCAGTAATGCGGATCCCGAGCATGTCATTTATGATCCTTCTTGAGCACAGTTCGTATACAAGGACATGTTAGTCTTCTTTTTCTTGTTGCTTGTCAATTTGACTTTTTGGGCTGTGAGTAAACATTTGTTGAACAACTTGCACTAGTTCTTGGCCACTTGAATTGGAAGCGTGACCGCTTTTTCGACTATCAATTGCAAAACTTCCAGACATGAGTTTTGCATGAAAAATCCTAATCGTCTTCCTATAAGCACGGGCCGACTTCGCTTTAGTGATACTCCACCATCTTTACAGCTTGCCGATGAATTTCCAAACTTCGTAAGAAGCGGCCATGTGGGCATGCTCTCGCAGTGTAGGAGGTCCACCCATGTTTGCAAGGCTTCCTAATTTCAAACAAGACAATCGATCCAAAGAGAGAAGACAAATCAGACTTGATTTCGTACGTTAAGAAACACACACAAAAACTCTGAGAGAAGTTTTTTGATGTACAGACAAGTTATAACCCTTTGAAAACAGAGAGTTACTTTTCGGTCACCCTCTGTTCAATCAACGATGTGCCACGCGGAAACACAACACGGAGCCTCCCGCCTAGGTAGGAGAGTCCTCACACGAAGAGCATTCGTAGACCACCTGGGACAATTACATTGTCAAAACAGTGAGTTCAACCATTAGGAATTGTACCACAAACACGCTGTTCATATGTTTTCGGCTAATCCTTTACAGACCAGGCATCGTTCTATTCTTTGGGAATAAAACAATATGTTTCAGCAGACATAAAGTAAAAAGTAAAAACACTTTTGCTTTGACTGTAGCTTCACCTTAACTGGGTTCGATGCAGAATTGTGCTCATCAAATCAATCTCTTGACGGGTAACTGCTGAAGCCACAAATAGAAGGCTGAGAGAAAGCCAAATGAGGGACCTCGATTGGTGTTATGGATAGCACGTGAGCCACGGTAAGGGTAATCGTAGGTTCGACGCCTAACCGAAGCTCTGAATTCTGCTCATATCTCTTCATCCTGATTGTTATACTTTACGTCATGCCTTGCCGTAAAAATAATAATAGGCAGTAAGTAGAAACTTTTATCAAGTGAGCGTTTTTATTCTCGCAGAGACTTTCAGTGCCAATTTTTCAGCCTCCAAGTGACAGTTTCAGCAAGCCCAGGGTGCTGATTTTTTTCTATAACTCTAATGGAAAATGTATTCATTCTTTGATGACCTCACACGAATTTTATAAAGATATTTATTTTACGCTAACGTTTCGACGTCTTCGTTTTTATCGGAAACGAGTCGATGGTTAATCACCGAGTGAGTATGCCCCATTCAAGATGGCCCGCTGAGGAAGACTTAACTCGACACGAAGGCGAAACCGCCACATCGACACCATGAACAAGGATGGGCCATCGACTCGGATCATCGGCTCTGATGGAAACGAAGACGTCGAAACATTAGCCAAAAATAAAAGGCATCTTTATCAGCCTCGTATAAGCTCATCTAATGAACTAATTTTATGAGCACCGTAAGGAATAAGCAACGATTCAAACACCGTTTTTCGCGTTTATCTCATTAGCGTGGGAATAGCAAACAAAGTTTCAATAGTGTTTCACAGTCTAGGACTCAACTTGAGAGGTAGTAGTGATACAGTGAATGCACAAAAAGGGAAAAGGTTGAGGGCAGAATGAGTACACGGACCTGAAAACATCTATGTAAGCAGATCTTAAATTACGATAAGATGGCTCTTTTGAGCTTAGTTCTTTTTTACACTATGTATAATTCGTCTTCATATCTAATGCACGGATCCTAGTACTCACTGAAGTCGGTTCGTTTCCTCGTATCAAATGTTCTCAAAGATCCTCGACCTTTTTGCGTGTGGGTTCGGTGGCTCGTTGAGGATTTTTGTACCCATCATGAAATTTATTGAGTGGTGGTCGAGTCAATTTCCTCTGCAGTCTTGAGTCCTGTTAGAGCCCTTCCAACTAGATTGCAGGTACTGAGCTGTTCTCAAAAAAGTCCGCCAGCAATTTTTAGACTCCAACAGCACTAAATATTTTGTGATCCCAGAGCGTGGTCGAATCATTACAGTGCCTGTAATGGTTGCCATCGCTAGCTTCCGATTACCGAATAATTTAGCTTTAGTTTGCCTTACCGACCTACCAACTTCGTTGCCTATTGACCATCCACAGCTTCTTCGCTGCTTCGGTTTCCTTCTTCAAAAATGTTTTCAAAGTCTTGATAGTGTAAGATTTGCCAGAAAAAAAAAAGTCCTTTCTTGGCTACAATCTAGTAGTATCGCCAAAGCGGATCACTAGCAGTCAAACCTTGAGGTATCTGTTGAAAAATACACGAAAATAGCAGCGTGATGCTGTCCCAAAGCGGCAAGTGATTGAGAGAGATGGTACTTTCTCTGGCAGCTGTGTCGTTGCTGGAACTCACATTTATTAAATGAGCTTTCGTATGAAAATTTTCGAAGCGGACGAAAAGCTCCTACGGAACCTCAACAAGCTATTCTAATTCCTATTGAAAAACTCCAACATCAACATCTTTGATGAATTAAAAATCCAGAAAATACTTATTGCAAACTAAAATAAGTGAATGAGCAATCCCAAGTGCACTGTACGGGCTCATGCATGGTTTCATCTGCGAGAATCATCTAATGATTTGAAACTAGCATCTACCGGTTAGCCAAGCTGTTGCAAGTGAGCTATAATCACATCGGGACGTCTCATTGTATTTTATCATCCTCCCGCTGCCATTCGATATCTCCATCATAAAGTAAGCTAACGGCGCTCTACTGTAAATGTGTGCTGCCCTGGGTTATGACGGTGGATAGATTAAATGCGAAATACTACTTGAAGCCAAATGAGTCATCTGCATTTTAGAGACATCAATCTACCGCACCATTTGTGGTACACAAACACTCGAAGTTGCCACAAGGACAGCATAGGTCAAAGAAGCAATGCAGTGCGCTGGAGCTATTGTCTAAAGAGTTTTCTAGTTGAACAGCCCTCCACTGGAAAAATAAGGATCCGTGCCGTTCCACCCCTTCCATCGCCATGTTTGTGATTGTTTGTTAGAACATTTCCCCTCATTGTTTGGCTCACGTTCTGCTCTACAATCCGAATTTTCCCATTTTCAGTTCCCTGAGACCTCTGAATATCTAATTCACTGGTGCGCTAGGGCGTTAATAAAGAGTGGAAGGAATTCACTGGCAATGTGCCTTTCCAAGTCGAATGCCCCTTTATTATCATTACCCATGTGGACCTCCTCAATGATTTAGGTATACTCATTTAGAAGTAGGTTAATACCAGAATTTAACTTCTGGTGACAATGTTGAAACAAAATGAGTCCCATTAATCCACAACAGTAACGAACTGAGTTTGGCAAGTACACTTTAGTACGGATACTTCGAAACTCCGGAAAAACCTTTTTCCTTAGAAACAATTCACCAGTCAACTAGAAGTTTTGCTGGCTCCACATGATTCTTTATGAAAACGGGTCATTCAAGTAATGAGTCGGATACCGACATTCCGCAGCTACTAAATCAGTCATGTGGTGAAGTTCGACAGTTATTTGGCAGTGAACAAACAGTGAAGACAGCGTTCAGTTAAACGGTTGTTGATGCGTTTGAGTAACGAAACTTGACCATTCTGAAGCGTTTCCTTTCACAGTTCGGGTTGAGGTCTTGAGTTACATGGTTGGGATGGGTTCTGATGAGCCAGATTTTTTGGACAAATTATTGTTGTTCGTGAGTGCCGCATTCGTTTAATATGTTGCTTGCGTCATACCACATGGGTGTAGCGCAATGGTTAAAGGTGCTCTTCTGTGCACATCTTGGCTTTGGTTCGATTCTCCGACGAAGATTCACCAAGCGTAGATCTTTCCGTGCTCAGGAAATTACTACCGGACCTGTCCAGGAGGGTAGAAGCGTTAACTTCATACATTGTTAGGCCACCGCAAGCCACATATAGGCCAAATATACATTTAGTCACCTCTACGATGTCATTTACTACCGGACCTGTCCAGGAGGGTAGAAGCGTTAACTTCATACATTGTTAGGCCACCGCAAGCCACATATAGGCCAACCTCTACGATGTCACGAATGGAGCTAAGTGAATGAAAAAACCCCCAAGAATTGAGCATCACCGAGCGTCTCATGCTTTATCTCTTATCATTTCATAAGCATCACAAATGGCAATTTTGTGGACTGCTTGTGATCTGTGGAATATCTGCTTCGTACAACGAGATATACAGCTCTAGGAGGTTACGGAGTAGATATGGCAAATGATCAACTGATTTCTAAGATGGATATGAGCTGCTAGTGGCGCAAAGTTGCTACAGGTATGTCATCAGTCAGTGACTGCAATTGCTCTGCAGAGATCCAACCACGACAAGCAATGCGACCTCCTAATAATATCCAAAAAATGTGTGATTCATAGGTGGTGACACGCGAAGAATATTCTCTACCTCTTGGATATTTGGTTACATAGAAGGCCCGCCTTCATGACTTTTGGGGAAAACCACATTTCCATTCGTGTCCATGAAGGTGGTTTCATTCGATCATGGGTGCTAGCGCTGGTCGTATACCGTGATCTGTAAGCAACTACAGGTCAGAGTACATCTGCTTGACTTTAGTTACCAGAACTGCTGCCCAGCGTGTACCTGGCAATTCCATGAGAGGCCTGCATCCTTGTGGAGTCCACTCTAAAAATCATTTCGTCCAGCTGTCGTGCATTCTTCTCACTAAATGACCAACCCATCTACGTTTCTCTATCGATATGTCTACTGGATCTCGAAGACGAGATGGAGTTGGAAGATCAAAAGTTAGCAATTCCGCATGAAGTTCTGGGTGCCGATTGTATTTTAAAATACATTATTCAAGCGCTCTGTGACCAAAAGATAAAGATAAAGATAGAAGATAAAGCTCTCGGCGTTGATCAATCCCTAAGGGATGCGCCATGCATTCGACTTCATTAAGTATCGTTGAAGGTGATTAAATGCATATCTGGCCTTTATAATGACTCGCGGTGGCCTGCCGATGTATCGAACCAGTGCTGCTATCCTTCCAGACAAGTCTGGTACCAATTTGCCGACCCCGGAAAGATGGAAGGCTTGGTGGGCCATGGGCGCATTCCACGTGTGTGTCGCAGTGGTGTCTCCAACCACTGCACCACAAGCGTTCCTGCTCTGTGACTAGTGCGCAGAATTCTTGACGTTGTTGACTATCTGCTCATGTCTGTGTTGCATAACAGAGGACTGGGAGGGCTGTCGATTCAAAAGGTGAGCACGGATTTTGGGACCCTTTAGTGAGCATAGGTTCCTTGAGGCGCACGAATGTATCTCAAATTCTCCATCTGTCCAATCTCTCATTCACGTTGTTCTCCATGTCAATTGAGGCCCAAGGAACGCGTATAGGGTGGTCTCTGTAGTCCGAACACCACCTAGTTTCAATCGTTTGACTTCGCTTCATGGCTTTTCGTGAAATGGGTCTTCTTCCAATTTATACGCAGTTCGATCTTTTTTCCCACTACCCTTGAGTTTATTGATCATTGTCTTCGCTTCGCTGCTACTCAAGAGAAAATAGTAAAGTCTAGCAAAACGAAGATTTGATAGTTTTTCATCAATACGTATGCCCTTCTCGTCTCAGTTGAGTGACTTCATTATCCACCACACGGTAGCATTAAACACATCTGGCGACATTGCGTTGCCTTATCGAACACGGTTTCTTCTGGGTATAGGACGGCTCGCTCGGTGAAGAAGTTGTATATTTGTACTGTAGTCCGAACGATGCTTAATGAAAGCGAATGCATTGCGCATCCCTAAGGAATAGATGAACGACGAGAGCTTTCTTTTCTATCCATTAATACTAAGAAAGGGCTCTCGACATTAATCAGTCTTTTAAGGATCCCGCATGTATTCAACTCCATTTGTAGCATAGTAAAGCTGAATGTGAGCAGTTAAGCGTATGCGATGACGTATGGTGGCCTACTGATGTATCGAGTTAGTGCTGCTGTCCTCACAGACTGGTCTGGTACCAATTTGCCGACTTCAGGATTATGAAAGGTTTGGTGACCCTGGCTTGAGAAGACGATCCTATGTGTATTGTGAGGACTCTCCAACCACTGTGCTACACCCACCCCATTCAGCCATATCAGTAACAGTTCCACTTATGCCGTCAGTTATATTATCACAGTTGCCTTATGCTATGCCATCAGTATCCTAATATAATGAAGATTGCTTCCCATGACATAAATCTATCAGACATATTCCTTCAACTTAGATTTCACTTATGTGAATGGATCACACGAATGGTAAACATGAACAGAAGATTTTTCGTATTCTTGTTGAGCAAACGTGAGGTGTTATTTTTATTCTCTATTCACTAATAAGGGCGCGTGTGGCGCAGTGGTTGGAGGCGCCACTGCGGCGCGCATGTGAAATGCGCTCATGGCCCACCAAGCCTTCCATCCCTCCGGGGTCGGCAAATTGGTACCAGACTTGTCTGGGAGGATAACAGCACTAGCTCGATACATCGGCCGGCCACCGCGAGTCATTGTAAAGGCCAGACATGAATTCAATCACCTCCAACGTGCTTAATGAAGTCGAATGCATGGCGCATCCCTCAGGGATTGGTCAACGCCAAGAGCTTTATCCTTTTTTATCCTTTTATTCACCTATAAGCTGACGTTTCGGGCCTTCCTCAGAGCTTGGAAAGGTCAAGTTGACAGCAATCTATTCGGACATACACCTCCATAACAAAACAAAAAAAAAACGCTAAACCAAGAGTGTCAGCTTATTGGTGAATAGAGAATAAAAATAACACCTCGCGTTTGCTCAACAAGAATACGAAGAATTAATTGATCAATGCCGAGGTTAATAGAAAGTCGGTCGTAGGGTAAACAGAAGATTCAAATAGAAAGGAACGTAGGAAAATGTTTTATCATCTATTCAGGAGCTTCCATGAATGGAGTGATAGTTTGGCAGGAACACTCCCACGGATTTCCTGCAGTCCTGCAGTTGATGAATGTTTCATAAGGCCATGTTCATAAATTATGGCGTTTCTAGGGCATTGGGTTCTCTCAGGACATTACATCCACACGTGAATAAAGTTAAATAAGCCGTATTGTTAGTTGGTAGAAAAAGGCTTTTGTATATTCTTAATAATTTTTCTTTTCGTGTTTGCAATGGTACTAAGCTCGTTACATATGGAAATGACTGGGCGCATGTTGAGATTCAGCAGTGGCTTGACAATCCGTCATTTCCTTTCCTTCTCGAATGTTGAGTGCTTGATGAGTGTAAAAATAAAAGAAAAAGGATAAAGCTCTCAGCGTTGATCAATCCCTGAGGGATGCGCCATGCATTCGACTTCATTAAGTATCGTTGGAGGTGTTTGAATGCATATCTGGCCTTTACAATGACTCGCGGTGGCCGGCTGATGTATCGAGCCAGTGCTGCTATCCTCCCAGAGAAGTCTGGCACCAATTTGCCGACCCCGGAGGGATGGAAGGCTTGATGGGCTATGGGCACATTTCACGTGCGCGCCGCAGTGGCGCCTGTAACCACTGCGCCACACGCGCCCTTTGATGAGTGTAATTACTGTAAACCCAAGATGAATTTGATAAGGCGATTCCTCACAGACACACCTGAGATATCTGAGAAGAGATTTCCTGTTTTGTCAGTCGAATTCTTACGGCTCTGCAACAACTTGTTCGACAAGTCGACGAGAAAGGTGTCGGAAAAAGTGTAGCAACAAAAATAACGTTCGAAGTAGGCTAGAAATCGTTACAAACACATCTATTTAATGAATTCTGAGAAGGCAAAGTTTTTGATGTATTCAGACAATGTCACATTTAACTGTACGTTTTGCTGTAGAATAGGGTACGTTCTAGCACTTTCTCCTTCAGAGTTCCAGCGATTCCATTCGATTGTCCACTATCATCCATTCATCCGACGCGGGTCGTCGTAGTCTCGTAGTCCACCGGAGTGAAGTACTGCTTGAATAAACTAGCCTAAATCGGCTCTTTCACGAGAGTTCGAGGAAGATGAAGGTGCAACGTTATTAGCCGAATGAAGGTTTCGCAGCAACCTGGTGTAAGCTGAACGGTCCAAAAAGATAGTGATTATTCATGCCGAGCTCAGGCAAAAGTCTCTTCGCAAAAAGATAAAAAAATAACTAAGCGTTCATTTTTTTTGAAAAGATTTTACGTGAAATCACCAAAAAAATTTTTCTTAGACTGAATGAGTATCGCTATCAGCTATCACGGATGCGATATTGGTCCTCCGTTTAGGCGCTAATGTGTTCTATAAGAGAAGGAGAGGCTTTACGACAGTGCCAAGGAGGTTGAGGTGTAATTTGTCCCGAGAGATAAAGAATAGTCATCGAGCGCTAAATCGGACAATTTTTACTGGTGTGGTGGTGAACGCGTTAGCTCCCGGAAAGGGTAATAGCGCGCTCATTCCCCACCGCAGACACCTGCGGTCTACAGTTTTGCAAATATCTCAGCATCGTTGTGGTTTTATTTTGCATAATAACTTGCCGCAAAAATTGCAGTAAACAGAAAATAAAAAAGTAAATATTGTGATTTTAAATCGAAATACCATTGGTGCATAAGACCAGAAAAAGCTTCCGTAAGTGTAATTTAGAGTTGGTTCGCAGGACTTCGTACTGGAGATTTGAGTCTTCATGAAGGAGGTCGTTTATGCCTATAAGATGCGACACGCATCTCAAGCTGATCGTCGGACCTTCCAAATAACCACTTGAGTCGTAGAAAAACGGCATTCAGGATCCCACACGTGAATGTCGCATGCACTGAACGAATGATAATGAGATGGTCCTGACGAAACCTATTCTCCGCAATCGTAAGACGACCAATAGAGTCCATAACACTAGACGACGCACAGCAGGAAGAACAGACTGAAATAGGAATTTTACATTCCAAAAAGCTGATGCGCCAAACGACGGTTACTACAACATCTTCGTGTTCTGCAGATGGAGTCAGCCAAAAACGATCTTAATCAGGACAGAACGATCACAGCAGAAAAGCATTGTCACAAAGTGGATCAAGTCCCGCTGAGATTCGAATTTATTGTTCTAGAACAGGCCAAAAGAAAAGTCCATTTTTCTTGCACAATAGCGCTCCAACACACTTTGCATAGCTAGCTCTGAAAAAGTTGAACAAGTTACGCCACGAAACCCTTCATGTCCGAAAAACCTCCGAAAACAAGTCGGCCGACCAAAAACCGACTGTGTAAATGCCCATACATACAATAACAATTTTCAGTCTACCTGAAAAACAGAGATGATTGAGTACCATCTACCAGTCCCACATGGAACCTCACTCAGAGCTATCTACATATGAGGAGATTGTTTCCGCCTGCCAAAGAATATTCACGCAGACAGTTTCCGTTCTACTTGGTCATATCGATCGCACTGCCTTGAAGTAGAAGAACAGTAGAACAGGTTTTGGCGTAAGCATGAAGAATATGAGCACATGAACCATGCATTTATGGATAGAACTTAGAGAAGGTCCTATTGTAGCCTGGCGCGAAAATCCAAAAAGGAGCTTCTAAAGTGTTCCTACCAGTTCCTACATATAAACTCCCACCGATCATCTGACCTCTTTATCGTTTTAATATAATGAATACTAACCTGTTAAATAACTGGTTAAGTGGTTATTGTTCGGTAGACCTCGCATTCTTGGCAGTCATCATCAGATGTACCGTACAGTTTAGCCCTTCAAGTAATCAAGAGCACACAAAACAAGAACACCTTACACGTTATTTTATTTACAATCAATGAAGCAGTAACAATGAAAAATGACACGAAACAAAAATGACAATTATGACGTCATTAGTTTAACGAAATAAATTTGTAGTACTAAATACACCGCAGCATACGTAGTGATACCGATTGAGATACTTCATCGTAGACTTATGATTGGACAAGACGTTGTGTGTCGCATAGTCTTTTGTACTGTTTACTTCTCACAAGCAGCTGTTCATGAGTACCTGAAACCGAAGGTACTAGACATTGTTTACTTTACTATAAGACGCCAGCTAGTTCGTAAGCGTCTACATGACCGTCTACATCCAACGAAAAATTGCATAATTTGCCCTAATAGTGGAGACGGTGATTGCATGAGCTCGGATACAGTTTATCTCATCTCCTGTAAGGCGCGCGAAGACGAATACATTGGCGAAACGGGCACACCACTCTGCATCCGCATAAAAGAACACCTAGTCGGCAAACGTAAACCAAATACCCCACTAGACACGCATAGGACCCAGGGACATAGCGGGGAGGACTTCGAGGTACGTGTCACGATTCTCTGTTTGGTTATGGAGGTGTATGGCCGAATGGATTGCTGTCAACTTGACCTTTCCAGGCTCTGAGGAAGGCGAAGTCCGCTGAAACGTCAGCTTATTCGTGAATAAGGAATAAAAATAACACCTCGCGTTTGCTCAACAAGAATACGAAGAACTGTTTACTACATCCATTAATAACGACCTTAACAACAGAATTATATATCAAGCATATCTAGCTAGCTGAGAGATAACGATCCCGTTCTTTCCAATACTCAAAAAATGTAGAAAAGTAGAAAGTGGCAAACGCTTTAAATGTTATTGCATTTAACCTAGCTCTACTAATAGAATTATACGCTAATGTACTTGCTATCTGTTCCGTCAGTAACAATGGTACTGCAGTCACAGATGAAAAAGGACTAAAGGGACAAACTCTTCGATGTTGACCTACACCTTTGGGATGCACCATGAATTCAACTCCATTAAGCATCTTAGAAATGACTAAAAGCATATCTCTTCTGTGTATCAACTTGTGAAAGTCTACTGATGTATCAAGTTAATTTTTTTGGTCCTGCCAGACTGGTACCAATTTGCAACGACTAGGTGGATAAGGGCCAAGATTTGCGATCAAACCGGCAAGCATGTGTTTCGTACGGTACTTCTAATACGTACTAGTCCCTGCACCACTGATTGCTTTTAATAAAACTACAATACATCAGAAATGCTTTCAGTACTAACAACTCTGTAAACCTAGATGTTCTTACCCATCGCCATGGCTCTTCCATCCTGCACTACCACTATCACATCACTGTTTTGAACTGTTGAGAGTCGATGTGCAATGACGATGCACGTTCTGCCTTGACGTGCCACGTCTAGTGCTTCTTGAACAATCTAAAAATAGTCTTTGTCACACTATTTATATTCTGGTATATTGTATGCAGTACGGTATTCTATTGTGTTACTCAAGTTCTCAATATACAAAATCCTGTTCACCGAATCTGTGTCGATATCTGTAGTATGTGAGATATATTACATTGATGACCTTTTCATAAAGAATAAA
>MQTX01000086.1:892727-906931 GCA_009735665.1 Angiostrongylus cantonensis | reverse complement strand
ACCAACCTAACCAGCCATCGTTACCATCGTTAGAAATGATTGAGTACATTTCTGGTCTATTCAGTGACCCGCAGTGGGCTACTGATGCACCATCTCAGTTTTGCTACCCTCCCATAGCAGTAAGCTACTAGTTTACTGACCATGAAAAAGTTGGAAAGCTTGGTGAGTCAAGCGATGCGTAATCAAGCCAACATGTATTGCAGAGCACTACCAACCACTGCAATACAAGCGCCCAAAGTATCCTTTTTTTAAACTTTATTGTATAACCGCCCATCAGATGTATCGCAATGTGTGGATTCTATCTTATCTTGCATTCGATACATATCCTCACATTCACTATATATAAAGGTCTTAGGATCTCTTTTTGCGTGTTCGGTGTGACTGGTGCTTGAAGATTTTTGCCGTCATCACGAATCTCGCTGAGTACGGGTCTAATAGAATATCCCTAGAACCTTGAGATATCCGTGCTCACAGGCACATATTGTACTATTATCCCGAACACGGAATGATTAGAGAAGTTTGATGGGCCCAGAGCCGAAGCGAACGAGAGCTTGAATAGGTTGAGCTGTCCAGCCTATCACTATGCTACCCGCTCCCTAAGCATCTACACAGAACAAAAACACTGGTGGCGAATAAAGCTCTAAAGGATAAAGCTCTCGGCGTTGATAAATCCCTAGGGGATGCGCCATGCATTCGACTTCATTAAGTATCGTTGGAAGTGATTAAATGCATTTCTGGCCTTTACAATAACTCACGGTAGCCTATCGATGTATCGAGCTAGTGCTGCTATCCTCCCAGACAAATCTGGCACCAATTTGCCGACCCGGAGTGATGGAAGGCTTAGTCGGCCATGAGCGCGGAGATCGATTCCACGTGTGTGTCGTAGTGGCGCCTCCAACCACTGTGCCACACGCACCACGTAAGTAAAGGATTTATCAGTAGTCGCTGTGTCATCCCATTTTAGCGATTTGATCACAAGCACTGCCAACTTATGTTGAGTGTATCGCATTGAGTATTCGATTCTATTTCAAATGTCGTAGAGTCATACCCCAGATGGATACATTTGGAACGAGCAGGGTCACCAGTAACAGCAACTAGAGCGCGTATGCAGTAACGTAGATGGTACTTTAGCGTTTTGCGGCATAACGTACGACGAGTGAGAAAGCAATGGACTATCTACTAGCAATGGACTATAGACCCCACCTGTTCCGTTGTTTCCTTTGCTCTTTGAAATGATCGTAACTGTAAATTTTGTAACAAATTCATACCTCTGGCAGACTGACGATGAAGTTGTGGATGTTGGCCATCTTGGCCGCATGTACTATTTGAACGTAAGACGGTCGCTTAGATTCCAATCCATAGCAAATGTTTTCCCGGATTGTGCAATCGAATAATGTCGGCTCTTGACTGACAATACAAATCTGCTCACGCAGACGACGAATGTTGAAATTTCTTATATTTTCACCGTCGACCATCTTAACAGATGATTCATTTTTCCCAGTCTTAGGAATACTGATTGAATATTGATCGTATTGATTGAATGGTAAATGTTCGATCGCACACTATTTTTCCCAATGCAAAAAAGCGATTGAATTCGGCATTTTGTAACATCATTGCTTAGTGGAGTTAATAATAGGAAACTGTCAACTTTTTATCTCCTATTCCTCTATAACACTGCAGAATGGAAACAATAAGCTGGATGACTACTGTAGTGATAACTGAGAACACTTACAATCACACCCTTTCTCGGATTATAGAACCGTTCCAAAAGAGCCATTACAGTACTTTTACCACACCCAGACTTTCCGACAAGGGCCACAGTAGTCCCGGGTTTCACCTGAAACATAAGTATTAACCTGTTTCGAAATGATGCCTGATTACCAAAGGTGTTCTTAACATTTCGAGTTAAAGAATATGATCTTAAATCAATCTAATGATAAGTGTTAGATTGGTACGGATGTTTTGGCCGTCCTGTTTTCTTAAGCTTTGACACTTAAAGGAACGCATTAAACACGTTTTTCGATGACTAACAGTTACTTTTTGATACGTAAAGTTGAAAAGTTCAAAACTTTGCGAGACCTCGCTTTGCCATTTTAGCCGCATAAACAACTTTTTATAAAATATTCCTTTATTTTTAAATATCAGAAATAGAATTCTCAAACAAACTGAAAAAAATTAAATTTTAAAAAATTTTCCCACACATTGACGAAAACCACTGTGTTGTGCTGGACTAAAACCTGGCTCGTTGAACACAACCCTTGACGAAAAAATAAGTACAATATGTTTTGTGGGCTCAAGAAAATTAGAACGTCTACTTAGAATGAGAGGAATTATGTCTTATAAGAGAAGACATAAACGGGCGCGTGTGGCATAGTTGTTGGAGACGCCACTGCGACACACACGTGGAATCGATCCCCACGCCCATGGTCCACCAAGCCTTCCATCCCTCTGGGTAGGCAAATTGGTGCCAGACTTGTCTCGTAGGATAGCAGCACTGGCTCGATACATCGGTAGACTACCGCGAGTCATTGTAAAGGTCAGATATGCATTTAATCACCTTTAACGATACTTAATGAAGTCGAATGCATGGCGCATCCCTCCCTCAAGGATTGATCACGGCGTGAGCTTTACCCCTAGTTTTAAGAGAAGGCCTGCAGATTCTTTAAGTCCACCTGATACAGTGGAAAATGGGACAGACGATGTCGGTTTAGAATTGGCGGTGAGTATTTTCGTAGGAAACGCATTGTAATCAACGGATGTTAAGCAGATGCGCTTTTATGTCTCTGTCTTCATTTTGCATCCTAAAAAAGCGATTTTCAATAAATCGCATTTCAATTCAAGCATTAACATAAGGCTGAGGAGAGTGCCAGCCACATCACTGTTGCATTTGGTCAGGGTTTTGCGGTGAAGATGTAAGCCTAAGAGAAAGATGGAAGCCGAGCAGCTATAACCTGGCACCAGTTCAAGCTGACCAAGCTGGATAAAAAGTATTCTATGAGAAACATTTTCGGCGCTTGTGCTACTAGGAGTAACACTTCCAAAATACTCTGCCAACACATTTTACTTCATTCTGACCTTAACTAATTGAACTGGAACTGTTGGAATCTACAGAACCTTGTGTACGAGGGATAATTCTTCTTATACTACGAAGAAAATGGCTACAATTTCTGAAGCTGTAAAACTTTTTTCACTACTTTTTATGCGTCAAGGGTTGTATTTCGACCCAGAAAAACAATTGAACAGGAAGGATCTGACCCGACATGAGATCAAGATACACCTCAAGTATCTTTGTTCCAAAAAGATGTGCTCACTGCAACAATTAACAGTGCTGTTCTGATGGCCAAACAAAGATAAAGCTCTGTAAAAAGAAAGCTCTCACAAAGCTCAGCCCTTACACCGCTTTTTTACATGACTTCCAATGAGGAAGGTTAGAACAGCTGATTATTGTCGCATATGGTTGATGACTGCTCCACCCCACATCAGAAATTGGTCCAAAGATACGGGGCCAGGTCGTGTGTAACCTCTGGGCATTCCTCCCTGCTATTCATTGCCGGATTTTTGGCATTTATCCAAAAAGCCTTTAGGAGTTTGCGCGTTGGTGTCTTAGTTTCTTGTGCGAAAAGCGGTGAGTTTTTCGAGAAGCTGTTGATCATGTAATTGCCATGAAGTTTTTCGTTTTACTGTAAGTGTTATTGAAGTGCTTGGCCTAATAAATTGTATATCAGCATACCCTTCCAGGCTCTGAAGAAGGCGATACTGCCGAAACGTCAGCTACTGTTGTGTTGTATTGTATTGTGTGTTTTTCTATGGAAGTAAATGTATGCTGTATAACAACCTCGCGATTGCTGAACAAGAAAACTATGCAATCATAAAGACTCATTTACAGCGGATAAGACGCTGCTGATCTGTTTTTCTGGTAAGCATTTTCGCTAGTCGTCCGCATTTCAACACGAATTTAGTACGGCACCTACTCAAGATCGATCAAAGTCACGTGCTTCTTTTATCGTTAATCGTAAGACATTCTCTCTATTACCAGCGTAAGGGCGAAGATAGAGTTGTGGTTAGTGATGCTGTCGATTAGGAAGCAAAGGCGCTAGTTCCATCCTCGCCTCAACGCTCCCCTCCAATCCACGTAGGAACACCTTAGCCCAGCTATCCGTAAAATTTCCAAGAGAACTGAGTCGATCAGCATTCTACGACATTTATACGAAAGACTAAATCCTCGAGCAGCAGCTGAAAGAAGATGTGAGCATTGTGGACGGGGAATGCAAGAAATTTTTTAAAAATTTTGAATATAACTGATTTTCTAAAAAAAAATAGGTGGCAATCCACTATCGAAGCAATCAATTCATGGATAAGAAATCACAGCACATTTCGTGGCAAGATACCTCCAGATTAAGCGCCCGGAGAATTTTTGTATACTTTCTTGTTGGATAATTGAAGAACACATTACGAAGAAGCACATGACCAGAAATCTTCTGAAAATCTCATATTGACACAGCTAAACTCCCTATAAGAAATCATACAAGGCTTCTTAACAGTGGAAGTCGTCACTTTTCAGACACTCACCTTCATTATGCCTTCTTCTGACAATGAATCGATTTTAGTGGGGTATTCGATAAGGTAAAATATCAATGAAGCAGCTAATCGAGCTTTGACGACGTCAGGAATAAAAGACGAAATATGACCAACCACTTGTCCACAAAACATGAACGCAAAGAAAACCCTAAAGTAGAGTAGAAGTAGAAACGATCAGCGAACCACTTTCGAACATTTATCGTTCCTGTTTCGAAACGAGAAGGCTTTCACGGCCATGGAAATTTGAAGGAACTGAGTCACCATTCGCTGAACAGCGACGGCGAAACGTCGGTTGCAGAGGAATAGCTGGCGTTCTATTAACACCTTACATACGTTAAATGACACTGGTTCCATTAATGAGTGCATAAATTAATCCATACATGAACCGTTACCCAAGTGTATAACAGTGGCGGATCCCAGAACTTTTTGCATTCGATTCGTTTCCTCGCAACCACTACCCGTGGCTTTTGAAACCTTTATGTGTGAGTTCCATTGCTGCTTGAGGATTCTAATTCTCGTTGTAGATGAGTATGGCACAAACCTGTTGACCTCGTACAGCTGATAGGCCTCCTGGGCTCGGGACAGTGCGAAATAATGCCTGGATTGGCTGGTCATTCCACATAATTAACGTTGTCGCTACCATTTCGTTATCCACCTTTTAGCTTTACAGCTAAGAACAAAGTCTGGTCTAGTTTAATATAAAAGCCAAAGGATAAAGCTCCCGGCGTTGATCAATCGCTGAGTGATGCGCCATGCATTCGACTTCATTAGGAATCGTTGGAGGTGATTGAGTGCATACATGGCCTTTACAATGACTCACGATGGCTTACCAATGCATCGAGCCAGTTTTGCTATCCTCCCAGACGAGTGTTACCAACCTAACCAGCCATCGTTACCATCGTTAGAGATGATTGAGTGCATTTCTGGTCTATTCAGTGACACGCAGTGGGCTACTGATGCACCATCTCAGTTTTGCTACCCTCCCAAAGCAGTAAGCTACTAGTTTACTGACCATGAAAAAGTTGGAAAGCTTGGTGAGTCAAGCGATGCGTAATCAAGCCAACATGTATTGCAGAGCACTACCAATCACTGCAATACAAGCGCCCAAAGCATCCTTTTTTTAAACTTTATTGTGTAACCACCCATCAGATGTATCGCAATGTGTGGATTCCATCTTATCTTGCATTCGATACGTATCCTCACATCCACTATATATAAAGGTCTTAGGATCCCTTTTTGCGTGTTCGGTGTGACTGGTGCTTGAAGATTTTTGCCGTCATCACGAATCTCGCTGAGTACGGGTCTAATAGAATATCCCTAGAACCTTGAGATATCCGTGCTCACAGGCACATATTGTACTATTATCCCGAACACGGAATGATTAGAGAAGTTTGATGGGCCCAGAGCCGAAGCGAACGAGAGCTTGAATAGGTTGAGCTGTCCAGCCTATCACTATGCTACCCGCTCCCTAAGCATCTACACAGAACAAAAACACTGGTGGCGAATAAAGCTCTAAAGGATAAAGCTCTCGGCGTTGATAAATCCCTAGGGGATGCGCCATGCATTCGACTTCATTAAGTATCGTTGGAAGTGATTAAATGCATTTCTGGCCTTTACAATAACTCACGGTAGCCTATCGATGTATCGAGCTAGTGCTGCTATCCTCCCAGACAAATCTGGCACCAATTTGCCGACCCGGAGTGATGGAAGGCTTAGTCGGCCATGAGCGCGGAGATCGATTCCACGTGTGTGTCGTAGTGGCGCCTCCAACCACTGCGCCACACGCACCACGTAAGTAAAGGATTTATCAGTAATCGATGTGTCATCCCATTTCAGCGATTTGATTACAAGCACTGCCAACTTATGTTGAGCGTATCGCATTGAGTATTCGATTCTATTTCAAATGACGTAGAGTCATACCTGATGTGCTCACTGCAACAATTAACAGTGCTGTTCTGATGGCCAAACAAAGATAAAGCTCTGTAAAAAGAAAGCTCTCACAAAGCTCAGCCCTTACTACGTTCTGTGCTAGCCAGTAGTGATACCGATTTCTGCAGGATAGATTGACCGGTAAAAAAAGAAGTTGTTATCACCGGATAATCGTAGCAACGACAATCGTCCTGTACAAAACAGCGTCGCCGAGTGAGATCGCCTCATGTTGAGCAGTGTTCCACTGAAAACTATTCGACTCGATAAGACGACGAAGATATCATATCGAGAACACGAAGAAGCTGGACATCGACTCGAGCTGTCGGCTCTGTGGAAGACCAAGAAGCCGAAACGTTAGCCGAATAAAGCTTACCTATCAACTTCGTGTAAGCTCAACATTTCAAACGCATGTTGATTAGTTACACCAAGGCTAAAGGAAAGTCGGTTCTTGAAAAACATAAAGCAACCAATTATTTCCAGAAGACAAATATACGTCGAAATTTCAACTGAAGAACTTCGGAAAACGCACGTCTCAGGTATGTGATTACCTCCATAGCCTATCCATTCATTAACATACACTGCTTAGATCTTTCGTAGAACTATAGAAACTTAGGTAGAAAATCATAAATATCAGCATACCCTTCCAGGCTCTGAAGAAGGCGATACTGCCGAAACGTCAGCTACTGTTGTGTTGTATTGTATTGTGTGTTTTTCTATGGAAGTAAATGTATGCTGTATAACAACCTCGCGATTGCTGAACAAGAAAACTATGCAATCATAAAGACTCATTTACAGCGGATAAGACGCTGCTGATCTGTTTTTCTGGTAAGCATTTTCGCTAGTCGTCCGCATTTCAACACGAATTTAGTACGGCACCTACTCAAGATCGATCAAAGTCACGTGCTTCTTTTATCGTTAATCGTAAGACATTCTCTCTATTACCAGCGTAAGGGCGAAGATAGAGTTGTGGTTAGTGATGCTGTCGATTAGGAAGCAAAGGCGCTAGTTCCATCCTCGCCTCAACGCTCCCCTCCAATCCACGTAGGAACACCTTAGCCCAGCTATCCGTAAAATTTCCAAGAGAACTGAGTCGATCAGCATTCTACGACATTTATACGAAAGACTAAATCCTCGAGCAGCAGCTGAAAGAAGATGTGAGCATTGTGGACGGGGAATGCAAGAAATTTTTTAAAAATTTTGAATATAACTGATTTTCTAAAAAAAAATAGGTGGCAATCCACTATCGAAGCAATCAATTCATGGATAAGAAATCACAGCACATTTCGTGGCAAGATACCTCCAGATTAAGCGCCCGGAGAATTTTTGTATACTTTCTTGTTGGATAATTGAAGAACACATTACGAAGAAGCACATGACCAGAAATCTTCTGAAAATCTCATATTGACACAGCTAAACTCCCTATAAGAAATCATACAAGGCTTCTTAACAGTGGAAGTCAGATGGGAAAAAACAAAACGTCACTTTTCAGACACTCACCTTCATTATGCCTTCTTCTGACAATGAATCGATTTTAGTGGGGTATTCGATAAGGTAAAATATCAATGAAGCAGCTAATCGAGCTTTGACGACGTCAGGAATAAAAGACGAAATATGACCAACCACTTGTCCACAAAACATGAACGCAAAGAAAACCCTAAAGTAGAGTAGAAGTAGAAACGATCAGCGAACCACTTTCGAACATTTATCGTTCCTGTTTCGAAACGAGAAGGCTTTCACGGCCATGGAAATTTGAAGGAACTGAGTCACCATTCGCTGAACAGCGACGGCGAAACGTCGGTTGCAGAGGAATAGCTGGCGTTCTATTAACACCTTACATACGTTAAATGACACTGGTTCCATTAATGAGTGCATAAATTAATCCATACATGAACCGTTACCCAAGTGTATAACAGTGGCGGATCCCAGAACTTTTTGCATTCGATTCGTTTCCTCGCAACCACTACCCGTGGCTTTTGAAACCTTTATGTGTGAGTTCCATTGCTGCTTGAGGATTCTAATTCTCGTTGTAGATGAGTATGGCACAAACCTGTTGACCTCGTACAGCTGATAGGCCTCCTGGGCTCGGGACAGTGCGAAATAATGCCTGGATTGGCTGGTCATTCCACATAATTAACGTTGTCGCTACCATTTCGTTATCCACCTTTTAGCTTTACAGCTAAGAACAAAGTCTGGTCTAGTTTAATATAAAAGCCAAAGGATAAAGCTCCCGGCGTTGATCAATCGCTGAGTGATGCGCCATGCATTCGACTTCATTAGGAATCGTTGGAGGTGATTGAGTGCATACATGGCCTTTACAATGACTCACGATGGCTTACCAATGCATCGAGCCAGTTTTGCTATCCTCCCAGACGAGTGTTCACCAATTTGCCGACCCCGGACAGATGGAAAGCTTGGTGGGCCGTGGGCGCGGAGATAGATTCCGCGTTTGTATTGCAGTGGCGCGTCCAACCACTGAGCCAAACGCGCCCACGCTGGTTTAATACAGTGCAGAAATTCAAAAAAAAATATTGCAATGTTTTATAATATTATTTAGCCTTCTATTAATTATTATACCACAAAGTTTTACATAGAAAAGGTCGCCCGAAAATCAGAAATCAACTAAGGAAAGGAGCTAAGATTAGAGATAGTTCAAGAGATAATAGGGTTACCTACCGATATACGTCAGCTGGGTACATCTGCTTGCTGTCCACAAAGATAGTTCCAACCCAAAATGCTAATGCGTACATGAAGAATATCAATGACTGTGAGAAAGCAAACACAGCCGCATAAATGTGTACTTGGCGCATGTTCTC
Organism: Angiostrongylus cantonensis; assembly: GCA_009735665.1. Lineage (NCBI taxonomy): Eukaryota > Metazoa > Nematoda > Chromadorea > Rhabditida > Metastrongylidae > Angiostrongylus > Angiostrongylus cantonensis. The sequence goes on along the minus strand of MQTX01000086.1, from coordinate 897,611 downwards.
TCTAAAAATAGTAATGCGTCATTCCATTCTATGTGGATCGCTTTCCACGGATCTCCTTCATATGATGGATCTCGAGCCGGTTAGTCACGAGGCTACGCGGCGCGTCCCCAGGTGGCGGATAGGGGGTTAATCGCGGACCAAACCTTTGCTTCCCTGAGACGCAGGTGGATCCAGGGGATGGAGTCCCTGTTTCTGCTGCGCCGATTTGGCACATACTTTCTGTATTTGCTGGGCGTATTTAAGCCGGTTAGTCGCGAGGCTACGTGGCGCGTCCCCAGGTGGCGGATAGGGGGTTAATCGCGGACCAAACCTTTGCTTCCCTGAGACGCAGGTGGATCCAGGGGATGGAGTCCCTGTTTCTGCTGCGCCGATTTGGCACATACTTTCTGTATTTGCTGGGCGTATTTATGCATGCGTGTGTGAATGCGTTCTCGCTTTGTGCGAATTGTATTCTACGAGTCCATTCGGCCAAAAGCCTGCAAACAAGTGACAGGGAAGTATATGGGAGGCGGTTGGAGTCGCCTCCAACAAATAAACTCGATGTCCACTTTGGGAGAGCCTGGCAAGCCACTCGTGAGTATATACCCAGCCCACATTGACGTCAAATGAGTTAGGCAAGGCGATACAATCTCGCCAAAATTATTTACAGCCACCCTCCAGAACGTCATGCGAACATTGGAATGGGATAATGTGGGAGTCAAAATCGATGGTCGGCAGATACATCACCTTGGCTTTGCTGATGATATCGTTCCTACAACACCAGACATTAGCCAAGCGGAACGTATGCTTGCGGACTTTGATAAAGCGTGTGGAAAGATTGGTCTTCGACTAAATCTCAAGAAAACGATGCTCATGATGAACGGATTAGTTTCGTTTGCCCCACTAACGTTCAACGGAACGAATATCTCCGAATGCTCCAGCTATGTCTATCTAGGTCGGGAAATCAATATGATGAACGACTTAGCTCCAGAGCTGAGCAGAAGGAAACGAGCGGCTTGGGGAGCTTTCAAGAGCATCGAGGATGTAGTGAAAAGAACAAAGAACACCAAGACTCCGTGCCTACCTTTTCGACTCAACGGTTCTTCCTATCGTAACGTATGCGGCAGAAACCTAGTCGCTGCGTAAGCAGGATGAAAGATCACTCAGCGTTATCGAACGCGCAGTCGAAAGGACGAAACCGCTCTGTCTCACTTTCATCGACTTAGAGAAGGCCTGTGACTCAACTGAGATAGAAGCAGTCATAGAAGCCCTTGGTAGTCGGGGAGTCCCTACTCAATACATATTCTTCGTGAGCTGTACAAAAATTTCACAACCAGAATTTCACCGTTCTACAACCATATTAACATTGACGTCAAATGAGTTAGGCAAGGCGATACAATCTCGCCAAAATTATTTACAGCCACCCTCCAGAACGTCATGCGAACATTGGAATGGGATAATGTGGGAGTCAAAATCGATGGTCGGCAGATACATCACCTTGGCTTTGCTGATGATATCGTTCCTACAACACCAGACATTAGCCAAGCGGAACGTATGCTTGCGGACTTTGATAAAGCGTGTGGAAAGATTGGTCTTCGACTAAATCTCAAGAAAACGATGCTCATGATGAACGGATTAGTTTCGTTTGCCCCACTAACGTTCAACGGAACGAATATCTCCGAATGCTCCAGCTATGTCTATCTAGGTCGGGAAATCAATATGATGAACGACTTAGCTCCAGAGCTGAGCAGAAGGAAACGAGCGGCTTGGGGAGCTTTCAAGAGCATCGAGGATGTAGTGAAAAGAACAAAGAACACCAAGACCCGTGCCTACCTTTTCGACTCAACGGTTCTTCCTGTCTTAACATATGCGTCAAAACCTGGTCGCTACGTAAGCAGGATGAAAGATCACTCAGCGTTATCGAACGCGTAGTAGAAAGGACGATGCTAGGGGTTTTCCGTTTCACACAAGTAAGTCTGGGCTACTCTTACACGCGACAGGGAAAAATGGAGGATTTACTGGCGCCCGCTCGAGTCACTCGACAATCAACGGGACTTCAGGTGATAAAGGTGATACAGATGGAACGCTTTAAGCTGAGTATTTCGTAGTACGCCTCATTAAAGCAGACGAACACTACAGCACATTCTGAGAATACGGAGCATTAGAATCACACAGCCCACAGCATTTGGTAAATAAAGGGTAAAGCATAAAGCCCTTGACGTTGATCAATCGGTCGAAGATAAGGTGGGCCGGACACGTAATGCGTATGAATGTTAATCGATAAACAAAACCGTTAGTGACCTATCCAAGGGATGTCCAATGTACTGCTGGAAGACCACCGAAATGGAACGCTTTAAGCTGAGTATTTCGTAGTACGCCTCATTAAAGCAGACGAACACTACAGCACATTCTGAGAATACGGAGCATTAGAATCACACAGCCCACAGCATTTGGTAAATAAAGGGTAAAGCATAAAGCCCTTGACGTTGATCAATCGCTGAGGGATACGCCATGCATTCCACTTCATCAACTAGTCTGTACAATAGGCTACAGTACTCTATCGATATATAGATCAGTGATACTCCCCTCCAGACAGATAGACAGACTAGCATCAATTTCTCGACGACGGTGTAATGGAGGATTTACTGGCCCCCGCTCGAGTCACTCGACAATCAACGAGACTTCAGGTGATAAAGGTGATACAGATGGATCGCTTTAAGCTGAGTATTTCGTAGTACGCCTCATTAAAACAGACGAACACTACAGCACATTCTGAGAATACGGAGCATTAAAATCACACAGCCCACAGCATTTGGTAAATAAAGGGTGAAGGATAAAGCCCTTGACGTTGATCAATCGCTGAGGGATACGCCATGCATTCCACTTCATCAACTAGTCTGTACAATAGGCTACAGTACTCTATCGATATATAGATCAGTGATACTCCCCTCCAGACAGATAGACAGACTAGCATCAATTTCTCGACGACGGTGTGATGGAAGGCTTGGTTAGCACAGGGCGTGGGATCGAACCAATAACTGCGTGAGGGTTGTAGGACACCTGTAATCATTGCGTTACACGCCGCGGACACTATATTTAAGAATGACGATAACCTTTCGGTTTGTACACCATATGATCAATCGTTGGGAGCATGAAAAACTCACATCAGGAAGATTTTTGATCTTTCTAGACATAATTGAAAATTAAGCAAGAGTGCCACCGGCGACCGTAGAATTAAAGGATAAAGGATAAAGCCCTTGACGTTGATCAATCGCTGAGGGATACGCCATGCATTCCGCTTCATCATCTAGTCTGTACAATAGGCTACAGTGCTCTATCAATATATAGATCAGTGATACTCCCCTCCAGACAGATAGACAGACTAGCATCAATTTCTCGACGACGGTGTGATGGAAGGCTTGGTTAGCACAGGGCGTGGGATCGAACCAATAACTGCGTGAGGGTTGTAGGACACCTGTAATCATTGCGTTACACGCCGCGGACACTATATTTAAGAATGACGATAACCTTTCGGTTTGTACACCATATGATCTCTTCTGCCTTAACGTACTTCGAATTCTAACCACTCGAATGAAATATTTCTTCACCAAAAACAATCATACAGCACATTGGTGACAATGCCTTGTTTTTGTCGGGCAACGAGTTTTTGGATTCACTTCCACCAGCGCGACGATACGGTTCCCATTGGCTGGTAATACGCCTTTTGTTACTTTCTATAAGTTGATGCCCACCTCTGAAACTGCTGAGCACTTGTTATATTGACGACTTCGCATCCTTCTAGAACTTCCCATCTTGAAGTACGAAACAGGTGTTCCATCCAAGACAACAGTTCAGGTATTGCATTAACGTCGAGTTATCTGCTCCTACGCTACTCCTTTTAGATTTTCATATTTCGAGTGTATTTATATTGAATGCTCTTTGCTTCACATCTCACTTGAACATTTCTTTACCAAAACTGTCTTGTTTTTTACCATTGTTTGCCTTTACTCTTTAGATGATCCGTCCTTATCAATTTCGCCATTTGCTCTTCGTTTATATGTTTATATGCAAAAAGTATAACTACCTAAGTTCGTGATATATGCTGCACCCAACGTCGTGGGTTCAACTAACAACTTTGTCCTATGACGGTTTGACTTCACGAAACGCCTTGAATACACAGTGGACCTTCAATGTTAGCGGGCACATTCTTCAGAATTCTTAACTAGTCGACGCAGTAACACGAACGAGCCAGTCGGAAATCACTATTAACATGTAAAATCCACGTCGGCTGCACTTGGGGATAACTCTAGTCTGTCCATCCGTATCCGACACTATATTTCTACCGTATAACTCGACACCTCAATGAGAATTCTAAAGTGAAAAACGCTAGGATGGTGAAGTGTTGCTGCTCGGACACAAAGACATGCGTTCAATTAATCGCTATTTTCACTACTTGGTTAATCAATTCCCGAATCCAACACCCAACTATACCAAAATCGGTTTGATTTATCGATTAAGTACAAAAAGCACAGTAAAAGATTCTCGAGCAGCAAAATAAATGGCCAGAAAGAAAATGAGTTAATTATAATTCTCTCTAACCGATTGTTAGATTGAGGATTATTCCGGCCAATAAGTGCTCAAGTTACAGTGAATCCTGTGTAACACTAAACAACCAAAAGGCGGAAGGCGAAATCGGCCGAAACGTCATCTTCATCGCAATAAAGCATAGAAGGATAAAGCCTTTGGCGTTGATCAATCCCTAATGAATGCGCCATGCATTTGACTCCATTAAGTATAGCTTGGAAGTGACTGAATGCACACCTGGCCTTTACAATGACTCGCGGTGGTCTACCGATGTATCGAGTGCTGCCATCCTCGCATACACGTTTGCTACCAATTTGTCGA
>MQTX01000086.1:854995-888668 GCA_009735665.1 Angiostrongylus cantonensis | reverse complement strand
AGCCCATGTTGTGTGGGAATGAACCAAAGATCCCGCGTCTATTACAAAGCCTCTATAAGCACTGCGCTACACACTCCCATTTATAAATGTATGTGAATAAAACTGTGTATCTCCTACTTATTTCATAAGATTAGGAAAGTGGAAACTAAATTTAGTTCTTTAACATTGTTCTGTTTTCAAATTTATTTCAAGAAAAACTAAATTCATTCTTTGATATGATCGCCTCATTGACTGATCGCTTGGATCCAACTCTAACACACCGATTGCTTCCTCCACAGAACGGCGGCAACAAGTCTACGAACTGCTTAAAGACCAATTTGACACAGTTTAAACTGGAGAAATGCCTCCTGCCGAGGAAATTTGTAGAGTTTCGAACAGATCTAATTCAGATGGCAAAAAATCTTGGCTCTGCGCAGGTCGTTAGACGCTTTCTTGTCTAGCGTCTCTAATTCGGAGACAGCAGCCGGTTGACAAAACTGATTTTTGTATCATTCGGATCCAAAGGCTCATCTCCCAACAGCAGCAGTACTGCATGACTTCGCAGTCCTACCGACAGCACAGAAGAATCTAGCGGACCCAAGACTTTGTTCTCATTCGAGCTAACGTTTTTTCTATATGCGTGTCCAGTAAGAGATCTCCGCGAGCAAGAGGACCCTAAGATTGCCTGTGATGAGGATCTAGGAGCGCTCTATCATATCTCTCTCAGGATTCCACAGAGAATCAGCTCCATCGTCATTCAGCAACCATCCATGGTATAGTAACTATTTCCCGATTCTCTGTATTATTGCATGCTTCCTACAGTAACTATATTTACTGGTAACCACATCTATCCCTGTACTACTTAGCCACCTTCTCAATCGGATATGCACTTTTCTTGCACTTGTGATCTTCTTAACCAAAAAACCACGTACTGATTTGTCATCCCCTCACCCTGAAATGCACCTGTTTTGCACTGCTCAATCGTGTCCAAAAAGCAAAGTCCTCTCACTTCTCTTCAAAACTATTTCCTCAACTACTCTAGTTAAACTCCGCGCCTTTCATAGTACGTATACAAGCAGCTTCCTCAATGAGTCTCAGTCTTGGTCTTGGTCTTTTGTAGTCTTCTCCACATTTCTCTATACCAGTTCTCCCACAGCTCCTTCTCGCTACGAGCACTTTCATCCTTCACCCTTCTGTATGCCACTACATTGTCAATATTTTACTGCTGATATTTCTATAAACGACTATAACCTCTGCTTGTTATTGTGCTCTGTAGCAAAGTGAAAAAGTCCCTCGTGGTAAATCCGCACAAAGCCCAGCATTCTACTTCGACCTAATAATCACTCAGTACCGAAGACTGGCGCGTGGTTGATGGTTGAAGAACCCACTGCGACACACACGTAGAATCGATCCCCGTGCCCATGGCCCACCAAGCCATCCATCCATCCGGGGTCGGCAAATTGGTACTAGACTTGTCTGGGAGGATAGCAGCACTGACTCGATACATCACTAGGGCATCGCTAGTCACTGCATTGCTGGTCTGATATGCATTCTGCCACCTCCAATGATGCTTTATGAAGTCGAATGCACGGTGCATCTCTCAGGGATTAATCAACGCTGAGAGCTTTATCCTTTATGATACAAACATTTGAAAAGCTGAACAATAAATAAAACATTACCGATATGAAAAAGCCAGTCGCATGGAGCAGACCGATGACTATAAAAGCACCGCACCAGAACATCACTTCAGTTCTCATCTGATTTACTGGTTTTGAGTACACCTAAAGAAAAGGTTAGTTCATGAGATGACTTTCTGTACGATTGTACGATAAACAGCAAAAAAATAAAGTTCATTTTAATCAATCAATAAATGCTTCAAACCTCTATTATTTGCGCATATAATAGAGCAAATAACGGTGTCATGGCACCGAAAACAATACAACCAAAAAGTCCAATAATACAGTAACCCCATCCGTCTCTATTAAAGTAGAACACTTTAGTTATTGGCGTTGGTTCAGTCTGGATTTCCTGCAACGAAAAGGGTAAAGTCGTACCCTAAATGGGAAAGAACTCTAGGTGTTGTTCGTCTGACCGCAAATCAATCATACCTCCTCATCGATTTCCATCTTCTGAATACTACTGGCAAAAGAGTTCGCACTCTTTTCGGAGAATTTCGATGAATCGTGACGACTGTTCGGTGAGAACTCGTCCGAGCCATCACTTCCTAAAGTTGATTTCCTAGGTAGTAGATCAGTGTGATCGATGTGCCAACCTATTTCGCAACATTGTAGTTAATTTTAAGTAACACTGTTTCTACATGAAATCTTAAACCACAGTGTGAAAGCCACAATGATGCTGAGATATTTGCAAAACTTCGGACCGCAGCTGTCTGCGGTGGGGAACGAGCACACTATTATCCTTTTCGGCGGCTAACGCGTTCACCATCACACCATGCGAGTCCTTCGTTTCACCTGTCTCTCAGCTAGTTCTGTCAATCAGTTCCATCAGCAATCACGTGTCAACGGGATTGATCTGGCAGCCCAAAACGGCATTGAAACCAGTTAAGCAGAAGCTGTAGTTGGAATCAGATTGTGATTTCGTAAAGTGACAGCTGTTTGGAGAGCAGTGTGGAGAACGTGTAAAACATATTTTTTCTCATTTAATTCATAAATGTTATTGATTGCTGAATTATAGGAATTTCATGGATTTTGCATGTCGTAAACTCTTAAGGTTTAGCACAAATTATCGAATAGAATCGTTAAAAATGTCTCATTCAGCCAAACGAAAAGGTAAAAAGCATTTAGCGACAACTAACGCTATGCATTCGTTTCCATTTTGAGAATCAGATAATCGGATGCATATTGATCTATGGTGGCCCACCAATGTATTATGTCAATGTTTTTATACTCACGGATGAGTACGACACCAATGTGACGATCCCTAGCACGCATGTGGCACAGTGATCGGAGGCGTACTGCAGCACACACGTGAAATCGATCCCCACTCCCATGGCCTACCCAAGCCTTCCACCCCTCCGGGATTGGGTAAGCGGTACCAGAATTGTCTGGTAGAACAGCAGCACTGGCTCGATGCATCGATAGACTACCACGAGTCATTGTAAAGGCCATATATGCATTTAATCACCTCCAAACAATGCTTAATGAAGTCGAATGTATGGCGCATCCCTTAGGGATTGATCAACGACGGAAGCTTTAGGATTTTATGACGATCCCAGTGACGTGAAAGGATTAACTCGCTCAGGATACAGAATAGAATTGACAAGCTGGCGCTGTGCTGGGTACCCCTAAGCATTGGACCTCAAGCGATCTCAACAATTTGTGAATGATGTGAAGAAATATCTAGCGAAACATCGTAAATTATTGAGATTCCTGCATGAAAATGTGACGAAGTTAAATTGGTGCGCAACGAGGTAAAGAAAGAACACGGTCAAATAGTGGGAAAGATCAATTAGGCAAAGTCGTCACCAAAGCTGTTCCTTGCAAATTTTGACATGTACGCAGTACTAAAGGCAATAACCTCTGTCGCCTCCTGACAGAGTATTTGGAAGTAGTTCACAGATTTATTGTAAGTGCTATCGCAACCTAAAAAAGAACTAAACGGGACCAGTGCATGTTGTTCCGCAGGCTCCACATACGAATTGTTTTCAAAACATACCAACCTGGGTGTGTACAAATGCCCCATATGAAAAACAGTGACACAGAGCATATTTTATTTACATTCTTTGATATCATCGGACTTCCAAGTTTTTGGAAATTTAAGGAAAGTGGAGACGTCGTCAACGTGTTGTGGTCAAAACCTAAAACAGCGCACATTTTCTCTATTTATTTCACATGTCTCCCAACCGCTTACCGCCTCATCGTGGCTGAAAGGTGTCCATGGGTGTCGGGTTGCGATGTATAGCGGAGAATTCATCCCCCGACTGAGTCGCCGAACTGACAACGGGTGCAGCGTTTCCATCAGAAAGCTCAGCTAAGAGTAAACCAACACCAGGATCCACCACCGTCCTGGTATCAAACTAGTCGCTTGGTGACAAATCCCTCTGTGATCCACAAGGGCGGCGGCTCTCTGTGGTGGTGACGACTTGAGTCAGACTTTAGCCTGCCTCACCTCAGGAATCCAGGGAACCACAGTGGCTAAGCCAGCAAAACTCTAACATAATGGAGATTATGTAGAGGGCCGCACGACCAATTAGGGCGCACCATCCAAGTATCCAAGTAAGTAATTGTTTCACATGACCCGCTTTCACATTGTATTCCTCGACAATGCGGATTACAGCACTTCTTGGAACTGATTCGTTTCTTCGCTTATTCGTTACTGATTCCGGCTCCTACTTGAGCATTTTTCTCCCTTCATCGATTTTGCTGAATGTGCGCCGATTCGACATTCCTTGGAGTTATGGAATAAGTGCGCTAGAGCATTACCATTTGCATGGAGGGTGTGAGGCGATCAAAGATGAGTCTGCTACCACTTCCCTAACCACAGAGTAATAGGAGGATTGGTGAGCACGTTGAGGTAGGAGTTGCACCGCATTCGCGATGAAGGGCTCATGAACATGAACACCACTTCTACCCGCCTTTGAGGACTGCTGTACACTTACAATATAGAAAACTTGTACACCACTGGATGTGTTCCAACGCTCGCGAGCTTTAAAAAAAAAGCTTTGAAAAGCTGAATACCTGAATAGGAATGCATTTGCGAACGGAACTCAAATGTTATCCGGCTACATACCATAAAAATCTGATGATCCTTACCACGATCGTCTTTCTCCTTCTCTAGCCGCAGCACTTGTGCTTGGATCATGTCATAAAATACGCCTTCTTTGCGCGTCAACTCATCGTGAGTTCCTTGCTCGATAATTTCTCCATTCTGAAAATCTTAGAGTTGTGGGGATTCAATTTTTCCATTTTTACATATAAAGCAAAGAAATGAGTGGAGAGGGCAAAGTGGATAGTGATGCCTTCGAGAAGGAAGCAAAGGCGATACTTCAACCTCCTCTTCACACTCTCCTCCAAATCACGCGGGAACGCTTTAGCCCGGCTATCTCGAAGATTGCTGAGAGAATCGCCTCGACCAGCATTCTACGACATCCACGAAAAAGAAGAAATCATCAAACAGCAGTAGAAACAACAAGCAACATGTCCAGGACTACTGTAGACGATGAATGCAAGGAAAACGAATCGAATGCAAGAAGTGCTGGGATCCGCACAGTAGATGTGATGACGGATCATGCAAAATAAATGATAAAAAGGAGTCCCCTAGTGGTTTATTGCTACATCATGACGGGCTGGGAAAGCGTTTTGTATATCGAAATGCGACGAACAGTGAGGTCGCATCTTCAGAAGGACTTTAAAAGCTGTCAACGAGTTGAAGACTCCTTAGTAGAATAACAGTAAGTCAGTGCCAGGACCCGCCACCCTGCATACAACAGGGTCATTTGTTCAGAAATGGTCGGTAACATTAGAACTTTTATGGACAGCTTTCGAAACTCTACAGAAAAAAATCTTTCCAAATTAGCAAATGACCAGTCAGATGAAAATGTGATTCCGCGCTCATGATTCTTCGTGATTTGCTAGAGCACAGTTCGTTTAATTATTTAAGTAAGTAATATATAAATCTTTCCCTTTCCCAGTTTTTTCATCTTTCATTCTTCCAAAAAGAGAATAATTAGAAAACCACTCGAAGTCTCCGCACGAAGCTTTGAATGAAACAAAAAATTTGCCGTAAGGGTTGAAGTACAACAACATGGCGGTATCACCAAAAATTGGGCCATTACTGCATCCTGTGGGACACATTCTCATAAAAGGCGATAGTCACTCGCCCACCTTGAAAACAAAAATCTGGTCCACATTTCTGATTGTTGACAAGCGATGCGCAACGACAATGGTTGTTCGGCCCAGTTGAGCCTGTTGGATAGAAAATTTTAGGTTAAAAATGAAAATCTCGATCTAGTCTGCAACGAAAAGAAATTTTCAAGGCATCCGCTCAAAGTCAAAATTACTAAGCATATTGCGTGAGAGTTTCTTTTAAGAAAAATATATTTTTTGACGAAAGTCAACGCTACAAAATCTATTTTTGGTTAACATACAAATAGCGCTGAAAGAGCTAACCGAGAACGGAATTTGCAAAGGCGGATGTTGCACATGTGAAACATACCTTCTCGAGTGCTTCTTGAACCATCGACTCCGACTCTGAGTCTAGTGCACTCGTAGCTTCGTCCAGTAGAAGAATACGTGGATTTTTTACAATCGCTCGTGCAATAGCTAGAGAATAAGATTGATTTAGTAAAAGAATAAAGAACAAAGCTCCTGACGTTGACCAATCCCTGAGGGATGCTCCATGCACTCGACTTCACTAAGCATCGCTTGGAGGTGGCTGAACGTATATCTGGCCTTTACAACGACTCGCAGTGGCCTACCGATGTATCGAGCCAGTGGCCCTATCCTCCTAGACAAGTCTGGTCCCAATTTGCCGACCCGGAGGGATGGAAGGTTTGATGGGCCCTGAGCGCGGGGGTCGATTCCCCATGTGTTGCAAGGCGCCCCCGACTACAGCGCTACACGCGCCATACTGTTTTAGTAGCTTCTCAAAAAACATTGATGAGCAAATGTTGCCGGAATTTCAGGAGGGATATTACAGCTATGACTCAAACGAATACGATTTAAAGCCTAATGCATTCTATAAATTGCTTCGTAGCTTAACTTACCGATTAAATCATTAACTCACCAATTCGTTGCTTTTGTCCGCCACTTAGCTGAATTCCACGATCACCCACTCGAGTGCTATAGCCATCAGGAAGTTGTTTAATGAAACCGGACGCGTTTGCCTAAAAACACAGAGTGCAAAGCAATTCAACAATAAATGATAAAAAGGATAAAGCTCTCAACGTTGACCAATCCCTTAAGGATGTGTCACGCATTCGACTTAAAAACATTTTAGAGGTGATTGAATGGATATCTGGCCTTTACAATGACTCGCGGCGGCCTGCCGATGTATCGAGCCAGTGCTGCTATCCTCCCAAACAGGTTTGGATATTCATTTGCCAACCCCGGAGGAATGGAAAGCACCAAGGGCATGGAAATCGATATCATGTGTATTGCAGGCGCCTCCGACCACTGCGCCACACGCGCATATGATTGATGAAATCCGATGGTAGCTCATCAAAATCAAGCGAACTACCTACCAACACAGGATTTAATACCCCGAATGATTTACAGAAGAAAAACACTTGCGCATAAGAACGAACTTTTAAGAAACCTCGTTTGCCCACATTGTAACAATATTTCCAACATTTCATTTGATGACGTAATATAATCGAAAGCTCTTATGATTTTCGTTGAAGCGTCTGAAGAAAATGAGACGGACAAAGAGAATGATTCACGATGAAGTGCTAAGCAACCACTGAATTTTCGATTCCAGTCAACGTTGTCAATCGACAATCTTGGCTTCGGTGGACGGAACTGATAGATTTCGATTAATCATTCGAGGCTTACATTTGAGAGCTGATTTTCAAAAATACGAACACCAACGGAGAACGGAGGTGTTAAGGGAGCGGACGAGTGCTCACAACATGAAATGATTCACCTGTTTCTTGTTTTAGTAGGGTAATTGTTACACATTATGAATTGCTGAAGGGCGCATGTGGCGCAACGGTTGGAGGTACTCTGCAATACACATAGGATCGATTCCCGGACTCATGGTTCACTAAGCTTTCCATTCCTCCGGGTTCGGCAAATTGGTACCAGCCTTGTCTGGGAGGATAGTTGCACTGGCTGGACACATCGGTAGGCTACCGCGAGTCCTTGTAAAGGCCAGATATGCATTCGGTCACCTCGAAGCGATACTTAATGAAGTCGAATGTATGTCCCAAAGGGATTGATCAAAGCCGAGAGCTTTACCCTTTATCCTTTTATGAATTGCTGAAACACTAGTCCTGCTCCTGCAAGTCATTCTACTGCATCCCACATTATGAGAAGAGACGGATTTCAAAGCTTACCAACTAAGCACCATGCTACCATTAACGTAATGTGCGACCGACGACAAAGGTGGTATAAGATTAAAACACCAATTGAACCTTTCAATAATAATTGTCTCAGAACATACATGCTCAGAAAATCCATGTTTATTAGCGAATTCCACAAGTTGTTCAGAGGTAGAATCGCTGTTCGGCAGTATGTCCTAGAAAGGCCAAGACGGTAGGTCACAAGTTATCCAAATTGTATTCAAAAGGTGGCGAACTTCGGTGTATGCCAATACCGATCTCTCCATAAATAACGTAATGTGCGACCGACGACAAAGGTGGTATAAGATTAAAACACCAATTGAACCTTTCAATAATAATTGTCTCAGAACATACATGCTCAGAAAATCCATGTTTATTAGCGAATTCCACAAGTTGTTCAGAGGTAGAATCGCTGTTCGGCAGTATGTCCTAGAAAGGCCAAGACGGTAGGTCACAAGTTATCCAAATTGTATTCAAAAGGTGGCGAACTTCGGTGTATGCCAATACCGATCACTCCATAACTGGAGATCTCGCGTAGTCCGCAGGAGTGAACTTATATATCATATGCCAGACTAAGGGAAGAATTTCCATAGCATTTTTCAAGATCCAGAAATTGCAGTGAACTTACCTCTATAAGAAGCATAGAAAAAGACAACCCTAGAAGGCCATCCGTCTGAAGATAAAAACAGGACAACAGAATCGGAGTAGTATAACGGTGTTGAAGTGGAAAGATAAGATGAACATTACTACGATGTGCACAGTTTTTAATAAGATACTTTTTCCAACTCATCAATGCTATAGATGATTGGAAGTTGCAACCAGGAAAAGTTCGTCGTGGACAGCGAGTCACTGAACATTTATAGTGAACGTGTTTGGGAGAATTCGGTAGATGACTTCAAAATGGTGAAAGATAGAAACCCTGATAGAAATGCCGGACTTCTAGTTAAGATTAAGATGTAAATGAAATTGTTCTGCCCTAGGTCTTAATCAAACACTCGCCGGCTTTCGTTGATCAGAGGGAGATTTGCAACCATGCGACTAGTTCCATACGAGGACGGTGGAGGGTCCTAGCACTCATTTACTCTTAGCTGGGCTTCCTGATAGAAACGCCGGACTTCTTGTTAAGATTAAGATGTAAATGAAATTGCTTTCACACGGTTAGCTTCCTAGTTTCTTGAAGCAATACCAATGGTGAGCCAAGAAAAGGAAGAGCACGTACAGGATGTTATCAGGCAACATCATGGCATTAGTATTGCGACTATGCTGCAAGACATGCTAAGCATTTTAGAACTAGATGCAGCTATAGAAAGCTTTCCTGTTTAGAGCATTTCAAAGCGGACCACAAAATGTACTTTTCCAGTGATGCGTTCGAGTGTTAGATGGCGGACAGCATTACTTACTTACTTGGATACTTCGACGGCCAATCTTCACTGGTTCTAGCCGTTGCTGTTCCCTGGAATCGCGAGGTCAGCCTGGCTGAAGTCTGCCCTAGGTCTTAATCAAACACTCCCCGGCCTTCGTTGATCAGAGGGAGATTTGCAACCATGCGACTAGTTCCATACGAGGACGGTGGAGGGTCCTAGCACTCATTTACTCTTAGCTGGGCTTCCTGATAGAAACGCCGGACTTCTTGTTAAGATTAAGATGTAAATGAAATTGCTTCCACACGGTTAGCTTCCTAGTTTCTTGAAGAAAGCAATACCAATGGTGAGCCAAGAAAAGGAAGAGCACGTGCAGGATGTTATCAGGCAACATCATGGCATTAGTACTGCGACTATGCTGCAAGACATGCTAAGCATTTTAGAACTAGATGCAGCTATAGAAAGCTTTCCTGTTTAGAGCATTTCAAAGCGGACCACAAAATGTACTTTTCCAGTGATGCGTTCGAGTGTTAGATGGCGGACAGCATTACTTACTTACTTGGATACTTCGACGGCCAATCTTCACTGGTTCTAGCCGTTGCTGTTCCCTGGAATCGCGAGGTCAGCCTGGCTGAAGTCTGCCCTAGGTCTTAATCAAACACTCCCCGGCCTTCGTTGATCAGAGGGAGATTTGCAACCATGCGACTAGTTCCATACGAGGACGGTGGTGGGTCCTAGTACTCATTTACTCTTAGCTGGGCTTCCTGATAGAAACGCCGGACTCCTTCTTAGCTCGAGAGACCCTGCCGGGGATACGAATGCCCCTACTGTACATCGCTGCCCTATACCCAGGAACCAGTACTTATGCAACAAATGACATTTCCATGCGAAAATTGTGGATTGTAGGTAGGATCTGCAAGTTGCACATAAAGTTCACCAATGCAAGGCAGAACTAGTAGATTTTTTACACTCCCAAACCGTAAATTTCATATTACAAATCAAAAATTCTTAAGCAAAACGTTTAAAATATCGGTAGAACATTGAGTTAGCTAGTCTTGATAGCGTTTTTTAAATTCAAACTGCGGTGAAACCCACTGGTGGATGCTTATTCTATGAATCTGACCAACTACGAAAAGGTTTCATCTATGGTTTACCATCTCATCATAGCGAGAAGTTCTCCCTAAATGTCGAGCTTCAGTATTGCAGTACAAAAAAACGGCATTTATGCCACCACACTAGTTGCTAGGGTTTCTGTGGTGGATAATTTCTTCAACGGCAACAGTCCATTGTCGAGAAAACGAACTCGTCCCAAAAGATGTTCTCTTTTTTTGTAAATTTCTATATGTAGAGTACAGGTATTCCAATGTTCTAGTAACTATTCCCTCAAACTACCGCTATTTCTCCACATTACCGCACATTTCCTATGCTAACGATGTTTAACATTAAAGGCATTTATGCTTGCCTTCCAAAGCGCTTCCTTAGTACCGCCGTAGTGCATGTCATCGCCATTGGCTTAGGATTTGCCTTGCATATTAGTTTTTTAGTGGTATGAAAGAATGCGTATGGCGCAGTGGTTGGAGGCGCCACTACGACACACACGTGGAATCGATCCCCGCACACATGGCCCACCAAGCTTTCCATCCCTGCGGGGTCGGAAAATTGGTACCAGACTTGTTTGGAAGGATAGCAGCACTGGCTCGATACATCGGTAGGCCACCGCAAGTCATTGCAGAGGCCGGATATGCAATAAATCACCTCCAACGATACTTAATGACGTCGAATGCATGGGGCATCGCTCAAGGATTCAACGCCAAGAGCTTTATCCTTTGTCCATAATGTATAAAAAAAAAGCTTGCAATTTCTTGATATGCCAACATTTAAATACTCAAAAGACCAATGACGGAGGTTCCGACATCCCTTGCATGTTAACATCTTCACTCGCACAAAACATTAGTTGGGAAGGGGTTGCACGCACCCCAGAACACAAACTAGCATCCTTTTTGTCCGCCTATACATTGCTACAGCTTTCATATTCTTGTTTCCTCATCTCCCATCTCCTATTATTCAGTAGTCCATCCATATAAGCAGCATTAATCGCTGCCGCATGTTACGCATGTTCCGTATGTCGCTGTTCTCATGAAAGCTATGTGTCAAAGTCAATACAATCCAACATGCGCTTTCCACAATGTTAATCTCACTGTTCCTCTGTTATTGTAACTTATGCGACACTTGTCCCCCACAGTGCTTCAACAGTCTATTGCCAAGGCTGCTCTCTTATTTTAAAGGTAACTTCCTCACTATTTCATCCCCGGTTATTAGTTCTCTTATCGCCTTATCGTTCTTCGCATTGTTTGATACTTTAATGTCCCTATTGTTGTGTTAGTGTTAATGCTCTATGTAAGGGCTTAATTACCCAAGGCTCCGACTTCCTATGTGGCAATGGCGAAAAGCCTCGCAAGGCAAAATCGCACGAAGCGGAGCTTTGTATTTCGATCTAGTGATGAATCGGTTCTCACAGCTGCCTCCAACAACTATATTCAACTGACTTAACTACAATATTTTGGTGAACTGGCATAGCTAATACACATGTACGGATAAGCAATCGGTCTAGTGCAAACCAATGAAGAAGAAATAGAATCGATACGACGCACTTCATCCACTTTTCCTTCAACGCATGCATTAAATACAGTGGATATCTTTGAACTATGTACTACCTGTTACGGGACTTATGAAGAAGCTGGAACATCTTAGTACACTATTCTTTTATGATATACTCTCCACCTTCCTATCTTTCTCATCACCAACAGTCGCTGTAGCTTTACTTAAAAAAAGAATCCCTTTAGAGAACACTTTTGTATTTTACTAGGCGTAGAGGACAGCTTTTCCGATGCAACACTTGTCTGTGCTAGATGAGAATTGATGAGTTGAAAAATCATAGCGAAAAATGTTCCGTATGGTAAAATAAAAGACGCCTACCAACGGTTTACCGCCTCAACGTGGCTGGGGGTATTCCTAGGTGTCGGACTGCGATGTACAGCGAGAGGATGCCTCTCCCCAGCACGATCTCCCAAGCTGAGAAGGAGTCTGACGTTTCCATCAGGAAGCTTAGCTAAGAGTAAACCAATACCAGGATCCACCACCGTCTTGGTATCAAGGTCGCATGGTGGTAAATCTCCCTCTGATCCACACGGGTTGCGACTGACTGTCGTGGTGACGACCTGGGGCAAACTTCGGCCAGGGTGTCCTCGGGATTCCAGAAAACCACAATGGCTCAACCAGCAAATCTTGGAAAAAGTGGAGATTCTGCTGGGGGTCCGCACAACTAGTGATGACGGGCCGTTCAAGTATCACGTAAGTAAAATAATAGACGGGAAAATAAGTAAGCTCATATCATTTAAATCAACTTACATTGGACTCTAAGTGTGAAAAACTGTTATAGGCGCAATATTAAACAATAATCCACATTCTCGTACTCCCCATCGTTTTTAAATCCTGGCTGGAATAAGAGAAAACGCGAATGGTGCACTGACAAAGAAATTATCCCATAATAAGAAGGCTTTAGTGTGACTCCCTTTCGGGCCATCCAAGATCTCGGTCTCTCAGAGTTTGGGGAAGTGCATCAAAATTAATTAGGAGGCTACTTAAAAACCGCAAAGCTTGGCGCCTGTGATGGAAACCTAGGAGCATCGCATTGCTACCGCAGAAATCTAGGAAGAATTTGTTCGACCAGCGTTCTGTGACATTCATAGCGAGGATGAAATCCTCAGGCAAAAGCCCTTGAAAGCACACGAAAATTCGAAGAATTTTGTAGAAGTAGAACCCGAGGAACAAACTGAACGAAAGAATCAATACATGATGCCAAGCTCACTTTCTCAACCACAAAATTATAAACTTACAAGTTGACATGCCGCATCTATTTCGGTAAGTGTCGCATCCTCATGACCCATTTTAATGTTCTCGTATATTGTTCCATCGAAAAGAATAGGTTCCTATAAAAAATCATACTAAACACAATAAATTTGCGAATGTATTATTCAACGGTGCGGATTGAGTACCGCGAAGAAACGCTGTGCAGGACACACGTGGTCAAGTTAGAGCCCAACAAGGCTAAAGAAGCAGCGGTTTCTCCAGTGATATCAAATTTGTGCCTGACTCGTCTGGAAAGAACTCCCTTCTACCACTAATGCACTTGTGGGTGTGAACTGTTCTCACCTAGTTAACAGGCAATTCCACACATATTGGAAGGAAAGTGACGGCCGGAAACACTGTTAGAGAGAAAATTTTTTAAGATATGTGCTATATCTTAAATATCCTAAGAAATAAAAAACCGAGCAGTAACTAGAGAGATCGAATCCCACCTGAGACAGAAACATACAACTCTCCAATATTAGGCATTCTAGAATGTCCCATCCCATAGCTACCCGTAACCAAACAGTGAAAGTAACTTCTTTTTTACAGCAACATATTCCTCTCCGGCCTTCCGAAAAAGATTTGAAAGGGCTTCTATATGTGGAATCTGCTCCGATATTTGAAAACCACCCCCTCATCTGATCACCCAACATCTTTAAAGGAAACAGTACCTGACTAACAACGCCAATATTCTCACGCAGGCTATAAACGTTCAAATCGCGAACGTCAATATCGTCGATCATCACCTGGAAAATAGAAGTTCATTGCCATAAAACCATAGAAGTCTACATATGCTTTATTTGACGGAAGAAAAACTTGTAGAAACAACTGCTTACTATTCCTTTCAAATGAATCAAAAATTCGTCTGATTACAGTTACAAATACACCCAGTTGGAGTTTGTTTTATCGGCTTATTTTTTCATGTCTTAAGCAGTTTTTTTTTGGTCCGAATTCATGTCATTGGTATATTGTATAGTATACAACACTGCGTGTGGCGCAGTGATCGGAGTGCACTGCAACACACTCGTGGAATCGATCCCCACTCCCATGAGCCACCAAGCCTTCCATCCCTCCGGGATCGGCAAATTGGTACCAGAGGAAGATAGCATCACTGGTTCGATGCGTCGATAGGCCATGGCGAGTCATTGTGAAGGCCAGACATGAATTCAATCACCTCCAAACGATGCTTAATGAAGTCAAATGCATCGCGCATCCCTCAAGGATTGATAAACGCTGAGAGCTTTATCCTTTTAAGATAATAAGTAGGCGAAAGTTTGAAAAATCACACAAGAAGAGAGTTTGTAAAACAATAACTTTGATTCTGAATGCTAGAACAAATCACGGAACCTTCGCTCTTAAGCACTAAAAACAGGAAGATTCGAGAGATGGTCCGCTGAAGAAGGCACAACTTGATACGAAGGCGGAGACGCCACATCGAGACGAAGAAGAACGGTGGACCATCGATTCGCATCATCGGCTCTGATGAAGACGAAGACGTTGAAACATTAGCCGAATAAAAATTAGTTATCAACCTCGTGTAAGCTTAACAAAGAGAGAAAATGATTAAGCACACCGAGGTTCAAGGAAGGTCGGTTTCGGAGCATAGTTACTTGTTTTCCCATAATTTGGGTAGTCATGCCATGCTTAAGAATATTTTCCGTTCTTTTCTTGGAAAATACTGTCACTTCGATTTGATCCTGGCTAATGGTCAGTGCAATTCCTGGTCGGCGTTCACTACGAAAAAAGTTGCGGGTGAAAAAAAAAACTTTGAAGGAAACTGATGCTTCTAGCAAGTGGCTTATCCACAGCTAAATCGCTTCGAAGCGGTAATAGCAGAACAGCAGAAATGGAGAAACCTTGACATACAAAACACTGGCCTTCATGTTATCCACAGATAGCTCTGTTACATATAACACCTGGCATGACAATACCCAAAAGAGGGTGGTGCCGATTCGGACGAAACTTCTTGGGATAAAATCGTAACCTCTATGACACATTATTGAGGGTGCCTGATATTCAAATCCAATAAATCAATACAGTTTGTAAATATGTCAAACTTCACATCTAACTTAGCGTAGTAACGAATGAAAGTGAACAGCTTGTAAGAAGATGGAACCCCAAAGAATGACGTAATAAGCAGCGGTGAAGTTCGCCAAAGAGGAAATCCAAATAGAAACTAAATGTTATATGCGTTATGGTACACCTATGCGTTCTCATCTCATCACGTGTAAATTCGACTGCTTTCTTGATTCATAAAGATTCAGTTAACTTCATAAATGGCCTTGAATGCTGGTTGAGAAGATTCTCTCTGAGACATTGTGATAGCTCTGCTGAGGCGTTACCATGCCACCATAAGCAGTCGGTTGTCTTTGTGTATCGAAGAAAGCTCATTCAGCTGAACTCTGGTACCAATTCCCCGATCGCAAAGCAATATAGAGGGGGAAGGGTTTGGTTGACTCTGTGTGAGGTTGAACCAGTGACCTTGAAAAAAGATATGGAATAAACTATTCAGTCGTGGCATGGTGAACGAATAATAAACAGAAATAAACCAATAAATTATCAAGAGTTAAGAATAGTACAATTTTCACCTTTCCCTTGGTTGGATCGTAGAATCTGAGAAGTAAATTGATGATGGTTGACTTTCCACATCCACTGCTACCCACTAGCGCGACTTTCTGACCAGCCGACACAGAGAAGGACACTCCTTTCAACACCTCGATATCACATTATTATCAACTCATCTCCCTTAGTTGTCTAAACGATTGAAAAGGCTCACAGGAACAGACTCTCTGGACGGATATGAGAAGTGAACGTTTTTGAAACGAATCGTGCCTTTTAGATTATTCAAAACGATTCCATCGAGTGAATACGGATCGATTTCAGGACGCTGGAATAAAACAGCATGCAAACAATATACATTTTGTTTAAACTAGTGCACTCAGTAGTACTTTGCAATGACATATGATCGTGCCTTTTAGATTATTCAAAACGATTCCATCGAGTGAATACGGATCGATTTCAGGACGCTGGAATAAAACAGCATGCAAACAATATACATTTTGCACTAGTGCACTCAGTAGTACTTTGCAATGACATATGCAGTAAGTCTTACAGTGTTGATCACACTAAGCAAGCTACGCACAGCCCCTCTTGCAATCGAGATGGTACCAAGATGTGGCAGACAACCACCAAGGGCCGTTGAACCGGACATGACGGCGAAAAATACCTAAGTATAACTTTCTCAGATGATGCATCCTCTTCGTAAAGCGCAAACAAAGCTGGGCTTAAACTCGCGCTATAAAATGTATATGTTTAAAAAAACAGAAGCAAAACACACCGTAAAAATAAATCCTCGGTCAATTTCTGGGTCGTTAACAATTAAAACACTGCCGTACCTAAAAACGAACTTTAATTTTGAAACTGCTCATTACCATTTTAGAGATCTTAGAAACTACAAGCTTCCAAGACGTCTACGCCGAGAAGAATCAAGCTCTATGATACCACTGTATTGTATGGCATTTATGACTACACCTACCAAAAAGCTAACGCATACGAAACGTAAGTGCACAGTTGGCCAAATCCAACACCTACACCCATATAGAAATACTTGACCAAGCCCGTCTTTCGACTTTTCTCCAGAGACTCTTCAAACCTTAAAGGAAAGGATATGCCGTTCCTTATAGTAATACCCCAAAAGAATCCTTAAACACCTCTTCAGTTCCCTTTTATGACCGCATAAAGCGTGTACAGTCCTTATTGATGATAATGTCTCTTCAACAATAGCTCCAGATACAGCGTAGGCTTCCTGTTCGACCTGTGTCCTGAAAGGAATACATCTGGACGCTAGATATACCGTATGAAGAAAAAACACAAACAATAAGGTTCTATATTACAAAAATAGGCAGGCTAAAATTAACGGCGCGTGTGGTGCAGTGGTCAGAAATGCCCTGCAATACACACAGGATAAATCCCTGCTCCGTGGCTCACCAAGCCTTCCATTACTCTGGAGTCGGTGAATTGGTGCTAGACCTGTCTGGGAGGAAAGCAGCAAGAAAAATGACGGTACCTTGTAGCAAGAATTTTTGACATCCAGTTTGCTGAGTATACAATTAACGGAGCAACGATCATCATTACAAGTGTCATTGACCAACTAAAATGAAAACGATGATATCACTTTGTACGGTAGCTCTGGTCTATTTCCAAAATGAGATTGGAATTACCTGTACACGAACCCTACACCAAATCCGGCAACAAATGCTGAGAGCATTTGAATGAATAGAGAGAGTTTGTCGCCGAGGCCTTCCCGGACCCGTTCGAAGTCACTGAATGGCTTGAATGCAATGATTTCTCATAAATGAATTGGTGTGGGTCATATGAGATGTCCAAAAAAATTTCGCCTTGTTCATCTTACTCTGTGAGCCTAGCAGTCAGACTCCCTGTTTGTTGAACGTCGAACCACGGAATTTGTTGTCTGAGAATCGCTTTCAAGTATTCTTGACGCAGCTTATGGGTGATCTTTTCAGCGAACGTTTCCCAGAAAAAAATCTATGACGGTTATCGTTAGTTATGGAGATGCTTAAACGACCTTAGATGAAAAATGGTAGCAAAGAAAATTGACAACAAGCTAAGCTTAACGTAAATGGTCGATGTCATACCTGTACGTAAGACGTGATAAACATGGCGATACCTAGCACAGAGTAGTAGTAACAATACATCTGAACTTCGTGGTCGAATTCTTCTCTAAAATGAACGATACATCCAGTAAAAGAATAACATTTGAATAGCGATGTTTATATGGATCAAACGTGATTGTGGGACGTAAATGGTCGATGTCATACCTGTACGTAAGACGTGATAAACATGGCGATACCTAGCACAGAGTAGTAGTAACAATACATCTGAACTTCGTGGTCGAATTCTTCTCTAAAATGAACGATACATCCAGTAAAAGAATAACATTTGAATAGCGATGTTTATATGGATTAAACGTGATTGTGGGACAGTCGTATTGAAAAGTCGCTATTTGTTCTTAGCTCAGGTCGCACTTAAGAGCAATGGTGCAGGACATTTCATTCATATGTTGAGGACATCCAAACACTGAGGAAAAGCACTCACTGTGTGATTCCAGGCAGTCCTTTTGCATCTGTGTTGCCAACACCCAAGACGAATTCAGAATTTTGCGCTCTGAGAAAAACACTCGTCATACCACCCAGCACTATACCCAGCACTGAGAATCCAGCGCCATGAAGAAAAGATGCCAATGTACCGAGCACCAGATAAACATAGTCAGTAGTGGTGGCGAAGGAGAGCTGAGAAACCGGTATTTAAACGACATAAAGAGAGCTATATTGAGACTTAAATCATATTGAGTTATTTGTTTCACACGACCAGTCTTCACATCTACTGTACAGATCATAGCACTTCTTGTATTCGATTCATTTCTTAGTATCCATTACCAATGAAGGTCTTCGAACGTTTGCGTTTGGGTTCTTCTGCTGCTTGAGGATTTCCATCTCCATTACGATTTTCATTAAAAGCTGCTCGTCCCGATTCTTCGTAGAGTCCCGCAGAGCAGTTCCAGGGTGTTATCATGTGGGTTGAACTGAGTGAACTCATCCCTCCCAGAGGAGTCTGGCACTTAGCGACCCCAGAGGGATGGGAGGCTTGGTGAACACAGGAGCGCCATGCTAGTGATTGGATTGGATTGAATGGCGGCTAATTTTTCGAAATATTAAAGCATGTCTTTAAAAAAAACTCGAAACCCGAATTCATTGAACGTAGACTGTCTCGTCACTTTTCAGTCACTTGTGAATAGTGTTTTTGTTGCAACTGAAATCTTGTTATCTTATTGCATCTACATACCCTAGGACTTCTCACATTTATATTTCAACAAAAATATCTATGACATTTAAATATATTTATTATTTAAAAAATGTATTTAATATTTATACTTAAAAGAATTACCCAGGATCGACTTTCTATTAACCTCGGCATTGGATTATGAATTCGTCGTTTTCTCTCTTAGCAATCGCGAGGTTGTTAAACAGCATACGTTTGCTTCCATACAATAACACACAACACAATCCTAGCTGATGTTTCGGCAGAATCGCCTTCTTCAGAGCCGCTTTTTTCATCTGCCTTCCACAGAGGAAGAACAGCCGCTCAGAGTCGCATATGCCTGACGACTTAAAAGAATTATATTATATATTTACGTTTATTATGTTTAAAGAATCCGGCGCGTGTGGCGCAATGGTTGAAGACGCCACTGCGACACACACGTGGAATAGATCCCAGCGACCATGGCTCAGCAAGCCTTCCATCCCTCCGGGGTCGGCAAATTAGTAGCAGACTTGTCTGGGAGGATAGCAGCACTGGTTCGATACATCTAGGTAGGCTACCGCGAGTTATTGTAAAGGCCAGATATGCATTCGATCACCTCCAACGATACTTAAATGAAGTCGAATGCACGACGCATCCCTCAGGAATTGGTCAACGCCGAGAGCTTTATCCTTTATCCTTTTAACGATGCTGTTCCCACATCCTGTAACTGGCCGCCCTTGAAAACATACGCTATTTTGAGGTGTATTCGATTGTTCTTATCAACTATCCGTCGTCAAGTGCTTTCATAACGGACAACTTAATCAGTAAACTATATATATATATATATATATATATGTTTGTCAAGAATTTCGCTTTTAAAATTTAAGCAGAAGGATTTGGGAAGAACTGTAGTTAGGGATATAATGCAATAACACCCCCAGACACGCTGGTTTCGATAGCTCCCATGCCACTCAAGCCTCTCAGCGTTTCTGGGTCGGCCAATTGGCACTAGTCTTATCCTGGAAGAGCTCCTCCTGATCCACAAACGCTGACGACTGCTTGTGATAATAACCGGGGAGTGCTATCCTACAGTTACCCCTGGATTCCAGGCAAAATCGACCCGAGTGGCATTTAAGGACATTCGTAATGAAAGTGTGATGCCAAAAAAAACCCAATCGAATGAAAGAAATTTCAGGAACCGAAAATGTGCGATGGCTGGTCATGTAAATAAATAAAAACGGGAAAATTCAAGCAGGTATCAGTGCTATCAGCAACTTTTTTTATGGTTTTTTAAGTGACGCCTTAGAAGACTCAAAAAAAAACACGAGAGGAAGTTCAAGAGACCAGGAAGAAAAAGAAAAAAAGAAAAAAAAGAAAAAGAAAGAAGAAAGAAGGAAAAAGAAAAAGAAACTCAAGAAATACCAACAATGCCGTCATTCAGTGAAGATCCCGGTGATTCCTCCTTTGAGATACTTTCAAACGAGCTGAAAACTTGCAATATATAGTTCACGTAATTATTTTTAAAAAAAAATAAGAGTTAAAACGTATACGAAAGCTAAAAGTAAGAACTAACATGGCCATCGGATATTAAAATCATGCTATCACAATGTAGCAAAATCTCATAGAAAGTAGAAACACAGCCTACGTGCTATATGGAAAATAATAAATTGCTTGTTACTTTTTATAAACTGGGAGCATGTGTAACGCAATGGATGGAGGCGCCCTGCAGCACACATGACGTCGATCTCTGCACTCCAGGTTCACCAATCCCTCAATTCCTTCGGGGTCGGCAAACTGTTGCCGCACTTGACTGGGAGAGTAGCGACACTAGCCCGATCCATCCGTCGACTACCGCGAGTTATTGCGAAGGCTACATATGCATTTAGTCACATCCAACTATGCTAAACGAAGTCGAGTGCATGGCCTTCAGGAATAGATCAGCGCCAAGAGCCTTATCCTTTACCATTATCCTTTCGTAAACTACTAGAGAGCACATAAAAAAGATCATTTTCGCATGTGCACTGTCTAAGGCAATCCAGGGACAGGCACATGTCATATTTGAAAACTCCAAAATGAGTAAGCCAGTTCACCTCATGAGACGAATTTTACCAGATAGGGCTTGCGAAACTCCGGACCGCAGGCGTCTGCGGTGGAGAACGAACCCGTTATTGTCCTTTCCGAGGGTAACGCGTTCACCTAGAGGGTAAGCTAGAAACGAGCTCGATATTTCTATGCAAATTTCAGCAGATACTGAACTAATGGTGAGAACTATCACCGTCGTGGTCGCAAATTAGTGGTATTATAATAAGCTTCACCATGATCTACAGCGACAGGCTAGATGTCCAACCAAAATTACAATTCGATTCCAGAAAGAAAAGTGACAAAACGCTTGAAAAGCACCACGCACACTGGGTGCGCGTTTCTTCAAGGCTCTGAAGAAGGCGATACTGCCGAAACGTCAGCCGCTGTTGTGTTGTATTGCATTGGGTGTTTTTCTATGGAAGTAAATGTATGCTGTATAACAACCTCGCGATTGCTGAACAAGAAAACAACGTATTCATACTCCAATGCCGAGGTTAATAGAAAGTCGATCCTGAGAATTAATAACGAAATGTTTACTCAAGCCTTTTGCGAATCACAAATTCGTTTCATTCCACAAAATACCCGTTGGATGAAAACTATCCAAGATTCATAGTTATTGAATCAAAGCTAGTGAATAGCACAGTGGTAGTAATGCTCATCATCACGACCATGGTGCTAGGTCGTTTCTGCTCCTGGCCAATCAAGCCTCTCATCTCTCCCGAGTCGGGAAATTGGCACCGGACTTGTCGGGGAAACATTCACTCTCTGCAATCCAATTGGGAACGCTACATACCAGCTATCTCTGGACTCCAAGGACGAGTATTATCCTAAGAGCGCTTGTCGATCAAAGGAGTTCACAATGGCAATAGAGTGCTTCCAAAACTCTTAGCATTTGCCAAAGGATGTGCGATATGATAGGTCCATACTATATTGGAAACCTCTTAAGTAGACAATGATGATGTTC
The DNA here is from genome assembly GCA_009735665.1 of Angiostrongylus cantonensis. Classification (NCBI taxonomy): domain Eukaryota; kingdom Metazoa; phylum Nematoda; class Chromadorea; order Rhabditida; family Metastrongylidae; genus Angiostrongylus; species Angiostrongylus cantonensis. The sequence goes on along the minus strand of MQTX01000086.1, from coordinate 866,533 downwards.
TACAACGATAAAAACACACGAAGTGAAGAATGGATAATGCTTAGAACCTCCATGTAGTACCAATGAAGCAGTACTATAAATAAACAGCAAGAAACCCATCCCATGAAAAAAAAAACGAAGCGTGAAAAGACTGGTAGTGACAGACGATTTTTCGTAGAACGTTAAATTATCACGGCAGTGACATGGAAGACGAATTATACAAAAGGCAGAATGTAATGTGGGTCGAGCTTGGCACCCTCAGACAAGCCACCAATCCCTGGTAGACGCAAGCTCTACTCGACTAAACAATTCAGCTGGTCCATTGTTGAACGTATGAAACGTTTATTGCCCAAATATGTCGAGATTTCACACATCACTTCACAGACTGTTTGAACGATCTCTTACGGAGTATGCTTGGCGCACATAACATCGAGTCGAACTAAACAATCAGACACAGTCGAAAATTAATCCGTCTTCGATTCTCAGCGAGCAAACACCGAAATTATGTATAAAACACGTCAAGCGCGTGTGCTCACAGGTGCCTGCAATACACATGAGATGAACCCCCCAGACTCATCAAGTCGTCCATCCCTCCGGGGTCAGCAAATTGGTACAAGACTTGTCTTGGAGGATAGCAGCACTGGCTCGATACATCGGCAGATCACAGCGAGGCATTGCGCAGGCCAGATACGCATTGAATAAGCTCTAACGGTGCTTAATGAAGTCGAATGCCTGGTGCGTCCCTCAGGGTACAGAGAACTTCTCTCTGGAAAAGTTCTCTATCTTTCTAAACAATAGTATTTCACTCCATACATGGCCGCCTCGCGGTCACCCATCAAACACCGCAATGTACCTTTTATACCCTACTCGGTCAATTATGTTCAGTGTTTCAGGCACAATAGCGGTTCAGGTTCGACTTTAGTAGCACATCAACGATGGCTTATCCGACGCCAATGACGTTTGATGTTTCAGGCACGTTAGCGGTTCAAGCACTCAGGTACAGTCCAATTCAGTCCAGGATTCCAGATTAGCTGCGGTTGCAAACGCACGCGGCTCCCGCATCCAATGTAAGCCAGGTGCCATCGACGGCGCAGACATGCCATCACTCACCTCATCCCGATCGGTAGTGCGGGTAATCCGCTCCTCACAACTTCATTCCCAATCACCACAACTCGTCCCCAGTCATTCTCAATTAACTCAATGCATTCTCATTCATCCTCGTTCATCCTTATTCATCCTTAGTACTCTGCAGATTATTGTACCTTGACTCTTAGTTTGTCTACGGTGTGCTGTTAGAAGTGGCGGGTGTTTCCAAATACATTCTGCTTGCAACGCCATCGGTGGCATGTACTATTCCTCCCACAATGCACCCATCGATGTTCAAACTTCACGTTGCTGACATAGCGTTATCCGCGACCATCCGCCTGACTGTGTTCCGTAGATGACTCATCATTCACTGTTCATAGCACCGCCAACGCTCACGTAGCTTACTGTCCTCATCGATTATGCTGAGGTGTGCCTCATCGCTATAATGTTGAAATCTTAGCTCAGCCAAAAATACGGCTCCTCAGGATCACTCTTGACCCCCAGCATACTGTCTCCCTCTCCTCCCGCAGCGTACTGTCTCCCTTAGCCGCCGCCGAGCTGGCCGCGGATAGTGCGAGCGCGGCATCGCGCACGGCTAACCAACAGTTACTCGTACTACAAGTGTCGTATGCCCATCTGAACTTGGACGGTGGTGGCCACAGAACACTAGATCGAGCATGTGTCGCTTTTTAATCGAATTGACATCGAAAATGCAAAAAAAAAATGGAGTTTATCAACATTAAGAATCCCGATACGATATTTAATCAGGGTTTATGATATTTCTGAAATTTGGAGGCTTCAGACAGCAGAGCAATCCGGTCACCGTATATCACTGGATTTGAGAATTTGGTTAATAAGGCTGAATGTTTGACTAGTGGGAACGAGATCTATGTTAATGATGGCAAACACACACACAATTAATGGCATCACTTGAAGCCACAGACAAAAGTAAAGTACTGGCCATCACACTGATGCCCAGCAGGCTTTAACCAACAGTTACTCGTATGTAATCATTTTTATTAATCATATTATTGTTAATGATGTAATAATGTTCTAATGCCATTATCTCGTTATTCGCCCCACTTCACTGCTATCCATAGCAGCTCATTACTTTAACTTGCATGATTCTCATGCCAATACATTTCTATCGTTATTATTATGTTATTAATGTTATATTATGTTTATAAAGGTTTAATTACCCACGTTTGAGACTGGCTGATCAATACAACTGCTAAAAGACCCGCGTGGCTAATATACTTCACGATCTGAACCACTCCACTTCGCCGCTAACTAATCGTTACACAGGGGTTGATCAACGCCGAGAGCTTCATCCTCTATATGACACATAGATGTGATCACGTTGTGATGAAAAGGGGCGACGACAATTGGAGCATAATAGTATCTAGATGCAAGAGTTTCCCACATAGATGTTCGCATGTGTTAATGGCTCGTGTTTGGTAACTAGACCTTTACAGCTGAAACCGATTTAAGATCACCGATTGGTGTTTGAAATCGTCACCGTACTTAAAACAGACTTAGCGCACAGAAGAAATGCTAGGGGATGACATGAAAAAAATTGTTCGGAATCAACTGAATAGGACATATCCAAGTAAAGGGATAAACGATAAATCGTTCGGCGCTGATCAATCGCTGAGATATCCGCCATGAAATGGAGTTCATCAAGCATCCTAGAGATGACAGAATGCATGTATCATCGCTATGCAGCATGAAGGCAGTTCCATCCACCACTTGGCTCTCGAGAAGCATTTCTCGTGCATGAAGTACTACGCGTCTCCGCCACGTGCTATGGTGCAGAAGGATTGGCCCCACTCCGTTAACCAATGCGTGGCACATCCGTTAAAGTTTCGAGTGCACTTCGTCGATTTGCTAGAAGTACATCTCCAACTCAATTGCTTCACCAGGATTCAGGAATCCATGATGAACTAAGCCACCGGCAGCCCACAAACAGTCAGCATGTGTTCTTGGTTCAATTCCGTCTTTTAGAAGTATAGCAGATCTTCACTGCGATCATCCAACGAGCTCATTGTCACCAATAGTGATGAAAAATCCAGTTCTCCTTAAATGTCACAGTAATCGAGAAACGGCTAGTTCTGGCTCAGCGAGAGAAGCGCCAACGATATCTCAAAACGTCGAGTTCTCTAATTGTCCTTCAACTCGTTTGCCATCTAGTTATCAGGCTTTTTCCGTCATCCAGTGTGCTTTAGAATTTTCACCACAATATATGCTTGCACCAAGCCTTTCTTCGAGTTGCCAAGCAGTTGCAAATGTATTTGCTTACAGGAAATCCTTTAGGGGTCATTGTTTTAGCATCGTGTGACCCCTACAGACGTCAAATAGTCACGTTAAGGTTAAAGTAATTAAGAAAATGATGACGGTGATAAAAACGTAACGTCTATGAAATGCTTTTTATTTTCCATTTGGCAACTACCATAGAAAAAAATCAAGCAACCTACATTTCACTACTACGTGGGATTGCAACGAAAATGATATATGAAATAACAGGAAATCCGCCAGCTTACTACCATGTTAGGATTTCTCATTTTCAATGGTCTGGCATACAAAGGTATAAAATTCTCCTAAACCTTAGCCATTTTACAGCGCTTAAATCAGCATTTTCAGAAAGGAAGTTTCAGGAAATCCTTTAAGCATGAGCCAGTTAACTGAGTGCTTCAATTACTACTTGCCTCCTAATGGCTTACCGCCTCATCGTGGCTGGGATGTACTCCTGGGTGTCGAACTGCGATGTACAGCGTGGGGATTCGTTTCCCCGGCAGGGTATCCCAGGATGAGAATGAGTTCGGCGTTTCCATCAGGAAATCTGGCGAAGAGTAAACCAATATCAGGAACAGCCACCGTTCTGGGATCAAAATCGCATGGTGGTAAATCTCCCTCTGGTCCACAAAGGCTGCTACTGGCTGTCGTGATGACAACCTGGGGCAGGCTTTGGCCAGACTGACATCGGGATTGCAGGTAACCACAATGGTTTAACCAGCAAACCTCCGAAAAATGGTGATTATGCGTGGACCCGCACAACTAGTGATGGTGGGCCGTTCAAGTATAAAGTAAGTAATTGCTACTTGACAAACAGCACTTGAAATCAACGCTTTCCTTGATGGTTTACTATTTATTTTAGAAATATTTACCAGTTTAAATAAAAATACCAGGAAAATTTTTGAACTAAAAAATATAGAAGGTGAAAAACTCTGAGTTTAGAGCTAAACGTGGGAAAAAATCATTGACTATAACCCCTAGAATTAAAAATAGCGCTAAATATTTTGCACCCTCCAAAAGTTTGCTTTAGAAGTAGTATCAATGTGTATTACTTCCTTAGCAGAGTATTTGCCTAAAAGTCCTTTAAAAATATCCAAAAGGTGAGAGGGCTTAAATGTTACAGAAAAATTTAAACAAACCTTCTGTCCAGAAACGATGCAGACAAAAGCGGAATACTTTCGCTTTCTTTATCGGACATACAGAAATCTGAAAAACAAGCTTGAAACCGCCATCTATAACTAAGGAATCTACAAGAATCCTTTCATTGGCGATAGATTGCCGAAAGTACAGAGGATTACTGCTCATCTGATACAGCTAAATAGAAATTATAACACGACTAATAGAAAGTCGAAACGAAGGACCTGCATGGTGTGGTCGTGAACGCGCTAGCTCCCTGAAAGAACAAAACGTGTTCGATCCCCACTGCAGAAACCTGCGGTCCGGAGCTTTGCAAATATCTCAGCATCATTGTAGAGATTGTATAGTACAAACCTTAGGTATTAGTGCAAAATAAAATGGAAAAATACCTTCCATTTTAGTACCCAAAAAACTGAAATCTGCTAACCTGCAATCGGCTTAGGCCTGAGAATATCCGAAACTTAAAGGGAATCTTCAAGTGATACACTAATATTCAGGTACATCTATGGAAGGAACGACCTATGAGAACCATAGAAGCGAAACAAAACGGCACGATAACTAACTCTACTGTGCAAGAACCTTTCTAATCGCATCGACGAGGTCTCTTCTTTCTCTATCTAGCCGCTTGCGGTGACACCACAAATCACAACAAGCAAAGGCGTTACAGATAAGATACCAGCACCAACCACAATCGATAGTATGCGTTTCAGTAGTGATCTTACCCTGTTGCCTTAGGAGAACTGCTCGTATCTTTCAGCGACTACAGCAACCTTTACAATCACCAAGAGAACCACTGAATTTTACGATATTAATTGTTTAGAAGAAGAAACTTTCGTCATCAAAAGCTTTACGTCATAAACGGTCCCAATTTGATGCCTCCACCATTAACTTTACGTGTAACTGAATTCGTCGTCTGATGAGAATGCCACTAAAGTGTGGTCCTCCTCAAACATTACCTTCACGTCGCACTGTCTGCTCAACGAGAAATACAATCTCAAAATATAAGAGTACGTGCTACCATTGTCTATTTCACATCAACAGCAGATGAATAGAAGAGTAATGTTCGTCAATGCTTATTGTTTAGAGCACTATTGACAACAAAACAAAGTAGTGGTCAATGTCCCTGCTGAATTTTGCTTGATTATTGATAGCCTTATCAATTACGGTTAAAAATCAACGACGGTTACAGCTAGAAACGTCCGAAGAATGCATGAGATTGAGTTCAACTTCTTAGCGAACATCAGGAACTCTTGAGGAGCCGCCTTCATATTATCTATCAGTTCTTTTTTGTCTTTCAAATACATCTGTATCGTCACAGAGTTACATTTATCACTTGAAGAAAACCATTTATATTCACACAGCGAAATACACACAGTGTAGATTTTTCGAGAAGTAAGGTTAGTATATTGTGTGAGATGAACTGTCGTACCTTAACTACTTCATTTACTTATACTTGTCCAACACTTTTTGCAACTTTTTCAATTTCTTAACGTTTTCGTATGAGAGAAACGGGTGCTTGTAGCACAGTGGTTAGGGATATCCCGCGATATACACAGAGTCGTTGATCCAACCCTCCATTTAACCTTTCATCTGCCCGCCGTCAGTGAATTGTTACAAGACCTGTCTAGAAGGACAGAAACACTGATTTTGTACATCGGTAGACATTAATAGGCATTGAACCGCCTCTATGGAGATAAGCGAAGTCGAATACATCGTGGATTTTAACACTTGTTAGGCTCTTTTAGTTTAAAAGAATTGGTTCTTTAATCCACTACAACTGGTGCGAACAACAATATACATCCCCGGTGTAAAATACCACATGGACACTATGGTGCCCATTTTCAGTTCAATGAGTTACAGAACTGTTTTTTCCAAACGATGTGTATTCATTCCATAGCTAATCCAAAGAAAATCAAAATTGAAGGCGTGCGACCAAAAAAAGCCATCCTCTACATCTTCAGCCCTTCAGACCTTTGGCGCGCAGATACGGCTGGTAGTTAAAAGTTTTCGCCTCGTTTTCGTTGAATGTTGCTCGAATCAACTATTCATGGAGTTCTGGGATAGTGGTGCTAGAATGTTCGCACATGCAGTGGAGGGAGTGAGCTGATCCCAGACAACTCTGGTCGCAATTTCCCAATCCCAGATGGTTGGAAGGATTAATGAGCCAGAGGCAAGGTCGAACAAACTGCACTACCTGTCCCATCCTCACTGATTATGATGCACAATCTATTATTAGTTGTATCCGGCAATTCATCCAAGAAACGAGTCTCGTTCTTGATGCATAGTAAAAGCGAAGAACTAACTTCAAGGAGGCGACTAGACCTTCTGTTCAATTCATGGCGTACCTATTTTCAGTTTCCTTTTTTTTTCAGCTCGCATGCTTCTTTTATGCATCAAAATTATTCCTAAAGCAGAACAAAGGATTGTACTGGCTAACGGTCGATTGTGCTTTGCGCACCTCTAACCCTTGCGTTACACACGCTACCGCTTTCAAATTATGGTTGCTGATGGCGTTTCCATCAGGAAACCTAACTAGGAGTAAGCCAGTAAGAGAATCCACCACCGTCCTGGTATCAAACTAGTCGCAGTTGCAAGTCTCCCTCTGATCCACAGAGGCCGGCAACTGCCTGTGGTGGGTAAGACCTGGTGCAGACTTTAGCTAGGGTGACTTCGGGATTCCAAAGAACCACAACGTACAGACAAGCAAAACTCAGAAAAATGGAGATTATGCTGGAGTATGCACAACCAGTGAGGACGGGCCGTCCAAATGTCAAGTGACGAAGGCAGGACATTTTTCAATCATAGAATCTTCCAGAAAGAAGACCCAGTTCATTTAAAATCCATGGAGCGAAGGCGAAAAGTTGAATTGCATAGTTCTCTTATTACAGAGACCTTCTCGTTTACGTTTACCTTGGGCGATCAATGAACATGGAAAACAACATGGAGGAGGAACTAGATAGAAGAAGGAGAGCAACTTAGGCCGCATTCAGGCCTCCCAAGGAAGCCACTGACCAACTGAAGGACTCGAAAATCCGAGCTCATCTCTTCGATTCTACGGTCCTCCCAGCGTTCATTTATGATGCAAAGACGTGGGTTGATGCTTCAACTACGCCAAGAATGCTTCGCACTACTCACAGAGCGCTCGAGCGATATGTTCTGAAATATAACCGGTACACTCAATATCTAGCCGGAATGGGAAGCTCTGACCTTCGAAATCTGTCACGTCTTCGAGATCCATGAAAACACACATCGATGGCAAAGTATAGATCAGTCAGCCATATAAGGAACAGGCGACAGGTGTACGAAAAAAACAGTAGAGTGGAGAATGCAAACGTTCCATCGGACGACCGCCTAGACGTTGGGCTGACGTGTTCGTAAGCAAAGTTAAGCAGCTGTACCCGCAGCTGCAGTTGTTTTACAGATCACGGTATGAGACTCGCAAGCGCTACCATGCTCGAACAAGACATGGACCGTCATGGACTACGATTGCGAGAGGAACGAATGGTATATCTGCTGAGGTCCACACAGCTCGTGAAGACGGACCGTCCAAGTATCCAAGTATCACCTGTGTCACCTGTAGTCCCGTTGATCGTCGAGTGACTCGAGCGGGCGCCAGTAAATCCTCCATTTTTCCCTATCGCGGGCAAGAGTAGCCCAATGGGTTCTCCTCGCTTTAGGGACTCGTCGAGCATCATATCCTTCTTCTAGGCTTTTCGTGAATAACTCTGACCATCGGGTCGGTGGTCTTCCTGCAGTACGTTTGACATCCCGAGGAATCCAGTCACTAACAGCCCTTGTCCATCGGTTATCATTCATACGCATTACGTGTCCGGCCCACGTTATCTTCGACTGTTTGGCGTATTCATTAAAAGATGAAAGTATCCAAGTAAATAAGTATAATCTTAAAGGCTCACATCATGTATGAGACACATCACATAACGCCTGCAGTTAAATGACATCGTGCACTCCTTATCGAGTACATGGCCAAGTGCAACGTTCATAATCTGAGCCATCGTTGCGGATTTACGTCAACAACCGAATTAGTGTTATTTAAGCAGTCGATGTCCAATAAAAAAATGAAACGAAGACAGAAAAAGCACAATAGAATCCGCAATCAGGGCTTTATAATGGACGTGATCACATTTTTCACGAGACCGGTCATCATATTTTCCTACCGTATCCCAGCACTTTTTGCATTCGATTACACTTCCTTGCATTTATCATCCACAAACGTCTTCCCATTTCCTCGTGTTGTTTTGGCTACTGGTTGCTGATTTCGTCGTCCATACGAATGCCGTGGAATTCGTGTAGTGTCGATTCTCCTTGAAATACTGGAGATAGCTGGGAATGGGCGTCCCCACGTAGATCAGAGTAGAGCACTAGGAAGGCGTCGAACGCGCTTTTGCTTTCTGACTAGTGATATCACTAGCCATTGTGCTACTCCCACCAACGAACCAGCGCTTTTGCTTTCTGGCCAGTGACAACACTAGCCACTGTAGTGCCCCACACCTATCGGGCATGAACATGGAGGCATGAACTATGTCATTTACTATATCACACAAAAGGTCTAACGTTTCTGCGTATGTTCGTGTGTGCTCGCCATGGAAAATGTAATATTTTGCCGGTTTCAGACTATACTGAAACCAATTTCCACTGCCCATTATCCGCTTCCAACCGCCACCTTTTGTTTTTTTTTTTTGCTTTTTCAGTTGATTTTGCATACCATATGATCTTCGTTTGCGCTTGAAGTCTGAAGCATGCAATAAAAAAAATAAAAATAAAACTCTCGGCGTTGATCAATTCCCGAGGGATGCGCCATACATTCGACTTCATTAAGTATCGTTGGAGGTGACTGAAAGCATATCCGGCCTTTACAATGACTTGCGATGGTCTACCGATGTAGGAGTGTCAAGAATTGGAAGCGCAAAGTCAAAAGTACTTTCCGCACAACCTAATATATGACGACTGTCAAGTAAAAGAACTGCAATAATTTTGACCTTACTCGATAAGCAGATATGAGATTGTTAATAGAAAGTTCATCGTGTAGTGTCGATTCTCCTTGAAATACTGGAGATAGCTGGGAATGGGCGTCCCCACGTAGATCAGAGTAGAGCACTAGGAAGGCGTCGAACGCGCTTTTGCTTTCTGACTAGTGATATCACTAGCCATTGTGCTACTCCCACCAACGAACCAGCGCTTTTGCTTTCTGGCCAGTGACAACACTAGCCACTGTAGTGCCCCACACCTATCGGGCATGAACATGGAGGCATGAACTATGTCATTTACTATATCACACAAAAGGTCTAACGTTTCTGCGTATGTTCGTGTGTGCTCGCCATGGAAAATGTAATATTTTGCCGGTTTCAGACTATACTGAAACCAATTTCCACTGCCCATTATCCGCTTCCAACCGCCACCTTTTGTTTTTTTTTTTGCTTTTTCAGTTGATTTTGCATACCATATGATCCTTCGTTTGCGCTTGAAGTCTGAGCATGCAATAAAAAAAAATAAAAATAAAACTCTCGGCGTTGATCAATTCCCGAGGGATGCGCCATACATTTGACTTCATTATCGTTGGAGGTGACTGAAAGCATATCCGGCCTTTACAATGACTTGCGATGGTCTACCGATGTATCGAACCAGCTATCCTCCCAGACAAGACTACCACCAATTTCCGAACCCCGGAGGGACGGAAGGCAAGCATATCCGGCCTTTACAATGACTTGCGATGGTCTACCGATGTAGGAGTGTCAAGAATTGGAAGCGCAAAGTCTGGTGGGCCATGGGCGCGGAGATCAATTCCACGTGTGTGTCGCAGTGGCGCCTCCAACCACTACGTCACACGCAGCCCTGCTGCATGGATGTGTTGAAAAAGGAGTGTCAAGAATTGGAAGCGCAAAGCCAAAAGTACTTTCCGCACAACCTAATATATGACGACTGTCAAGTAAAAGAACTGCAATAATTTTGACCTTACTCGATAAGCAGATATGAGATTGTTAATAGAAAGTTCACTCAATAATGACTAGCGCTCCGGCGGATTTCTCCTTCTTCAGAGCCTGGAAAGGTCAAGTTTACACGCAGTCTACTCTGCCATGTACTCACATCACACCAACAGAAAAAAAGAACTCGAGATCTAGATCTCAGTTCAGTGCTAAACAGGTTCTTTCTCATACTCGTCGTTTTCGATGTCTTCCAGCTGTTCATGGAGGGTAACCACACAGCGCTTATATTGGTGGAGAATGAGCCTCTCTCAGATTAAAAACTATGAGCAATTAATTACAAGAGGGCATGCTTGACTACAAGTTGAAGGATGAAACGCAATGTGACGTCGCACAGACACCGAAACGCCAACTACTGCTGAATAAATACTATCTTGACTACCTCGTGTCTGCCGACCAAGAAAACAAAATTGTTTAGCACTGCAGAGATTAATAATCCTGTTATGTTTGGGACAGTTTTCTGATGACATCGACCAATGTATGAGTATGGCCACCCTGAGGGCAAAACCTTATGGCGGGACCGGTTAGTAGTTGTCGCTTTACTTATTCTCATCAACGACATATGAAGCTTCTTCTTATGGAAATCTGAATGGTTGCATTTCTATTCGAGGAGACTACAATCCATGCAACCATATTTGATGCAAACCACCAAAATCTCACCTCACGTTCCGGTGTTCATCCGGAGCTTCTTTCATGTTTAATCAACGCATATTTAAATAAAATTAACATTCACAAGTAAAACTATATCCATCAAAACGAAAATGAGTGGCACACTGGATCGATAACACATTAAGCTGCAAAAAAAAGAAAAAGTTTGTTAGCATCCACAAACACTAGAGTGACATGTCAATATATCGAACTCAACAACTTTCGTCTTTGCTCCGTATTCATGAACAATGCCTTGACCAATGATCGAACTTCATTCGCCTTAAGCCACTGCGCCAACGGACCCTTGCCGCTACACCAACGATCATCAATTCCCTAAAAAGCTACAAAATCTTGTAACTGCCGATATTTCGTCTTTTACCTTTTTTTTCTCCACGAT